>NW_010584021.1:18822-51711 GCF_000705375.1 Tinamus guttatus | reverse complement strand
AAGATCAATAGTCAAGACTCAGTTCAACTGCCCCCACAGAGAAGCCTGCTGCCATTGAGTCATCACAGGGAATATAAAACATCTGTGCAGATCTGACAGCTACGACGCAGGCTCTAAAGCCAACTTGACCCATGTCCTTTTGCGGTGGTCACTGAAATCCAAAGAGAACAATTTTGAAAATTTTAAATGACAATACACACCTCTGTGTGCACATCTGAATCAAGTCCTCAATTGCAAACTTTATCATACATGCTTTTATTTGTAATTCAGCAATAACTGTGATTAAGAAAGAAGCAGTCCTACCACATGTCTATATTAATACAGTGGATTTTGATGCTAGTGAAAAACTAAATACAGCAACCACTTTCAAGTCTCATGACAAAAATGAGATGTTACTTGCATAGACTTAATTTTATCTTATTGTGAAGATCCATTCTGCTGAGGAAAGAAAAAAAGACACTAAACACCATGTCCAACATGCTCTACTCCGAGCACTTTAACTATATTTTTTTCTAAAATACTATCAGGGAACAAATGTGTCACCACTTACAAATCCAAGGGAAATCTGGAGATACATTATTGATGGTAGTTTCAAAGGATTATCCTTGCTACCGAGTCTTAATTTCTCACTCAGTACATGCATTCCTACTTTTCTTTCTGTGATGTGATGGCACAGGTAGTTTATCTATTGGAACTGTTTTATCTAAATTAGCAGTTTAAAGTTTATTTTGGGCTGCTTCATTGGCACTACTGTTGTTAGCAATGACACTGGGATTAATACTACAATAGGAATGTATACCCATGCTGTAAGCAACCTATCATTTGCTTTTGCTGATATGTGTTAAAAACACATTAACTTCTCTCAAAAAATCCTTATCTTCTTCCCCATAATGGTACTATAAATCCTTCCTCTGTTGGCCTGGTTCATCTTCAGATTTCCTGTCTCAGTCATGCCTATTCCCAGACACACAACCTCATCTCTCTGTCATTTGCACTTCCGAGGACACTGCCCGCCCACCTCTAGGATTATGGAGGACTTGCCCCATAATCCACGGTCCTACCCTGTTTTTCCCTAACAGTGCAGAGAGATATTCCAGCATTTCAGTATCCCTGATTTCAGCATGAAGCACAGAGGAGGAGAATCCCACAGATTAGTCCTTTCTCTGAAGGTATTTAGGTGCTGGTTAATCCCTCACAGGAATAAAAATACAAAAATATATGAAGTGTATCGATATGAGACTGTCTCACACAACTTTGCTTTCTGGACTGGTTAACTTGTCTGCCTTTATAGAAAATGAATGCTCATGAGATGAGTTTTCAAGGTATGCAGGATGAGTCACTCTTAGAGAGTCCTCTCTTCGATGGACAGAACCTATCGTTTAGTTTAGACAAGCCTTATGATCTATACACAGACAAAAGCAAGTGAGAAGAAGCCTGCCTTAAATATCTGACTCCAGAGGATGCATGAAGTGGAACAATACTATCTTTGTGATAATAAACCTCCCAAAAGAGTATTAAAGTCCCCAGGCTCTGTGGGTGTAGATTAATGAGATAGTTCAAGAAGAGAGAGAGGTAAACACAGAATAAGCCAGTGACCGAGCAGAGACTCTCTTTAGACATCGGTAACAGATGTTTAGAACAGCTGCCTATGCCCAGGTATCTAATGCTGCTTTAGGCCCGTCAGAGTATTCCCTTCTCCAACTAAAGTTTCAGAGAGGTATGAGTCTCCCATAAATCCTAAGCCACACATGCCATTTCCACAGAGATCATTTGGCTTGACTGGAAACACCTTATTTAAAATGCCTGTTTACAAACAGTCTTACAAACTGGTTCTTGGAAGAGTCATGCAGTCACCAGTCTGTTTTGAGAAGAAGTATCTGCTAAAACCTAGATGCTGTTTTCTAGTCTATAAATGTGGGTAGTCTAGTCTATAAATGTGGGTAGTCTTGCCATTGGTACTTGCTTTTGAACAGTAATTTGGTGCCTACTCGTAGCCACCAAACACTAGACTGACTCCTTCTTCTGCGATATGATCCTACATTTCTGAACCTGTAGAGGCTGGAGCTATCTTGTTACTGGCAAAGCCTCCGATCATGATGTGGCCTTCCTCATGTACCTTGTCCTTGGCTAAACCTGTTTGTACATCTGTATGTCACTCATGGTAGAGCCTTCATTTCAAGTTGATAAGCTCCGCTTCTCCTTGCCTTCCCACTCCTTATACCTATTCAGACCACTCTCTACCTACAATCCACCTGTGAAATTCTGCCATGGGCCATATTTGACCTGCCTTGTAAAGATCCCTGTGTGAGTCAAAGTCAATAAGCCAGTTTGATGAACTGTCAGATCTCCTTCCAAGGCAGAAAAACCACCTGCAATTCCACAGCATGGGCTAGTCCTACAAAGCCCATGTTCCCACAGGGACAGCAGAAATAATTCAGCACAGGCAAAGAGACCTCACAACATGACACAGTCATATCCTACTCTATCACAGGATAGATCTACACAGTTTGAGACTCTTTAAGTCAATTTAGAAATATGCAGATATTTGTTTGCCCGACTGCTCCTCTAAAATCCTGTGCAAGATCATCAAGACCTTATTCAGTCTGGCACTGGTATGTATCATTCTGCAAGTTTCGAGTGCTTATGTCTATCATGATACATAACCTTCACAAGAGCAGTTTGAGAAGTATATTTGGGAACATCAGGATTCCATAATTTGTGTTCATTTCTCTAGAACACATTGTCTCAATTTTTAGTTGTGTGTCTTCTGAGCCAATAAAAGAACCATTAATTTCACAAATAAACTCTTCTCCATGCTCAGATAAACTATCTGTATTAACTCCCTACTTGCATGTTAATGAAACTGAGTAGGAAGGTGTTACTTTAATTTGTTTAGTGATACAAAGAGAAGAATTAATTGGAAAAGATGTGCAAGGGATTTTTGATTCTAGAAAGAGGGCAGATGTATTTGCCCAGAAAAGTCACTATCAAGTCAAAAGCCCGTCGAAAACGGATTTAACTATTGGGCTGACACGGGAAATGCAGAAAATGCCTTTAACCAAGAAGAGGTGAAAACGGATTTAACTATTGGGCTGACATGGGAAATGCAGAATAACTCAGAATGTGCCTTTAACCAAGAAGAGGGAAAATATAATGTCTTTTTTTCTCATATCACCAGAAGCAAGTATTTTAATCAAAAGTCACAACAAAGAATGTCATATTCCATATAATGTTTCATCCTTAGATTCAGTCAAGTAGGTTTTATCCATACAGTCTTTGAGCAGGCATTTTCTCTCACAAGAAAATTACACCCTTAACACTGAATAAAGAACAGATACAGCTAGTGAGATAAGACTAGTAAGATAAAATCTTTATGTATAACACACAATACATCACTGTAGATAACGTGCTAGTCATTTAATAATTTCATTTTTTCTCTCTGCTTTTCCATAAATATCTCCTTTTTAAAGTTTTCTTTTAAGAGTCAGTTAGACAACATTACTACCAATGCTTTATTCAGAAAAAGGCGTTTTCTGTCAATCTCAACAATCAATGATTTGTCAGGCTTGTAAATGGTGCACAGAATGAAACACAGAATGTTTCAAGTGAACATAATTCAGCCTTATATATAGATAATATACAATTTGTTAAAATTATAGCTTTTAATATTGATCATACACCTGAACTACAGTGTTTTATTTAGTTACTGTTTTTCCTGCTGTGCTGGGTACTGTAACATTTTGATGCCCCATAAACATGAATAAATTTATATCGCCAAAAAGGCAGGATGCATTATTATTATTCCTATTTTAAGAAGTGGAAAGGGAAATTATGGGACCTGACTAAAGAAATAGATGGAAGAAGCAAAATTAAACCAAGTATCTTAAGTTCTGGAGCAATGCATTACCTCTGGACAACGCTCCTGTTTGGCATGACACTCCTCTTTACAAAAACAAAAAGCACCAAGGATGGCATCAAACACTTGTCTGAAGACACAGCTGCTAAAGAACTATTCACTCTCATCACAGGGAAAACAAGTGCGCTTTGCTGGCACTAGAATAGAAAGGAGAAGACAACCTGTAAGCCTGAAGCTGGAACCAAGGCACCTTACAGGCATTCCAAAAACCTTAACAAAAGAAATAGATGAGGCTAGATGAGAGCTGTTTTTAAATTAGATTTTGAATCTTGATTTGAAGGTCTGGGAAGCGTTGTGCTTTTGTGTGCTGTAATCATGTGGGAATCAAGCATAAGAGAACATTATCACACTTAGATATGTAGGGGACACCAACCGACTACAGTGCAAGGGAAGGAAAAGAAAACCAGAAAAAGAAATAGGCGAGCTGGGCCTATTTAGCCTGGAGAAGAGAAGGCTGAGAGGGGATCTGATCAATATGTATAAGTACCTGAGGGGAGAATGTAGGGAGGATGGGGCCTAACGCTTCTCGGTGGTGGCCTGGGACAGGACAAGGGGTAATGGGTACCATGAAAAAACACAGGAAGTTCCATCTCCATGTAAGCAAGAACTTAATTACTGTGAGGGTGACAGAGCCCTGGAACAGGCTGCCCAAAGAGGTTGTGGAGTCTCCTTCTCTGGAGATCTTCCAAACCCGCCTGGATGCCACCCTGTGCCATGTGCTCTAGGTGTCCCTGCTGGAGCAGAGGGGTTGGACTAGATGATCTCTAGAGGTCCCTTCCAACCTCAACAATCTGTGATTCTGTGGAAACCCCACCTGATCACAGCTTGTGTCACAATGACTCCTGAAGGAAACCACTCCTCTGAAGTACGCAATGCCTAGACATTGTGGCAGGCCCTGAAATAAGCCTCTCTCAGACTCATCCTGCCTTGAAAGGCCATTCGCCTCTGCCCGTCTCTGTATAGGGCACCCAAAGAGTATAGCTAGACTGTGGAGCAACTGCACAACCCCTTCCCATCCTTCATCACCAACACCATGGACAACTCCACCTGGGCAATTCACATCAAAGGGGGAAGCTTCTGGACTTCCAAGCCACAGTTCAATGCCCAGATGAGAGTGGGATGAAAAGTACCTATTTCCCACCAGTAATAACAAAGGTAGTCTGGCATGACTAGCTAGATTCAGCTATTCTGTCCAAATAAAGAGAAATACCAAAAGTTGAGTGGACTGGAAAAACAGCTAAGTCTCAAGAGACTTAATAGTCTCTGAAAACACAAAGGTCAGCACAGAAAGAATTAAGCAGCTCTTGACTTTGGGAAGCAATGAGAGACCAGATAAGAATAACTTTATTTCTGACAACAAATGCTTCTGAAACACCCTTGATGTTTTTAATCATTTTACATTACCTTTGATAGGAAAGATTACTTACAGAACTGCATAAAAATAGTTCAAGGAATGTTGTGACCCATGTGAATATTAAAGATATGTGAGATTCTTAAGCAGAGTACGATAAGAAGATAAAATTATAGAGAAGTTTGAGTGATTTAAAGCTGAGATTGCAGTATAGCAGGGAGCTAAATTAGTCCCCACTGAAAGACTCAATTTTCACTGGAGTCTGGGACACAATATTCAGGGAGTTTTTAGTGGAATACACATGTATAGTGCTATTAACATTTCTTTGGGCTAGATACTGGAGCTACATACACCTATAAAAGCTCCAGGACTGAGACTGGTGTGCATCACTAGCCATCTACTATACTGTGATCTTCTGGAGGAAATGGCAAGTTCAAATCCTGTTGACAGGATTCAATGTTCAAGTAGACAAAATATCTCCAAAAAAAAAAAAAAAAGAGAGGAGGCAGAAAGCCATGGAGTTACTTGGTTGTAACCTAAAAAGCAGGTACGCAGAACAGTACAGGCTACAGTAAGCAGTACAAACCAAGGCAATAACACCATTTTGTAAGAGCCTATAAGCACTGGGTAATGGTGCTGAACAAAGAGGATAACAAAAGCACCGATAATTTGGAGGAACCCTTAACAGGAACAGTGGTAAATGTTGTGGCAACTGAACGCAGTACTATCCCGAAAAGCAAAAGGAACATTCCTGGATTTTAAGTCAAAGACTGGATAGAGAGAAAGTAACACAGCACTGGAAACAGTAGCAATAAGGGAAAATTAAATATGTAAAACTCAAGTCTGATAAAATAATGCTTTGTCCGAGTCCACAGATTAAATGAATGCTAAAAACAACGGGAAACGATAGAACTTGTAATATTTCTCACCTTCAAGGAGAGAAATCTAGAAGTGACAGCACTGTTCTGTGTTTGATATATCAGCTCGTTTTCTGTTAGGAAAGTCAAACACCCATCTATGGGAATTCACACCACTGAAAATGCTCACTGTACAGACTGCTGACCTATGTTTGCTACCCAAGGTGTTCTGCAGGGAAAAAAATATATATATTTCCAACAGCTTAGCGGGTATACAGGCAGTACTCTCTCCTAGAGAAAAATTGTAGAAGCGTAGGAGAGAATTGATTTAGAAAGTCTCAGAGCAGTTGGGCAGAAGATAAACAAATAAAAGGACCAAGTCTGTGTAATTAGAATCGTGTAGTGGGTAGAAAAATGATCTCTGACTAAAGCCCATCATCAGTATGTATCCCAGACAGACAAGAAAGTGACACCAACATATTTTAGCTTGGGGGCCTTATCTAACTACCTAAACCAACAATCCAATTTACAAAGGTGTTGAAGATGGTCTGTAATTTTGGGTGGGAATGATGGAATAAAGAACCCGTATTACTCATTACCTGCGCCTCTGCATCTAAAATGCCTGTAGCAAAAGACCTGTGAATGGGTGTAAGACATTAACTCGAAATCTCATCTTGGGCACACTGGTACATTCAAAATATATTGCCCCTAGTGAAGTATGTGTCTGTTGCTGGAGTGGCAAAGGAAGATTTTGTGTATGACAAGGAATTCTGGACATGTCATTTTTGCAAACACATCCAATGATATTGCAAAGCAAATCAATGCCTCTATGGTTAGAAAAGGCTGCCAGAATGGCAAGAAGAAATTAACCTGGAGGTTAACACTATCGTGCTGCCCAAAAGTTCTTAAACCACCTGCAGATGAATTAGAAGAGATTTTTTTCCCCCAAGTACGCCCCCAAATTAGATAATGGGAGTGTTCAGGCAAAAGTGCTAATAATGAGTCCTCATCCTGAGACACAGAGGCAGTAAAAATATCCTCAAAACCACAGGAGAAGTTCAGAACTTATCATCCATAGCTTATTGGAATAAATGACCACAGCAAGGAATAAATAACCATGAAAAGACCATGAATGTGAAATTCTTCAGTTTGGCCTGTCTTAAAGCAGACAGCAAAACTTACTGGTTAACAGTTGATGTTTAAGCAATGAATGCTGACAACACCACAAATGATACCTGCTGTAGTGGAAATGCCAGAGTCTAACGGACTTGGTATATGCTCTCTCTGCAAACTTGTTATTAAAAAAGTGTTGAGGAAGTCTTCTCCTACCTTTAAGGGGCAGCAGTAGTGCTTCACATATATTCCCCTAAGGATTTTACCATGCTTCAGCTATAAACCATGTTCACATTATCCAAATATCAGAAAAATTATCAGAGGCTGCTCAGATGCATGTACTTTCCTGAGTAGATGATGTATTAACTAACTGCAACCCTCAACGCTGAACAAGTTAACCAAACAAGTGCTATGCTTGCAGATACGATTAATCCTTTAACCAAGTTGCTAGGAAGGTGCAGCAATATGAGTGCAGATCAGAACAAATTTAAATATTTCCAATGTTCTAGCATGAGCACTTTAACTGCACTTTGTCACCCCTCCAGAAGCAGTAAGGGGTCCTCTTAACACACAAGCAAGTAAAGAAAGTCACAACAAATGGTCAGGTCACCTTGTGTGAAAAGGAGTATTGGGTGCTAGTATGGCCTCTAGAACACAGGGAACAGATTACAGGAGGTAGACTGGTTACAGTTCCCACAAAACCTGGACATTTGGCATTTGACATCAAGAAAGGTAAAAAATGGGCATGTTTCTGGCCCACAGCTGTCAAGGTTGACCCTGGCTTTAGGGAATCTGGGAACTCCTCTCAAGCTTGGACAAATTCTGCAGTCTCCAGCAGAAGGGTTGCTGACCACAGGAACACAGCATAATTTCCACTGGTAGAGAAAAACCCATAAAAACAACAAGCTAAAATGGAAATAAAACACATAGCACAAAACGAAGAACAGGAACTGCATTTCCCAGATGGCTCAAGCTAGCTAGAGCATGAACTTCACACAATAAACTACTACTGTGATATCAGGATCTCCGTAATCTCTGCACAATGGATGGGATTACCATGATAGCTGGATAATTACTATTTCCAGAATTTTAAACCAAACATTGCATGCAACAATAATACCAGAGAAGTCTCTTGGAATGACAAGGAAGATAAGGCTGCAAAGGAAGTAGCAAAAGATTTGCAGATGATGCTGGAAGAAGTGACAGCTGTCACAAGATTGGCAACTCAGAAGAAGAACGCTTTGGTTTGGGAAATCTAACACTTACATAACAAGGTGATCCTGAAATTACAGAGTGGGTGAAAGACAGGAGTTCCTCCAACCTCCTCATATTTAAGGCTAACAATAGAGTAGGGTGGGCTCAATAGCAAAATGAACCTACACATGAATGGGCGGTCCCTGCAGCATACAGTCAGGATCCCATACAATTTCTTCAGAACAAAAGTTATTCTGAAGAGATTAGAACAACAGAGGAGCAGTATAAATTGGATGGTAGCCTGCCCTGGAATAGGATTTTAAACAATAGCTACAGAATTGTTTAATGTGTACTGTAGTAAATGCTTTTATTACAAGAGTCATAAGGTAGACCTCCTCTTCACCTCCACTTCACCACTAAATGCATGCAAGGACTCCAATATAAATTGTTAGGTTATCGGTCACACAACAAAATAACTAATACTGTGTAGTAGTAGTAGTGAATCCATTCTCTAAATGATCCTCAGAGTTTTGGCCAGGCAGAGCACAATAACTGGACTTTCAAAGAGGCCTTGAGAATGCAGGTAAAATATTCTGGAAGGTATGATGAACTACTCATTTTGTTATGGCCATCTGGTCATATCGTAGTGCATGGGTGCATCTTTGCAAGACGATGATGATCTGAGGCAAAACACCACCATGGCAGTGGTGGTTTGACTGGTAGCAATCCACCAAACTGCATCAGATGGATGCACTGGTAGACAGTTTTTTCCCATTGTGAGTTCCTTTGTGAAAATAACAATCACTGTCATGCTTCAATAGCAAAGAAAGAACTGGGAAATGTCTCTCTAAAAGGGTAACTTGGAGACGCTTGTTACTATACAACTGGTACCACCCCAGGAATTTTAAATTCAGTTAATACATATGTAACTAACCCATTAAGAACTGTCACAGATCACCATATCGTCATATAGCACCACAGGAAAGAGAATCATGCAAAAAGCATAAAAGCCATGAGGTCAGCAACATTGTCTAATGACTGCCACAACTTTTGGTTCTACCTACTAACATTACACAATGACAGGTAACAAGACCCTGTGGTTTGTACATGGGACAAAGTTGAGCATCATTAGGCAAAATCCTAATTATCCGAAATTACTGGATCAGAGATTTGTGAGATAACTTGGGCAAATGCAGCCCAAAATGAGAGAGACCTACCTGAATGCTAATCTCTACAAAGATTCTTAAACTTTACATCATCTTATTCAACTCTAACTCAGTCACTCCTGGCATAATAAACCCAGTTTACCCTGTTATAACCTTGTGTATTAAATTCAATTATTCCGAGATTAGAGCTGTGCACCAGTGATAATGGACCACAGAACAGATGGAAAAGTTCCAAGCAGCCCTTTAGAGAGGTGCCAGAAAAAAATGGACCAGGATATGCATTATACGTGTGAAGATACCAGCTTTCAATCTTTAGACAACTGTTTAGATTATAATTTGACCAGATGTGAATAGGGAATTGTTTCTTTTTTTTTCTAATCAGTCTACAACTGTTTATGTGAGATCCAGCTGTGTTTGTATGCATACTCAGTATAAAGAAATCACTACAAAATATTTCATTGTCTTTCACCTGCTTGATAATATGTGTGCATGTAAAAGAACCAATTGAAGGGTGTGATTTGAATTACCCAGCAACTTTGCAAGTAATGCTTAATTTGTGAAAATCACCGCAAATGTATCCTAAATTAACTTTTATCCAGTAACTTTTGGAGTAGCTTTTATGTGATTATGGCAGATAATAAAACATTCAGATGAAACAGCTAAAGTCCAGTGGGTTGTAAAACAAGATACAAATGCAATGATTACAATGCTCTGCAATAACAAACAAATTACTCATGTAACAACTGCAATAGAAAAGGCAGAGTGTCATTCTCTGGGAATCCCTCTTGTGTGGTCCACTTCAGCTGCAGGAATTTTGAACTTGGCTCTACATCCTTTAGCTGTAATCCTAGTTATCATTTTTATAATTCATCATTTGTACAAAATGGAAGAATACTAAGCATTTAGCAAGTTGAGAGACAGCTATACACTCAAAAGAAGAACCAAAGGATACCTTCATACCTATGCTGGTTATCAGAGCCTGGAACTGGAGACAGCACCCCAGATATGGTCTCACCAGGGCTGAGTTGAGGGCAGGATCATCTCCCTCGACCTGCTGGCAATATTCCTCCTAATGCAGCCCAGGATACCATTGGCCTATTTGACCACAAGGGCATGTTGCTGGTACACCAAAATGCCCAGGTCCTTCTCTGCGTAGTTGCCCTCCAGCAGGTCAGCCCCAGTCTATACTGGTGTCTGGGGTTATTCCTCCCCAGGTGCACAGGACCCTGCACTTGCCTTTCTTTAACTTCATGAGGTTCCTCTCTGCCCAGCTCTCCAACCTGTCCAGGCCCCTCTGAACGGCAGCACAGCCCTCCGAGGCACCAGCCACTCCTCCCAGTTTTGGATCCTCAGCAAACTTACTGAGGGTGCACTCTGTCCCTGCATCCAAGTCACTGATGAGTAAGATGAACGAAACTGGATCTGGTATTGATCCCTGGGGGGACCCCACTAGCTACAGGCCTCCAACTAGAGTCTGATCCACTGATGACAACACTTTGAGGTCTGCCATTCAGCCAGTCCTTGACCCACCTCACTGTCCACTCATCTAACCCCCACTTCCTGAGTTCCCCTATGAGGATGTCATGGGAGACAGTCAAAAGCCTTGCTGAAGTCAAGACAGGCAATATCCATGGCTCTCCCTTCACCTACCCAGATGTGCATTCCAGTACAGAAGGCCTGTAGTTGTCTGGATCCTCCTTCCCCTTTCTGAAGATTGCAGTGACACATAACCAATGATTGTTGATGTCTCAGTGGTTATCCACATATCTTTGCAACAGCACAAGCAATCTTAAAGGCACCTGAAAAGTAATTAATACACTCACCATGGATACCTATAATCCTTCTCAGTGTTACTCGCTTTTACTGTTCTGCGATGTTTGGCTACTGTGCCAAACTACTCTGGTCACTCAGCAAGATGCACGTCGTCAGCAGGGATGCAGTCACCGGAGGAGGCAGATTTCTGTCCTCCTCATTTTGAGGAATCACCACACTCCTCAGCTGCCATCCAGAAGATAAGGTGCAAGTGTTCAAATCACAAGCCAGAAGATGAGAAATTCCAGTGCAGGGAATGGCAAGGGACAAGTAGACTCTTAGGGAAAGGGAAACTCTTGGGGTATAACATTCTTAATGATTTATGATACCCATGACTCCAATTAAGAGAGGGAGGAAAAAAATGAGACATCCAACTTTGTAGAAAAAAAAAGAGTAATTTGGGATCTTTGCATTTCTACGGGAAGAAGAATGATTTAAGTGCATTTCTGCATGTTTTTCCATGAGCTTATGGCTTCACTGCAGTTACAGATTAAACTCTTCGCAATTTATATCTCCCTTGATTTGGAAAACGCAGTAAGAATCTCATCCAAAGCCTGCTGAAAGCATGAAAATATACTTTTAAAGCATGAAGAAGTCGCTTTATGGTTGTTTCTAAATGCATGTTTAATGTCAGGCATAAAATTAGTCTGCTACAGATATGAGTGTTGGCTCAAAAGTGTACAAATGAAAGTTCTCCTACTTTATTCTTGTAGTCTGCAAACATAATAAAAAGCACCATTTCAGCTAAAAGGTAGAATCTCTGAGAATATAAAACTGCAACAAATAAAAAGGATATAAAACAAAAACATATAATTCTTACTTTACGAGTATGATCATTATATTGTTAAATATCTGCAGAAAATAAACTAGGTTTCATCTGTTTGTATACAAGGGATCTGCTTATTTTGGCTGTCAGAATATTGAATACATATTTTAACATTGTTGGTAAGAAGTTAAATCTTATGGTATAAAAATCGCATGTAGTGTTAGCAGTTTCCTTCTTTGGAACTACCTACTATATTTTTATAGCATACAATCCAGAGCAGGTACTTTTATTGTTGCACCAAAATACTACAATCTCAGCTTTAGCAAACAAGAACAGAAATCACAGGAAAAGCTGACTTAAAATAGTTTTCATCCAATCCATGTAGAAAAACAAAAACAAAAAAGAATAAAAGAAAGAAAAAGAAATAGGATACAGCAAAAGACAAGGAGAACTGTTTTCAGAGAAACTGTTTAGTCTAAACCATACAGAATAGGGCATGTTACATATATGATATATACGGCTACAAAAGGTGAACAGCTGCTCCTCTTTCAGCAATCTTTGCTTTAATTTCTATGCTCTTGCTCCTTACTACTACAAGGTTTCTGAACAGAACTGACATTAACTGTGTTACTCGTAAATACTCTATCAGTATTGTACAGACTTTAAAGGTATTGACCACATTTAGGTTCAGACTTGACTCTTGACAGTGCAATCAGTGCTTCTCAAAGGCAGCCACATGGTTTTCACAAAGCTAATCAGATGTTTCACATTTCCCTGACAGGATCTTTGCTAGTTCTCTACACATGCTCTCTTTTGGAGACAAAATAGTCCTCTCCTGAAGAAGAGATAGCAACTTTCATATCTCACTTTGGTTAACTCCTACTAAATGATGTTTTAAAACAGTTCAGCGTTGAAGGAACTAGCACATGGCAGAACTTATTTTTTGTGTACTATATCAAGAGTGTAATATTAAACTTCAGATGGCCCAGAAACAAAGCCTATCCCCCTAAAATACCAGTCATATCAAAGGATTTGTACACACAAACGAGAGTCATCATTGACTATGAATTTAGGGAGTAAATTGCCAGTATATCAACATTTTATTCTTCCCATTATTACCAGATATGGCTGAAAACTTTTCTGGCATGAGTTTTTCTAGCCCTTGTAAATGAAGATGGAGAAACATAAGGAGAAACTAAAATTGTAAACAAGCAGCTAATTCATAGATTTAGATACATTTTTTAAACTCTGTGGCTGGGCACTGAAGGTCAGATTGTATACTCAGTTATACCATAACCGTATACCATAAATAATGATGGCATTTGTTTCTGCACAAACAACTCTTTGGAGATTTTGTCAGTAAATACCCCAAAACAAAGTAAAATAATGCCTCGGATAATTTAAAGAAAACTTGTGTGAGGAAGCCTAGTCCTAACATTAAAACATATCAGAATAACAGAAATGCTAGTTCACATATTTCCCATGCAATGATGGTAGCATCACTTCACCCTCCTAAATCCAGCTAATACACACAAGAAAGTAATGGTGCTCTCCTTCACAGTCACCATGAAAAAACACAGGAAGATTCATCTCCACGTGAGGAAGAACTTCCTTCCTGTGAGGGTGACAGAGCCCTGGAACAGGCTGCCCAGAGAGGCTGTGGAGTCTCCTTCTCTGGAGATCTTCCAAACCCGCCTGGATGCCACCCTGTGCCACGTGCTCTAGGTGTCCCTGCTGGAGCAGGGGGTTGGACTAGATGATCTCTAGAGGTCCCTTCCAACCTCAGCCATGCTGTGATTAGCAACTGGGAGGGGGTTATGAGCAATTAAGGTAACAATGACCAGATCAACACCTAACAGTGAGTCAAGTCTATCATTTAAATATTGCCTATTTTAAACAATGAGAGTTGAAAGAAAAGGGTTTGGAGAGATTGACCAAAAATCTATACAGTGATAGCAAAGACTTCCAATAGAATTCCATGAAGACATTCATGGAACATTGTAGGGTTGTAAATTAGCTGAGGAGTTGTTAGAGCCCCCCTCCAAAGACAACAAACTCAGGTGCAACTCAGGCTTAAATACCAAAGGGCAACAACAGAGCCTCAGCTGTGCTACTTCTCTCCCCATTTGCAAAGCAGTGATAACTCCAGTGACCGAATATTTTTTAAATCCTGTCTTTGTATTTCAGATCAGCACAAGCTCATATAAGCAGATGGAAGTTTTACATATATTCAGGGCTCCTCAGATGGAAAAGGAGATTAAGTGTATCCTTGTGCCTAATACAACTTTAATATGCAGCTGCTTAATTCCAGCCTCAGCGCCTATCCATACTTCAACAAACGGAGCATACCAGTCAAAATAGGTCTGTAGAGAAAAATATTTGGTGCTAAGGAGCAATAACTACACTACCCAATGGACTAGAAGCGTATTAGCAGCTGAAGCACTCTAGGTGTGCTCTTGCAGAGCAGTTTGCAGGTTAGTCCCATCCAAAAATAATACAGCTTCTGTAGTTGAAACCACCTCAGGATACAAACTACAGGGATTCACATACCAAACACACTCCTGATTGCAATGGCAATGCTATCGTAGTTGCATGCTTAAGCAGCCTAACATTACAGAAGCATTCAGTATAGGCTATTTTTAAAGAAAATCAAACAGGAATTCAGATATACGATAAAGAACTACCCAGCATTTTTTTCCTAGAGAAAAATGTTTTCACTAGCTACAGTTAGGCTAGCATAACCCTCAACATGCATGGTCTACAAAGGTTATTGGAAAAAGATTTAGGAAAAGGCACATTAAATCACAATTATGCTTCAGATATTAAAAGAAATCACAGATTGCACAGATGACATGAAATCTTTGTTGCAGTAAACATGCTGTAGGAAGCAGTGCAATTGGCAGATCAGTAACTAACTAGTTCCCTAAGAGCCATTAAAAAAAAAGAAAGAAAAGAAAAAGATGGTCTGAACCAGGGTCTGAAGGGCTTGGAGATTCGGGCACTTTGCTGATGTTTAATATGAAATGAGCTACGAGGCACCCAGAATATGAGGGCAAATAAAAGCTCTCCCGGGTCAGACCAAAGGTCTGGCCAGCCCAGTGCCACCTCTGACAGCAGCAGCAGGACATTTCATATCCTATTTCAGGGCAGAACATGAGCCCGTTGACATTCTGAGATCCTCCTTGCCTGGCTGTTCTACTGGGCATGTGAGAGGGGGCATCTCTGTCCATTTCCTTTAATATCTGCTTACAGTTCGTGAACTTGTCTAATCCCTTTTCGAACCCGAGGGTAAAATCTTCCTTGATCTCCTGCAGCAATAAATTCCACAAGTTCACAGCCTCTTTTTTGCTCTGTTCTAAACTACTAATTTTCAGTGAGTGTCTCCTAGCTCCAGTACTGTAGGATGTGACAAATAACAGTTCTGCATTCACCTTATCCATGACTTTCATCATTCTCTAGGCCTTGGCTGTATTCCCCTCAGCTTTTTCCTCTCCATAATTAAGTATCTACTTGTAAAACAGTTGCTCATTCCATTAATCATTTAAATTGCCATTATCTAACTCTTTTATGTCCTTCTTGAAATGCAGAGCCCAAAGTAGCGCACAGTACTTAAAATGTGGGTACACCGATATTTTATGCTATTATGAAAATTCTGTCCCCTCTCTGATTCTCAAAATCCTTCCTGATAATGCCCAGCATTTTCTTTCAGAGCTTCTAGATTACTCAGTCTCACTGAAGAAAATGTGTGTTAAGAGCTACGAAACACTCAAAAGTACTGCTTGGTGTTACAGCACTTTTCAAAAACTAGCAGCATTTTACAGGAAATAATTAAATGAAGAATCTACAGTTAAAAGTGTAAGTTATAAAGTTACATTTTAGAACAATTTTTCAGAGTTCCAAAATGTGTATTTTAGTATCAAAAGGAAAATTTACCAGCTAGGGAAGAGGGCTTGTATGATTTTCTTCAGTGCTTTCCAACTATGGCATTTGTCTTGCAATGTGAACTGGCAGCAGCACCACCAGACTTGTACAATGAGTGAGGAGGAGAAAAGCACACTGACCCATAGAATCATAGAATCACAGAATCATGAAGGTTGGAAGGGACCTCTAGAGATCATCTAGTCCAACCCCTCTGATTACACAGGGTCATCTGCAGCATGTGGCACAGGACTGCATCCAAGGGGGCATACCCTAAAGCACAGCATATGGCAGAATCCCACTCTTTGCTGAGCCTATGGTATATGTTCATCTCTGAGTCTTTGCTGTGTTAATCCAGGCACAGCTAAAAGGACAGAGAATTACTGAATCCCAAGAGGTTGCCAAAAGAAAGAGCTACTATGATATGGTCCATTACCAAGAGAAGTAAGAACGGCAAAAAGCACAAGCCCTTGCCTGTTTGGTTCGGTTTGTCTTCACGGAAAGAATCCAAATATAACCCATGAAATGAAACAAATGCTAAACCCCACGTGGATGTTTCCTTTGGTGGGAGAGCGGGAGCTGAATCTGAAGGTGCCCGAGTTGTTCACTCCAGCTTCCTTTTATACTCCATGAAAAGAAACAGGAAATTCTAGGAGCAATTTATCTTACTCCATGTAGAAGGTGGCTGGAAATGGTCATGCCTTTAAAATGTGTCTACTGAACATAAAGGGAGCATAAAGTAACTAGTTCAGATGTAAATGTTTGCGGTGTAAATGCTGACTGTAAAGTGAAGTGCATCACACCAAAGGACCATGGTTTGGTCCTTTCCAATTTAAAGTATATAGTTTAGCAACTATACTTTTATAAATGTTATGGGAATTTTTTTTTTCTTTCTTTTTTTTTTTGCATACTCTAAGAGTGTTGCCTCCATAATCTTCAGGGAAGACAATGTGCTGAAGCAAAAAAAAAAAAAAAAAAAAAAAAGTGAACTAAAGCAGAGACCTTCCACAAACCTTATTTGCTGCAGACCAGGAGTTAATCCAGCTGACTGTGAATTTAAGTTCCTGCAGGATGGTGCTTAACCAGCTGCTACCTTTTCACCCAGGACACTTTTCCAGAAAAGTGTAAGATGTTCTGGGCAAGGCATTAGAAATGTTTTGCTAAAACACAAGAATTTGATGAGTCTTCTAAAGGGGAATGAAGAATTCTAATTTTGGAGAATTTTCTTAGGAATATGAAAAATACTGAACTGAAAATCATTGCCATATTTAGGCAATGTCTCTTGTGTCTCTTCTATGCCAGGCATTAGGAAAACAAGATTAGGAGATTAAGAACCACCTCAGGGGCATCAGGTTCAGCCCCCTGTTTCACCTTAACATTAGCTGGGTATTTTGTTCATACTCTCTCCTCTGGTAGACTATGATAGGATCATACTTCAAAAATGGTAAATATTTTATTTTTCTAATTTTCAGGTTACATTCAGTCTAAACAGTTTGGTTTGTAAAACAAAACTGTCCTTTGCCTCATATAGCTATTTTCCTTTATGTGTTTCTACCATTGATCCAGTTAGAGAAGCAAGTGTATCTTTTTCAAATGTTCTTGCTTGGATAAAAAAGCCATGTTCAAATAAGATAATTCCTCATCTCTGCTGGAAATAGCACCTGATACAAACTAGAAATAAATATCTTTCTCACAGCTGGTTTATATTGGCATCTCACAGTCATGCTGTGAACAGCAGGTTCTCAACTTCTGGCAAAAATATATATATATATATATATTAGCCTCTCAGTTCATCTGTTTATAATCTTGATAATACTTTGCACTGATAATGTTTCCTAAAGTTTAGCTCATGCTCTACTTGGTGCAATCCTACTCTGTGCCAAAGCAGGATAGTGAAAACACTTCAAAAGTTCAGTCCCACTAGCAACTGCCCTTCAGCCTGAAATTTCCACTTTCACTGCAACCTTCATGATGTTCTTTAGTGTTTTTTTAACTACTGCTAATTCCCATTCTTGAGCTTAAATAATAATTCCCCATTTGTCACCATTTCAAGCGTCCTATTGCAGTACAGGTTGATCGCTTTGATTTTATTTTTCTAGATAAAGAGTTACATTATCACAGAAAGTCATCCAATGACTCTAGGTTGACTTTGGTGTCATAAGTTAACAGTTTTTCACCTGCAGCTATTTCTGTTCATAGTTCATTAAGTTCATCAAAATCATTAAACTTTCTGCCTCTGAATCCCAGTGGGCAGGAGTGATCACTCATATTGAAATATCAGATACAAATACGAATTTGCTTTGGAAATAGATGCTTTTTATCCCATCTTCTTCAGAATGGCTGCTATATGTCTTCCCTTATTCCACTTTTCCTACACAACTGATGAATAACTTTCAATTCATTTTATTTTTTTAAGACAAGCATATTTTCTATTTTCTTCTTATAGCAATCAGTAAATATCTGTTAAATACAACAAGTATACCTAAATTGAAATAGTCTTCAACAATCTCCATAGAGAAAATAATGGAACATTAAAGGAAAATTTTGTTTACAAACAGAGAGAGATTGTGACAATTATGTGGTTTACATCACAAACTACTTTAAGGCAATTACTGGACTAACCCTCCTGTACTCCCCTCCTCTGCCCTCTCCCCAGCACAAGGAAAGGAGCTTGCATTTCCCTAAGAGCAACTACAGAAGATTTTTGCAGACCTCAGGAGCAGGACTCATTCAATTAAGTGCAAAAGTCTACAAAAACTCTAGTTTTATCACAGCAGGTTCTCTCTACACCCAGCAGACAGGAAAGGGCACTCTGCAGTCTGCAAGCAAGAGGGCTCTACTGGCATCCAGGGTCTACCCAGCAAAGCACACACATTCCTTCACACAGCCATCACCATGCTCCTACAGCCCTGCTCCATGACTCTTAGGCCATCACTTGCCACCGCTCTGCTCAACGCCAAAGCTTTGCAGGCTCCAGCCTAGGGAGTATCTCCACTCACTAGCCATGGTGCAGAGCCAAAGTACACAGAGCTACACCCCTGGCCAGGCCAGTGGACAGCTGACTCAGAGCTGCAGCATGAGTCCTGGCTGCACATCCCTCTGGGATCCCTGGGAATGCTGTCAAACTGTCTTCAGGAAAATAGCTTTACACTAAATCATATTTTATAATGGTTATTGAAAAGCCAACTATTGAAAAGCCAAGCAGATGCCAAACTGTGTGTCAGAGCTGATGCAAGTGCTGCCTGGAAGGCAGCACCATGACGCTGTTAAATTGGGCAGACACTCCACAGTCTCACTAAAGCTATCAAAAAAAAAAAAAAAAAAAACTTGCTGCTGACAGCTAAAATTCAGGGTAGACATGAATTCCAGCCTGTTTAAAATTGCTTTCTAGCAGCTGGATAAATATAATTTGCTACTGATCATCCTTTCAGGTTGAAGGTTGTCCCAGCTGAACCCAATGCCAATGAATTACTTTCATACTAAATATAAAGATGGATGTGGGGGCTGTGCAAATCTACCCCCTGCCCTACCTTCTTATTAGCACCCCAAAGTGGTGGCCAGCTAACAGTGAAATCAAACTGTGGCTGTGTCCACCCTTGCTTAGGCACTTTGCTCTTCCCTCCACCACTCCTCCACCCAGAGCTGCCTCTGGAAGAGAAAAACTGATAAAAATTACTTGTGTACTCCACAGTTTATTCTCCAGTTAACACATCCATCAGCGAAATAAAGTCATTTTTTAAGCTATGAAAAGATATCTGTATTCAACCCAGAATATGCAATATTTTTTTTTTTTGAAAGCACTCCAGAATGACATATTTTGCCAGACTGTTCTCTGGGCATGCTGTAACCTTTAAAGATTTTGGGACACAAAACTAAGGCTTTGGACAGGTGCTTTCTGAAGCTGTGCACAGCTGTATAATTCACTGTGTTTTTTTGCAATAGTGATGGGGTTGGTAATTAATCTTACCAGAAATATAATGTGCAGACTGAGAAAGTAGCATTTTTGCACTTGCACAAGGGTAAAAAGAGAATGCAAGAACAACTGCAATAGGTCTCCCTAACCCATCTCTCATCAGTTGCAGAAGATCCAGAACAAGATGCTTCACAGAAAAAAAAGTGAAAGCCCTCAGGTAAATGGAGGGTATTTCATTCTCCAGGCACCATCTCCAGACCTCCAAGTGGAATTAGGTTAAACTGGAAAAGATGAGCTTTAATATTTCTATTTCTAATGCACAATTATTTTTAAACTATTACCTGTATTAACAATCTTTTTTTAAAATTTTGTCTGATTTTTGTTTTCAGCCACCTCCTTTAACAAGGAGTTCCTCCATCTAAATGGCCATAACAAACTGTCTCCTTAAACTAATATGAAGCACTACATTTTGAATTCACAGATTGTTCCCATGAACATAGGCAGGACAGGAGTTCCTCACTTGCGTTTATGAATTGTATTCAACATCATCAGATCACACAACTGAAATGTCTCGCAGCCATTAAGACAAATAGTCTTCTTGTCATGTACTGAAAATATTTACACACTTTTATTAGTGATCTTGTTTAAACACATTTCTTGTTTAAACTACAACGTATAATATTAATTTATCCTATCTTCCTCCTTCCACTTCTCCACAAAAAAGAAGGCCACACCATTCAGTGTGTTTGTTGAAACGGGAAAGTCAAGTAAAGAAATGTGGATAAAGGGAAACCAAAGGAGGAGATGAGGAGAGAACACCGAGATGGAGCTCAAATACGACATCACATTCGGGCAACTTACACAACTGCTAAGACTCCTCTGCTTCAAATCAAGGTTATTCTTTCAATGTGTATTTCCACATGATCACTGCCATAAAAAAAGAATGGAACATAAACAAAAGCCTCTCAGAATTTAAGACCTAGCTCACTGATTTAATGTTTCTTCTTCCTCTAGCCCTCTTATGTGCTGCATCCAAGCTCCTAGGAAATTCATCTTTAAAAATAGTACCTATTTTGGAGATACAGAAATAGCTTTCTGTCTGTTCTTCGCAGATTCACAAATCCAAGTTCTCAGCTAAGCTGGCTGTCTTAAATACAAGATCATCCAGCTTTCTCTAACCAAGACTGCAGATGTGTTCAGCCAAAAAGCAGAAGGCATCTTAGGAAGAAGAGATTATTCTGAGAAATATTTTAGAAGATTCTGCAATCTTGCCAAATACGAATGGGCCCCTGGCTACTTATTGGAGACTAAGCAAGGGCAGCAAAGAAATACTGAAGGGAAGATAATCCCCATCATTGGGAAGAAGAAGACATAAAAATGGGCAATGCTGAGGATGATGTAACTTTCTTGGCAAAGAGGATTGAGAAAAAGAGTTATGTCTGTCAAACAGGAGAGTGTAAGAAGCACAAGCAGACAACTTTACTGTATTGGGGGGAATCCAACATGAGATCAAGCCCTGGAAGAGTAAGGGTTGCCATTTAAGGAAGGAGTGGCAATTCCATTTCAGGGTGGGTTCCAACATGTAGTACAAAATCCTTATTTTTTCCAAATTCCATGCCTCTCCTTTCATGACTTAGCTTTAAAATGTTTCTACAACTATTCCAACACCAACCAATTTTGAAGTGGTCTCTTTCATTACCCTAAGCTGTGCTATGGAAAAATGCTGTTTGCCAGATGCTCTGTGCTACAGTTTGCTAGCGCTAACATCCAGACTCTGAAAATGACCATGTCAATTTGTTGCTGCTTTTATTAGATTTTTTTATTCCCTCCCTGTTTAAGTAAATGCCTCCTTCAAGTACCAGTTTTCCTTTCCGTCCAAAATAGGGAAAAAGAACCAGAAAAATCACTGAATTCTGTTCCATATAGAAATGGCAAAGGCAGAACAGCTACGAACACAAGACACAGAGTAACCACTATGCTGCAAGAATGCTGTCCTGACAGCTCTAGGACTGCTTTTTTCTTTCATCAAAGATTAAAAGGCATCAATCTACAGCCTCATGAAGTCAGTCATATTGCAGCAGGTTATAGAGCAATTTCACAAGGGTAAGCTGACCCGGTTTGAAGCAATGTGCATTCATCCAAAGAAAAAATACAGGTGGCAGCGTGTGAAATGAGTGACTGACACGCTGTATCAAAATGAAATTTTTCAACATCATGTCAAAATGGGAAACTAAGATTTGCCATGGCAAGATCAAAATGAAATAAGTGGGGTTTTTTTAATGCACCTGGATTCTGAACTTCTTCAGTGAAACTGAAGTGTCTACCTGAAAAACTTAATTTCAATGAATTCCAGTGCCAAATGATTTAGATTTCAGTTGCTCTAGTGACGTTGTATTACTTCAGGAAGACAAAGAGTATTAGGAATTGAGGAAAAGGCTTGCTGGCATGATGGGCAGTCAGGCCTGGTTATGAAGAGCACAAATAATATACTTCTGCCATGCATATTGCTATGACTAATGAAGCAAAATCTCAGTTTACTCACGTTCCTTGCTCTGCTTCGTTCACCCCAATATTGCTTCCTCATTCAAAAAAGAGGCATATTCATGGGCAAGTAAGGGAAGTAATACAATAAACTTCACTGCATGTCCAAGATTTGACACCTTCCTCCTGTGGTAGAGATTCTACACAAATCTCATGATTATACATTTTCTTTGAGTTAGGAGGATCTCATCTGTTTTCCCTGTTGATTTATTTAACTACTTCAAAGTAACAGGGTTCTAAAGAAAAGTTTAAGGAAAAAGCAGTTCTGAGTTTCCTTAAGCTCCTTTGAAATTCCCGGCCTTAATGCAGCTTCCTTTTCAGGCTGCTCAGTTCTCCCCCTTTCCCAGTGCCATGGAGATGAGGGGAGGACAAGTGGAAGACGGATTCTTGGCTTTATTTCGCCAACTTTTCAGGTCTATTTTCTCCTCTTTCTGGCCTGGCTTGTAGCTTCTTTATGCAGTAAATAACTGGCTGTTCTGTTGTGATGGCTTTTCTTTCAAATTAGTGACCTGACTGGAACTGTTTTTCCATAGAGAGCTTATACTTATTTTAACATTGCACTACAGTAGGAAAAAAAAAAGTATTACAATAAGTATGTCGTCACTGAACAGCAAGGAACCAAGAGAATTTTCATTTAAAAACTTCAAGTCAAAGTTAATTAATTGACTTTTAAATAAAATGTACTAGGAATACATATATATTTATATATATATATACATATATATATGCACAATGCAATGCATTTCCAATGTACTTTCTCAAAAGAAAATAAATACTGCATAATTCTACCATACCTGAGTTAAGGAAGCACAATCAGAAGACTTAATTAATAACCATGCCTGCAGTGAAAATGACCTTATTTTGTAAAATGCTGAAAGTTAAATAAACAGTTTGAGTAAACTTTGTTCTTGGCTCTGAAAGGCTATTCCCCTTTGGACTCTTTGCTGTCTTCTCTAGGAGGATCAAAACCAACAGACACCGCTATCTGCCCCACTGTAAAGCAAACCGCTTCTAAATTTGTACACCCAGGAATAATCCTAGCAATGCCAACATTTTCTAGCTTTTACTAAGGGCATGACACTGATTAACCTGCAGAACGACTTTTGGACTTAGAAAATAACACGGCATTTCCATAGTACAACCTCTCCTGGCCAATTTTAAACCACTCAGTTATTTTTTGAGGTGTGCTAACCTGAATTCAACAGAAGTCAAAGCTCAACTGTGATGACAATTTTAAAGAGCAAGTATCAAAATCACGGTGTGCAGACCAAAGGGAGAGTACAGTGGGAATCTGTGTGGTTCAGATGCTGCAGCAGCCGTTGTAAACAACACTTGCAGAGATTTCGGAACTGGGAGAATTTAATATATTTTTGTTCAGAATGAGAACAAAAGCATGTTTTTATTCCTTGTAACACAGAATTGCTATTTTCCTTAAGGACTAAACATGCCCAAAAATGAAGGCAACATAGCTATGCTTCAAAGCAACAAAATCCAGAGATTCTTAAATTGTTTTGGTCCTCCTTGCCAAATCTCTGGGGAGATATACCACAAAATCAATGTGCAATCTCAGGTCTGTGCAGTGTTGATGCTGTTACAGAGAGCCAGAAGTAAATCGCTATCCTAAACAAACCGTTTACTCTTAATACATACTGGTTTTCAGTTTTTACATTGATTTACATTCCCAGAGCTTGAATCCTGCCATATATCATTCTACTGTGAATTGCAAGCAAAGAGGAAGAATGCAGGTTACTGAGATCTGTCATCTCCATCGTCACCAACTGCATCAAAAGTCTCTTTTCTCAGACTGACCTATCTCTGACTTAAAATAGGAATTTTGTTCACACTATCACCACCAGGAAGCCATTCCAGCAACTCATTCCTCCGAAAGCCACAGATGTGTTCTGCTGTCCAATGTAATTTTATTGAAAGTGATTTTCTAGACCTTTGCTTTTGTGAGCATATTGACTCACAATTTTCTTCCCCCTACTATAACCAGGACTATTTATAGGCAGGATTCCTGTGAATCTATTCTTTCTCTTTATTGGCATTATTTGTCTCCTATTCATCCCATTTTACCGAGGCCCCCAGTCCTTCCCTAGGACTAATATTCCTTTCTCCTCTCATGCTTAGTTCGTTTCTCTTCCTTCTTGATATTCAATCTTCTGTTTCTGCTGGCAACTTTCTCTGTCAAACACAGTAATCGAGTCCCTCAATTCTTCTTTTCTGCCAGTAGACAGACTCTTCTTCCATGTTTTATTCAGGATTATATTCCAAGGGATACCTTCTCCTCCAGGGATCTGCCTGATCTTGATTTCAGTAACTTCCTAAATACCCTGAGATGTTTCTACAATTTTTTCTTCTGCGCCATCACATTCTTAGATCTAATCTAAAATCAGCAACCACAGTGACCTAAGACATTTTTCTACCATTTTGGCAGGCAAGTTTTTGTTCAGTATTTAACAATAGATAACATACATCCTGCAATTTCTAAAACCTCTCATCCTTGCATTTGGAGGTCAGTTCCCCTATTTCTTCAGGATCATTTCCTATTGTTTATTTTTACCTTCATGGAAAGAAAGGGAAAAAATATCCTGTAAGCATTTCTTTCCTTACCACTGCCTGCAAACAGGCTGCCTCAATTTCTGGTTTGTTAGCTTTTCTAAAATTTTGCCTAGATCAGCCTTGCTCAGCAGTTTTTGTTCACCTGCAATAACCAAATGTGCAAATCACATACTGTCTTGCAAGCATTAACAAACATTTCTGAAAAAGATTCTCCCAAACCGAAACTGTAAACAAATTCCAGACTCCCCAAACTAGAGCAGAAAAAACTACAGAGCAACTGCATGCAAATCCGTAAGTGCTCTTTCCTGGCAGGATATGTACTTTAGTCACCAAAATTATTAAAACGCTCCATCTCCATCTCCCACAGCTTGCACTGCTCTCCGCTCACTGTTCCTATCTAGTCACCTCTTGCCAGTAGCACGACCAGCTACACAGACACATTCACTGTTTGCTCACATTTCAGTCTACTTGAGAAAATACTAAAAGAAAAAGAATCTTTTGTTCCTCAGAGCAGACTGGTAGGAAGGAGATGCTTTTACTCAGAAGAAGATCTTAGTAATGTGAGGGATGAAGCTACGATATTTGCACAAGTAACTGTAAGAGTCTCAATCTGATTTAATATCTGATTTAATGACCTAAGAGAAGTCAGACTGTGACCTTCTTGAAGGTCAGATTCTCAGCATGTGACAAGTGAAGTAACTTTCTCTTACCCCAGACAGCAGTTATGCCTCCCGACGAAGTCCATTTCTACAGAAAAGACTAATTTTCTGCACTTCCGCCTGATTAAGGTACCTAAATGAAGGTTTCTTCTACTTGACTGATCACAGGAAGAGCCTGCAGCAGCTCTCTGCCTTCAGTCAGAAGGGAAAAGCAGGAACTGTAAGACCGCCAGCTCTACCTCAAAATAAACACTACACTCTGCAGAAAAGAAAGAAGTTGTGCTTTGTATACATATGTTTATATATATATATAAATACATATACACACACACTATAAGTTGTCCTAACAATATTCTCAAATATGGAACTACGCCCATCCACTACCTTAAGTACTGGAAATGTTCCGTAGCAGCAAGATGGAACGGAAACTGGAAGACTCGGTCATAGCAAGGCAGACACGGTAACAGGAGACTTTCCACAGGCTTCAGTTCAGATCCCCAGAACTGTGACGAACACTGGATCTCGTCTGCATGAAGAAAGGCATTAGAGAATAATAACAGACAGAAAAGGCTATCGAGGAGCAGACAGCCTTGCTTTCATGCATGTTGTGCAACTTTGTAAGATGTGATTTTTTGGTGCCTATCTAAATGCCCTTATCTATATCAAGCTGCTGTTAATCAGCAATCATTATCTTGCTAGCCCTGAACATTGCGCTGTCCAACTTGTTAAATAAGAACTTCGATCTTTAATGAAAAGCACAGTGTCTAAAATGGAAGCACAGTAAACTATTTTGGATAAGCTCCAGCAATGTCATCTAGGCACCTTCAACTTCAGTGCTGCAATTGCAACAATTAAAAAATTGGCATGTGACTCTCAAAATTACCTTTGAGAACACAGATTTGGGGATGCCAAAAGGATTAAGCAGAGATCCCCAACTATAAAACCCGCAACTACATAAAATTCAGACAGCACCGCTAAAATGCTCCTAATGAACAGCAGCTGCTTCTCCTGCCGAAGCCGGCCCGTCCGCAGCACAGCAGGAGCCCGGAGCGGCAGTTACCATGTGGACTGACTCAACTCAACTCAACGTGAGACATCTCCATTCACTCACAGCACCGAGCCCGGCTCCTGAAGAGACGTTGCTCCCCGGGCTGGAGATATGGCCTTGACTTCCTTCAGACCAAAGGTGGCCATATACTCGGATATTCCCATTCCTGGGTGAGCAACAGATCTCCTCACTCTTTGTGAAAAGACATCACCACTTTGGAGAAAAAGGGGGTAAAAATAAAGCTGACATGCTTTGTACCAGATTGAGTGCTCCCGTTAGCATGTGTGGTTTGACACTGCTCAGGAAACCTCCCTCTGCCTTAGCTTCCCCAGTGTGGAGGAGGGATCTCATCCCACTTCAGCCACCGTCCCCAGTGCTGCTGCCAGCATCTTAATAACGTTTCCCAGAATCTCTGAAGAACTTTCTGAGCTATGGAATCTCTCATACTTTTCCCTGATAAAACCTCATTCCCCATATCATTCCCATGTCATCCCCACATCATTCATTGATATTTCTATAACTACAGGACAAGGTACTCTTTAAAGATAACAAACTGCTTTTTTCTATGCCTGAATATAACATTATTTCTGCAAGTGTATATGCATGCAAATAGAAATAGCAAGAAAGAAGCTACATATTCTCCCTTTGATACTAATTTGAATAAAAAGAATGTCAAAGTCCCAACTCCTCCATTTATCACAATTTAAAAGCGGACTCTACTTTATTGTGCTTTTGATGAGTAAAGCTTCAGAAAGTCATGTCAAGTCATAGCTGTTAATATAATCTGGGAATATCCCAGAACCTTCCTAGGCAGCTACCATTGTAGATTTGTAAGATTTGTAGCATCTTACTTGAATCTGGCCTATGACTTGTCTTCTCCGACAAATGTTTACTTGACATCTCTGACATGTGAAAGGTACTTGATTCACTTGACCGAATATTAATATAATCACTAGTGTAACAGATTCTTTGAAAAGGCGATTGATAATCAAGATCAGAAACAGAACCAATTTCTTGTTTTTCTGTGAGTTGTGTCTTAAGAAAGGATAAATAAAAAAAAAAGTTTTTACTTAGATTTTTTTTAATCTTCATGCATTATTATAACTATTGTGAGTTATATTGTTTTCAAGAACTCCAGAACTATTCTACTTGCACCAGGTTTAAGTTTCAAGGCTGTCTGAATGTTAAAAGAAGCAATATGCCCTTAGAGAAGCCTGCTCCCCCATGCTGCAATTACTGACACTTTATTAAGTTTAGCGCTGAAGGTCAGCAAAAGTCCTTACCTTCTGTTTTGGAAAGAGAAAGGAAATCAGTATTCTGTTGCTATGTGCCTGGTTTCCAGGCAGCAGTTTCACTCACTTCTGCAGGAAACAGTGTTCTTCTGTTTCTGCAAATGCTGTTTATATTGAGTAAAGGCAAGTATGACCAACTCAGACAATATACTGTGAAGTAGTTATGAAAAAAAAATGCATTTGCAAAAAAAACAGAATATTGTAAAATCACCTCTCTTGGTTCCTATCTGAAGAAAGAGATGCATCATATACCCAACATTTTCTGACTGTTGACTTGAAAGGACACCAACTGTTATGAATCCCACTTGATCTATTCAATTTATTTTGCGAATAAACACATATCCCCTGCCAAGTCTGAAGGGCTTAGACATGTCAAAAGCAACAAGTGTCAGTGGAGATGCTATCAAAGGGTGAAGTTTTTGGCTAATGTCAATCAGTACCACTCTAATAAACAACCAAAGATGGATCTATAAAGTGTTTTTTTTTTCTTGCATACACTTTTATATTATTATTATTATTACTATCTGTTCTTTCTAAAAACTGTGCCTTACGCTTCCCATTTAGATATGACTCAATTGTGGAACTTCCTGACAAGTAGAAGTTTTATTTAAGAGATGTCCTTTTTTCCTCTCTCCAAAGAGGAAATGCTCCAAAGAACATCCTATATATGCCAAGGTAGCATGTAATTTTGACAGCATAATACTTAACATTTAACATAACACATATTATTTAACATTTTGAGCAGGTAACACTATTAGCTGGCTATTAGCACAAACTAATGAGGGGTGGCAGGAAAGCTTAGAGTACTACACTTCCTCTATGAACCTAGTTCTTAAAAAGAAAAAGAAAAGAAGTTTCTGTCACCTGTCCTTTTGTCCCTCAAAGAGAACATAAATGTGAACATAAATGTCATCAGCAGAAAAAATCTGACTACAGCAGGGGCTCTACCCGCATGGCTCAAACCACTGAAGCTCCGGGTGCTGATGCTGCTACTTGCAGCAGATGGAGTTGAGCAACACGCAGTCTGCAAGTCTGGTCCCCAAAACTGTTCTCTAATTAAGGGATAGGGAGGCTTGCATCTATACATGTCTGCTTGTTCATATATGTTTATGCATGTACAGATATGAGCAAGCATCGAAAACACATGAGCATAATTACTTCTGTAAATATGTGCAAGTCCTTCAAAAAGCTTTTTCAGCATGTTTTATTCCGCTTCTCCAAAATCAAAGTGGGGCTCCATGCACTACATTTTGCAAATATTACCATACCACTATTTTTTTTTTAATTTACCCATTCCGGAGTATTGATAAGAAATTGGAACAACTGTTAAAATCACATTAAAACTTCAGAAAAAAAAAATCAAGGTAATTAAAAAATCTAATTCAAAAGGATGAAATCAAGCCAAATTTGAATGTCATTAAGCAGATCAAACTTCATTGCCCTGTTTCCACCAGACCTGAACTGACCTGAATCGAATCAACCCTTATTTGATTACTTTTTCAAATAATAAACAACTCCCTCCAAAAGACAGAGTCCAAAATCCACATTTATATCTGCTGAATTTTAAAGAATTTAAAGGAAATTATTACATTTTAGTGTAATTAGTATCCAGTAAGATAAATCTCTTGCAAATAGTGTTCACTAGCAATTAATCTTTCTCCTCATGAGAGTTTTTGTTTGAATAAAGGCAAAAAGAAGATAATCAATCATCAGAAGTGTTTGCATTTGTAAATATGGACAAAACTATGAGAATAAAATAGTCATCTAATCTGTCGAGAACAAAGCATTTACAAGAGTATGTTTTATCTTTTAAAGAACATGTTCTTCAATCTGAATTTCACTTGGAAAAAGAAACAAGAAGGCCCCAGAGAAGGGAGAAGCCTGAGAATGGTAATGGAAGACATAAGCAGCAACAGTCTGGGTGGCTGAAGAGTTTTTTGAGAGCAGAGAACAGCTACATCTTTCCTTTGCAGACTGTAGTGCACAACAGCCCTGCCCGGTGCTGTGCATGTTTCCCAAGTTGCAGGATGAAGTGGCAGACCCACAACTGCACAGCCTTCTGACCCACGCCAAGGCTGCTCGTGCTCCTGAGAACGAGCGACCAAAGTCACTCCCAAGCTTATAAGCTTATATCCATCCCCACCTCCATTCACAAACATTATCCAAGATGTAAAGTCAATCACTCAAGAATTAGGGCGAGGAAAATTACATTTGCACATGGAAATGTAATTCATTCCCTTTAACACATGCAGGTACAACTTGGCCTTTCATTACATGATCGCCTAATTGCGTATTCAGGGAAACTGTACTCTGAAGCTTCCTACCGCACTGCTTGTAAAAGTTGAAAGGTGTCACTGTGGGGATGTAGGAAAGAAAAGGACCTCGGTGTTAAAGCCATTGACCATTCTGCTCTAAAGAGTCAGGCCAGATCTTGGCCTCTACCAAAGACTCCTACCTAAGGATTCAGGGATGGGAGCTCCTCTGCATGGACTTGACAGGAAGAAAGATGACAGGAAGAAAGACTTTAAAATCAGTGGATACTTTTGACCTTAATTGCACCTGTGTTTCAGATCCACCTTTGTCAAATATGAAAAAAAAAAAAAAAAAAGTCTCCTACCTTACAGAGTTGTGTAAAAAGAAATGATCACTATTTTTGAAAAAAAACATTGATAGTCACTAGGAAAAGACTAATCCAGAGACTGTGTCCCTAAAACACTTACAGTGAACTGCCCTGGGCTAAGTGCTTAGACTTTCTACCTGCCTCAAGGAAGTCTGAGCCAAACTTTCCCATTTATGAAAATATAAGGACAGCACTTTCCTTCTTGATAGGACTTTTGTGAGAACAAGCATATGCTTGAGATTATGAGGGGCTCACTCATATACTATGGTGACGTGAAATATAAACACTTGAGATAAACAGTGTTGTGGAAAATTAATTGAGCAAGTAAGCATTGCTTTTAGCTATCTGTTTTCATAGCTTTTTATTCTTATGTGAAACCAAAAATTGAACAACCAGGTGGAGGGGAGAACTGTTCAGGATATTGAATTGGTACTCAGCAGTTGCCCACTTTGCACAGCAAAGGAGAGGCTTTAAAAAGAAAATAAAGTGACAAAACAACATTGAAGTCCATGTCAGCATGCCTGTGGCCCTCACAGCTGAAGCAAGACTTGCAAGGTAACCTTATTTTTATAGCTCGAGTGCTTAAATTAGTAGCTTTAATGATTTCTTTTGCATATAATCTGTAAGAAGTCAGAGAAATAAAACTTCAGTTCCTAGAATTTGATCACCGCCAGCACCAAGTCTACAGCCCTTCCCCTTGTGCAGAGTCCTACTGATTTCAGAGTAACTATGCAAGCTCAGCAAATAATTTGTGACCAGGTATTTAGTGATGTTATGAAAAGTTTAAAAATCATTTACAGGTGGGTAATAAAGCCTTGCTGCAAGGTTTGGGGCTAATATTGCGAACGCTTAAGTTTAAGAGTAACTTCAGTCACAAGCAGAGTCGGTTCAGTGAACTGCACAACCATGGCCCCAAACCCAGTCAAGTGCATCCAAAGAGCTACTTAAGAGTTTAAAGGTTTCAGCACCAGGAACTTAAGTGCCATCTGAAATTTTTACCCCTGTGCAAACTGTATCCATGTGTATATCCATGCACACCCCTCTGTTTTGTCTTGAAACAATTTTAACAACAGATTATGCAAAGTTAAAAAAAAGAAAAAAACAGTTGACTAAGTAAGGAGCTGGGTATTTTAGAAGCATTCTCATTTTGTGTGTGATACTCAGGAGAAGCAGGGAGGGCATATAGAGCAAATGAAGAGTTTTGGAAGGCGCATTACTCAGGTAAAACAGATAACATCTTATGAGCAGTAACTAAATATCATTCAAGTTAGATACACTGAATCCTTTGCCCTGCCAGGGAGTAGATTTGCACATAATTTTGCTTAACTCTATCTGACAAGCTGCAAGTGCTTCCAGCAAACTTTACAAATATACCATATATAAAAATACGCTTACTAGCCTAGCTGGGGAAAAGAGGGCTATTTTCCAGCACAAATGTTCATTTGGTCCAAAAAACCACTACTTTGCCAGGAAATATTTCTGGTGGGATGTTTCAGCCACCCCTTCCACCTCCATTAATTTGATCAGGCTTTTGTATCAAACACATGAACTCTTTTTACACTCGTGTTTAAGATTACCATGGCAACCTGAGGTGGATGCTGGACCTGGCCCAGCCACGGGTCTAAAATCACCCATCCCAAATGGCACTCACAGATATTGGGAGGCCACAGTTAAACATTTCCATGGTCCACCAGGAGCATTTACAAGCTGCGTGTTTCTATTAAGTTGAGGCCACCACCAACACCAACGGATGATCCCAGGCATCGCCCACCCATTTGAAAGGTTCCCCACTGCACAGGGGAGCAGAACGGGCGCTAAATCCTGATGATCGCTCCATGTTAATTCATCTCTTCAACTATTTTTCACGCCGAGGCTCCCGCCCATGGTCCACCAGGAGCATTTACAAGCTGCGTGTTTCTATTAAGTTGAGGCCACCACCAACACCAACGGATGATCCCAGGCATCGCCCACCCATTTGAAAGGTTCCCCACTGCACAGGGGAGCAGAACGGGCGCTAAATCCTGATGATCGCTCCATGTTAATTCATCTCTTCAACTATTTTTCACGCCGAGGCTCCCGCCGCCCTTTACCTGCAGCAGGTGATGGGCCGCGCGGTAGCCCAGGCGCGGGCCACCGCGCACGCCAGGCGGCAGCCGCCCGG
>NW_010584020.1:32421-47823 GCF_000705375.1 Tinamus guttatus | reverse complement strand
CCCCCCGCCTCTCCTGCTCAGGTCCCCCATCTGCCGAGGACACACTGCCCATCACCGGCCCCAGGCTGACTGCAACATGGGATTCCAGACGCTGTCCTTGGTAAACACTGAAGCAAAGAAGGCATTCAGTAACTGCTTTTTCAGTGTCTTTTGTAACCAGAGCACCCATGCTGTTCACCAGCGGACCCACGTTTTGCCTAATCTTCCTTTTACCATTGATATATTTGAAAAAACTCTTCTTATTATTTTTAACATCTCTTTAATTCCAATTGTGCCTTAGCTTTCCTAGTCAGATCCCTGCATTCCCTGACAACATTCCTATATTCCTCCCAAGGAGCCTGTCCTTTTTTCCACTTTCTGTATAGCACCTTTTTCTGTTTGAGTTTTGCCAGCAGCTCCTTCCTCATCCACGCAGGTCTCCTGCCCCCTCTGCCTGACTTCTTACACACAGGGATGCACTGTTGCTGGGCGTGGAGGAAGTGCTGCTCGAATACTGACCAGCTCTCGTGGGCCTCCCTTCCTTCTAGAGCTCTAGCCCATGGGATTCTTCCGAGGAGGTCTCTGAAGAGGCCAAAGTTGGCCCTCCTGAAGTCCATGGTTGCAAGGCTACTTACAGCCCTGCTTCCTCCTCATTGGATCCTAAACTCAATCAGCTCATGGTCACTGCAGGCAAGGCTACCCTCCACCTTCAGATCTCCAACAAGTCCCTATCTATTTGTTAGTACAAAGTCCAGTAGCCCACCTCTCCTTGTTGGCTCCTCCACAATCTGTGTTAAAAAGTTATCATCAATGCTCTACAGAAACCTACAGGACTGTTTGTGCCTGGCTGTGTGGTCCTTCCAGTTGATGTCAGGGTGGTTGAAGTCCCCCATGAGAACCAGGGCCTGTGGCCATGAGGTAACATCCAGCTGACTATAGAAGGCCTCATCAACTTCCTCATCCTGGTCAGGTGGCCTGTAGCAAACGTCTACCACAGTGTCTCCCACATTAGTCTGCCCTCTAATCCTTACCCATAAACTTTCAACTCACTCATCATCCACCCCCAGGTTGAGCTCCATGCATTCCAGTTGCTCTCCCATATAAATAGCAATTTCACCACCTCGCCTTCCCAGCCTGTCCTTCTTAAAAAGTACATAGCCTTCCATGACAGCATTCCAGTCGTGTGAGCTATCCCAGCATGTCTCTTTAATTTCAGTGAGATCATGATGCCAGGACCCCACACAGATCTCCAGTTCCTCCTGTTTATTCCCCATGCTACGTGCATTCGTGTACAGGCATTTCAGGGAAGTAATTGAGCCTGCAGTAATTGAGGCGTCCCGGGAGGGGTGAAAGAGGACCCTCTATAATCATCTCCTATACTCACTTCCCCACTACCATACTCCTGTTGGACGCATTCTGGCTTTGGCTGCATGCCAATGATTACCCAGTCCATGTAACATTCCCCGCACATTAAGCATGTTGGAAAATAATCACGCCGAGAAACTGCCTGAACAAAGACTGGTCTAGACTCAGGGGAGGGGAGCAATTTCAGCAATTTCCACAGTCTGCACGGGCAGCCTGGAAAGGGAAGAAACCACACAAAGATGTTCACATCTAATTTATAAGATTTGCATCTACTGCTTAATACGAACCCAGGAAGAAAGTCGTCAGCATTTCTAATTAGTATGTAGGCAGGCAAACTGGACTCTGAGACACTTTCCATTAAGAAAGAAAATACAACATTTGGCAAATGATACTGGTCATTAACCCAATGATGATAATGGGAAGATTGTTTAAAGGTCAAACTTTATTATTATTATTATTTTTGTCTGCTCACACTCTTATTGGAAGCCAGGAGAGACTATCTAATCCTGTTAGGGACTCAAATCTACTACAAAAGTTTTAGAAATCTGCCCCTATATGACACAAACCCGCTAGATGTCTCGTCTGCTGTAGTGTGCGCTTTACGTGGGATACATTTCACCTAACTGAAGACTTTTAAAAGTTATAAAGGTTTAAACATTTGAGGTAGTCACCCTAGCTGCTGCTATAGCCAAGGGAGAAAAGTAAGAGTGACTCATCATGGCTCATTTTAGTCATATGCCTTAGAAAAAGATGAATTGCCTTCTGGAGATGCTCACTTCTTTCTATTGACTGTAGGAGGAGATGACAGTGACTATTTCAGCCTTATAGTCTAACTTTGAAAAGTCCAATTGAAGACAGATGAAGCCACCCCTCTATCCTGGAAAAAATTGGCTGATCAACACCTATCTATGATGCAGGCATACAGGCAGGGAGTCCACTTTCTGCTGGGGGAAAGTCTCTCCTAAACATTTCCAGGAGACTGACAGCAATGTTGTTTTGGCCTGTCATCCTTTTGTTAATGATCATATTGTTTTTTATTTTATTTTTTCCATTAAAAATCGCCACTGCTTCAGCACAAAAGCATCGGTTGATGTTCACTGCAAGTTAGGCATTGTTTTACCTGATACTGAAGCAAACTGAAAGGGATGTGGAAACACCTCCAAACCATGTCTAGCATGGGGTCCACTGGGAGACCCGAGGAGACAAATTCCTTCAGTGGAGACAAACCTCTGGAAGGCCTCCACTGTATTTCCTCATTCTCTAGTAAAGGATATTGCATGCCAGAGACGTGCAATCATGTCCTTTAACCAGGTAATTCTTATGCGGTCCAATCCTGCACCTCAACCTTTAATCTCAGTATGGATCTTCATTTTGAAAATCTTTATTCACTCCACTCTTATGAACTTCTTTTCAGTTATTTTTAAAGAGGAATTATTCCTGGTTTTACATAGCTTCTAGATGAATAGTGTGATTGCTCAAAGAGCAGAAACAATATTCTTGGAAATATAAAGCTAGTTTATTTGGATTACTTCCATTGCTATTTTTGTGCTTAATTAAATACAAGTAAGACTGGAATATGAGTCGGAAAGATAAACTAACACTTCATTCACTACCATATGTTGTTGCTCTTCCCTTCTCCCAATTAATTCAATCTTAAGTCTATTCTCCAGGTACAACAATGAAAATGTCCACAAACAAATGAAGCAAACTTTTAGAAGGTGGAATAAAATCAGCAAAATAGACTTTTTATTACTTTGAACTTATAATTAAAATAAGAAAGATGGATCACACGTATGTTAAGAAGGAAAAACATAAACAGAATAGTAGTCCTATCAAAGCCCTGGGAAAGCCATATAGGTCTATATGGAATTCAGCTGCTTTTGAATCTGACCATCACTAAGGCTTTGCACTTAAATGATATCATAGACCCTTGATTTCTGACTTCATCTCTGTTTCAAGGACTTCTATATTAGAAATGGATAGAAGGAAAAAATCTCAGAAGTTTTGCCACAGAAGAGGTCCATGTCAAAGTCAGGGGATTTTGAGATTTTGAGTGATACATAGAATCATAGAATCATAGAATGCTTAGGGTTGGAAGGGACCTCTAGAGATCATCTAGTCCAACCCCCCTGCATACGCAGGGACACCTAGAGCACGTGGCACAGGACTGCATCCAAGCGGGTTTTGAAGATCTCCAGAGAAGGAGACTCCACAACCTCTCTGGGCAGCCTGTTCCAGTGCTCTGTCACCCTCACTGTTAAGAAATTTTTCCTTAAGTTCCTATGGAATTTTTGGTGTTTCAGTTTCCGGCCATTTCCTATGCCTATATTATATATATAGCAGGGAAAGTCTAATTGGATAAAGTTCCATCACTAATTAGTTGACATGTCAGTTAAATACTCTCTACAATCAGGCCTTGCATTGATATTTTTCCATGAGATGTTCTAAAAATGTGAATTGGAAAGGTCCTTCATCAACCCATTAAAACAAGGTTTACCACCTTCTCGTTACATAAAAATTACATTACCTGAATGATTTATATATATATATATATATATATATATATATATATGCGTACTTGGGGGGGGTAAGTCTGTCAAAAAATCAAAAAATCTAACAGCTTTCTTCTCCTGTTGTTGAAGACACATTGCTAAATTCTAGTGTTGATGAAGGCAAGGCTGTCCTGATCCACTGTCGGGGGAGGTTTCAATACAATCCCGAGAGCAAGATTAAGACACAAATGGGGTCAAATGCCATACAACCTTGTAAGCTTTATTCTCTTAACTGCGATAGGACAGAGAGAAGAAAGGAAAAAGAAAGAAAGATAAGCAAGCAAGTGGGAGAGATGCAGCAAGATTATAGTGACCACCACCACCAGTCCAGCTAGGTTTCATTGGCTTCGCCTCAGTGCAGGTGAAGGTGCCTCGGCGCAGGTAGTGATCTCTTAAAGGAGAGTTCAGGGAAAGAAGCCGTGCACCTCGGTGCAGGTGATGTTCAGGGGAAAAAAACGCGCACTGAGGGAGGAATACGCAGTCCTTTTATGTCCCCGTTCTGGAAGAGTCTGCCCACTTTCTTTTTCTGGTACGTGTTGCTTGTGTCGTACCTGCCGTGTGCTCAGGTGCTCCTCTTCACCCAACTTGAGTGCAAGCGCTGCTCTGTAGGCACTGCTGAGCATTGTTTGGGTCTGGTCCTGATCTCACAATCTTCCCAGAGACAGGACGCTAAGGCCAAGAAGTGTAAATGGTGAGAAAACAATGTTGCATTGTTCAGGTCTCAAGATGATAAATGGTGCGGCAACAATGTCGACAAACACAATCCACAACAGTCTCTTACAAAGGCACTGAACAATCAGTTCTTTTTTTTTATTAATCCAGTAGACTATTTCATGAGTCTTTCAGAGTGCAAAGACCTCATATGAATGAAAGTATAAACCTTGAAATGTAGAAGCAATACAGATTTTTACAATTCATAAACATTTGTTTTGACTGTTCAGCATCAAGGCCATTTGCAGCACATAGCCATTATTAGTAGTGTCACAAAAGCTTGTGATTTATCTGTCAGGGATGTTTTTTGACATTTGGAGAGACAAGCACTTGTTTTATTAATATTAAATACTTAAAGCTTCATTTTGCAAGGACAACAGCTACGCATTAAAATGCCTTTTCAGTCTCACTGAGATCCTCACTTGCTTGCCCTCTTCCAGGTCACATTTTTGCATTTTCTTTCTGTATGTCTTTGTTAATGTTTGAGATTAACCACTGAGGTTGACAAATGCTTTCTGATTTTGCTTTGAGGATGTGCAATATCTATGGTATCACAGTTTTGTCAATGGCCTTCAAAGTGCATCAGTAGATGAGTGTGTGCATTCTTCTGACTCTTGGATATGAAGAAAGCTGTTTGAACAACAACAGCCAGCTCCATTGTGTTCTTAGCAAAGTCTATGAAGTTCCTTTCAGCTACATGTCACTTCCAGTTTATTTTACCTGAAGATTTAACAATGATAGATGGTACAGAGCTCTTTTCAAAATTCTTATTCAAACAAGGGCTGACACCTAAAACTGGCTGCACATTATGCTATAGTAGGATCACTTTCTCAATAAATTCTAAAGTGGCCTACTTATGCTAATCCAAGCTTCAGTATAGACAGACTGTTTTGATTTCCCCTAGATTAGGAAGGATGATTCAAATTATATCAGAGGGAGCTGATTTGTCCCTCCTGGTAATAGAAAGCTAACAAGTAATCTGCTCTGATTCATTTAGTTGAGTCTGAGTCCGCTTGAAGCTCAGCTGACCAGCAGAGCTTCAGCTCAGTTTGTTTACTGAATTTAGGCAAAGTTTGTCTGCCACCAACAGCTCTAAGCATGTCTAATTAGCCTGCTCTTTGAAGTACTGGTTAGAGCTGACAGCAATCCCTTGCTAATGCTGTCAGCATTGCTAACATGTCAATGTTGAACTGGTTTTGCAGACAGCTTGGGGGGGCATATTTGGTTAGAAGTTTTGCAGGGATATAGACCATCCAAAATTCTGCATAACCAGAGCAACCACAAAACTTTGTATTGAAAGCATAATTATGTTAATTGCTTCTAAGCAGCTTGATCACACTAATTTTGATTGCTTCTCTGCTTTTGATCTGGAGATAAAAAACAGCCATCTTACTACCCAGTAGTCATTGTGACAATAAGTACTGATTTTTGCCTTCACTTTATCAAAGACAAAACCTCTTCTTTAAGCAACAGATCACCAAAGTCACTAAGTGTGTCATGTTTCTGCTGGATTTATCATACGGTCAAGTCACACAGGCTATTATGTTGGCAACAGATGCAAGTTAGCCTGAAGAGGGAAAGGAAGGCCCCAGTTCACTTCCCTTGCTGAAATGGATGATTGAGCAATGGGCTGGAGGTAGACAATTGAGCATCTCATCAAGAACCAAGGACTGAGAGGTTTTTTTATTAACAATTTGGGAAGAAAACCACAAGTACAAACCCAGAGAATGTCCCCAAGGCTTTATGTGGATTAACTGATGTTTTACCAAAGAATGCTGAATGGAGCAACATGGAGCCCATGCAAAAAGAGTCCTGAAGCAACATTGCCCTAATTCATCAAGGGCCCAGTTGTTCACTTCTACAAAGGGAAATATTTAGAAAAGGGTCTATGAAAAAGATGGCATATATGAACATAAATGGCAAGGGACAGAGAACAAAATGGGGAGAAAGCTTCTTTGTATGAAGTTGGAGAGGTTTACCTGTGAGTATCAGGTGGGAGAGGAAGGTGGACTGTGAATATGAGTGAGTCTTATCCCTGTTGCAGTCTGGGATACAGGAATGACTTTTTGAAAATGTTTAACAAATTCGGGGGAGGGATAATCTTTTTAATTTGCACTTCCTCATTTCTTTGGGAAGCTGAGGTACCAAAATTCCACAATAAGGGCAGTTCCTGTCCTCTTTTCAGATGGGCAACCCCCCCTATTTTTTTTCCTATTTTTTCTGTGCATTAAATATTACAGCACACAATTGAAATAACTTGAGAAAATAGAGACTGTGAATGTGCAAGGTGGCAGGAGACATGTATTCACCCCAGCTGCTTTAGGTGATGAAGAGTATGACTCAGAGACAAAATTCTCTAAGCAGTCCTAAACAGAGGAGAGATGCATGCCTCCACAGCCTGATTCAAAGCACTTATATAGCCGCCTGTATGTAGCTAGCTGTAAGTGCCCCCACAACCTTCATCTTGCATTGTATTCATGAATCTACCACTGTACAAACAGGAAGATATTCCTAGATGAGTTCTCCCATTTTTCACATTTCACTCATTCTTTCAATTTTCACAAGAAGCCTGGATTTCCTCCTCTTAACACTAGAAGTCTCTTCAGCTAATGAGTTTTTTTACTGCCGTGTATACGTAAATCTGGTCTCACTGGAAGCACAAGGTACATGGCCTCATCTTTACTTTTACATTTTGATGATAAAGCTGATGTTATATTGACAGAATTATACATTTTGAGATTTTTTTTCTTTTTTTTGTATAGAAAACATAAAACAAGTTTTGTGTATGTTACCAACTTTCAGCTTGGAAAATCCACAGGAACTCTACTCAGTGCTTAACAAATTCTCTCTTGCTCTCTTAAATTTCTCCAGCTTCTCTAGTGCTTCAGAATATTAACTTGCATTGCTTTAAAATGCATTAAATTACATTTGTCCCTTTCATATTGAGGAACAGAAAAAAGTCAGTATCTGCAGATATGGAAATCAAAGTTGGGGATCATGTACTAAAAAAGAAAAGACAACTTCTGAGTCTAACTTTAGGACTGGGTATAGTTCTGTAGCCAGCATCACACAAGCAGGCAACAGGACTAAGTATCACTTCTCAATGCCTTTTAGCGCCCTGTTTAGGTGCTCAAGTAGCATCTATGTCTGGTTCAGCCTTCAGCATAAGTGCAGGTTGAATCCCAGATTCTCTGCCCTAAATCCATAGAAAGATGCCTTATTTGGTCTATTACTTCATAGCTTTGCACTAAAAGTACATTGGCAAATATGTTTTAGCTGCGCTATGCAGAAACACACCAATATGTTCCCTGTGTTACAGGAAGATTAAACATCTGGGGAGAGTGAAAGATTTCTGGGAACAACACATTAAAAAAATAAGAAAAGGAGCATGTCATGTTGTTCCCACTGCTGTCAATGCAAGGTCCCTGCACACTGCAGAACAAGATGCTGGTTTTCTATTGTCAAATTATGTGCATGTTAATTCCCTTTCAGCTGGACTGCCAAAAACAGGAAAAAACAGATACTGGTATTATTTTAGTGTCACTTTTCTTAGGAAGTTTATTTATTCATGCATTCTCATCCAGGAGTATACAAAATAGCCCAGTATGAGTCAGGTTTTAAATCTAGAGGCTACTATTCCAATTATTCATTCTGATCTCTTTAGTAACCCAGACTGTCAAATTTTAGCAACTAGATTGTGAACCAATCCTCAAAACTTACTCCCAAGCTTGTGTTTGTACTACTTAGCATCTGACAAGATAGATGCTGTGAAAAATATATTATTAAAATCATGCACATTTTTGTCACAGGTACCCGTTTTCACAGCTGAAACAGCCAGCCAGAAATTGCTGCTCAATATGCTACATGCTACACATGTTGGAAAGCATCTCTTATTTGGCAAAGAAGCTGCACAGATGAGTATGACAGCTGCACAGATAAGCTTGAAAGTGTTAGGAGTAAAAATAAATGAACTAATCAGCCACCATGTGGAAAGGGACAGAATGAAGATGAGCTTGACCTGATTATCATCCTAATTTTAACAGCAACCTATTGCAAAGGCAAACTGAACATTGTCCATTTAAAAAAAGAAAAAAAAAAAAAGAAGAAAAAAAGGATAATGTAATGAGTGTCCTTACTACTAAAGGCAACTGTGTATGACCTTAAAGACAATAATACCAGTCCTCGATACCAGTCCATTCCAACCTTCCATCTCAGCTGACACACAGGGTTTTTTTGTTTGTTTGTTTTTGTTTTGTTTTGTTTTGTTTTTCCCATAGTTTGACTAGTCAGTTAATCCTTTTCAGTAAAAGCACATATTTATTATTTTAACACCATTCAATTTGACTGAGGCCAAGCAGTACAACACAGTCTTACTTAGGTATAGCTTTGGACTTTATGCCAGATGGCTTTTTCACTATTTATGTTTCTTTCTAAGCATATTCATGTCTCATGAACCTCCTTTTCACTGCACCATAAAGTTAAGCTTGAAATGGATATGTAATACAACACACACAGTCCTTGGTATTATTTTGTTGGAAGTCTCTGTGGTGCACTCTGTGGTGCACTATTTTGGTGAATTTTTATCAGTGCAAAGGGACAACTCGCAGCTCCTCATAGCGCATTTCATGTTGTTTCTGAAACTGTTCTAAATATGGAATTTCTTTTCATGCTGCTCTAGCTGAGGATTAACAAATTTCCATCAGCTAATTCAATATTATGCATCAGTTTAGTTACTCTATTGGAAGCATGAGTGTAATTATTACTTTGAAAGGTAATGACATGATCAAGCATTTGAAGGTATTTTCTTAAATTTTTGGACTTGGATGATCTAGGCCTGCTCACTCTCCTGACAGGAGATCCATATATATAATGGACACTGATTTATATTCCTTCTTAAATGTGATGACATCAACCTAAACCAATCACAGAGGCTGATACTTCATCTGTGGTTATTCCACAAGTGTTGACAAGTCACAGATATCTTACTACTTTGGAAACTCTCCCAGAAAATGCTCCCAGTACTGTCCAACACTACTATCATCACATTCCTTTCTGTTTCTTTTATTTTTTTTTCCACTCCATGAAACCTCAGGACTGTATCGATTGTCATTACTCATTTATTTGCAACAGATAGTCAATCAAACATATACAGTGTACATTTGATTTCAAAGGAATCCTCGGGGCCACTTTGCTCAATACAGAGGCTGCCTAGTGCTCAGCAATGAACTCAAGTGTCCAGTTAAACTAGTAGATTCTCTAGTGATTTCAAATTGATAAATCACCTTCTAGGTAGAAATAATGGCAGAAATTATTCATTAAAAAGATGTCAAAGTCAAGTGTAACAAAAATATCTGTGTTCCCACTTTTAAATAGTTTTATATCTCAGAGATTATTGTTATGCCTCGAATACTTTGTGATGAACTGGTTATGTTTCCCCCGCTTCATAAGTAATTTATTTATGTCTTTTCCAAATCCACTTCTCTGATGGCTCTTGGTTTAACTCCAAAGAAATAAATCAAAATTTTCTTGCCATCTCTGTAGTCATCTATTTGGAAAAGTCTGCAACAGCTATCACTAAAGTGACAGTACCCAGCAGTCATCACTTCAATTAATTAGACACAATTGTGTTAGGACAAAGCTGAGTCGTTGATGAAGGATACAAAACAGATCCAGACAAGAGTTTTCATGGAGAGAATGTGGCTACTCTCAATCTTGCATACCTCTGAAAGAAGTATTTAATCTTACTCAGCTCTTCTAATAGTGAAACCTTATCCAATTATCTGTGGAGAGAGCTGTACTATTTATCTAGCTATAATAATAGTCTGGGAATCATCTCACTTAATTTTAGGCATCAATATTTGGGCAACAGTCTAACCTTCTTCCATGGCCAATAGAAACTGACAAGGGCCTTCAGAGGGCAATTTATCATCAGAGTGAAAGACCTGCATTTTTAGACAAGATGAATTGTGTTTCCAGGGTGACTATCCCTTTCCATCACCGCAGGGGAAAGTTAGCCACCTAACTTTTAGATGGCTAATGCCCATAAGACAAACACCACCCATAAAAAAGAGTTTACAGGAGTCTGCAGTGGTTTATGAAACAGCCTGAAAGCACTAAACTAAAAAAAAAGTTTTTGAATATTTTTAGTTCATATTAATACTTTCTGTCACCTTTTTAAAATACCTGGAGAAAAGAAAGTCTGTTTTTCCATACATCCTTTTTATTTTTCCTGTAACTACTACACTGGTTAAAAGAAATATAATAGAGATCATACATTATATATCCCTTTCCTTTCCCCTCCACTTTCAAGGTGCTATTAAGATGATTGAAACATTTATTTTCATTGTTGGAACTCTCTTGTATTCCCATAGTATTTGCTCTCTTTTTTTTTTTTTTTCTTTTCCTGAAAAAGCAGTCTGGATTTTGTTAAAGCCTATAAATAACAGTAAAGAATATGGTATTTTAATGAATTTCAGTGTGTGGGATTTTACATATTTTCAGAATTGGAGAGCAAGGAAGGAAATAAATCACATGTCTAACAGTGTCTAGTGGATAAAATAGGTATGCCCAACATCTGATGGTTCACAGCTACACTCATGTCATCTTGCCCCCCTCCAGCTAAGCGCAGTAGCATTATGCTACAAAAGTTTTATTTACTCTTTGGTCCCAGGATTTGCAGTCTTGGAAGCATAGTGCCCAACATTGTCTATAGGCCTGGTTGGTGCGGTGTGTGCTAATTACAGCACTTGTTTTCCTAAGAGGTGAAAAAGATGAACATAAAACCCTGCAGCTGAGGACAGTTCACAATCCAGGTTTTGTGCATGCTGAATGAGGGTTCCTGCTGGTGGGTGAGTGAATAAGAATTTAAATCTGCAACTCACACTCAATAACAGTAGTTGAATACCTTATATGCCCTATTTAACACACCCAAGCTGCCCTTCCAGGTGCTATGTTTCAGTTCTTCCATACTTCTGTTTTTAAATAATTTATTAATAAGATTTAATCTCATAACTATTTTTAATATATTTTTTCACTTCTGTGGAATGCGTGCCATAAACCTCAAAATGTGCACAGCTGACACATTTTTAAAATCACTATCTCCTTGTGAATCTCAAGGCTACTAATCTTTTCTTCCTGAACACATATCTATCTACACTTTTCACTGACTGTAAATCATATTCATTATTAAGCTCTGGTGTCAGAAACATTGACTTTTTTAACATTCATGTGATTTAGCTTTTTCTTTAGCTAAAAAAAAATTACAGGGGTTACATAAATTCAAGTGATTTTGCATCCTCATTATTTTTTTTCTTTTTGTTTCTAAGGACAAATTTTAAAGACAGAACCGTGGTGGATGGTTACATGTGCAAGAAACAGGCATAACTGGCCATTTTTTGCAAACAATTGAGATCCCATAAGAGATCCCACTCCCCCCTTTTCAGATGTGCGAGTCTTTTTTTACCATTAGTTGCAAACATTACCCTGTAAGCAATCTCAGGCTAAATAATAACAGAGCAAGTATTCTTAGTTGGTTTTCCAAATTAAAATTCTTTGGGATGGATTCTTGAAGTGCTCAGCATTTGTCAGGCATATTTCTGAACAGGGTCACACTAGAGCTGGTCAGTCCTACAGCTAGTTCCACACCAAGGCAGATGGAGCTTAGAGCAGCAAGGCCAAATAGTTTGGTAAAAGTCCAGTCTCAAGAAACATGGAATAGAGTACAGCCCCCCCCCATGCCAAACTATGGGAGCAGTACCTACCCTTGTTTTCTGGATAGCACCAACATGTATACTTAAAACTGTCATATCTACAGTATGAATTTCTGTAGCAGAAACGATGTTGAGAAATGTTTCATCTTTGACAAAGAGCTTCTAGACAAAGGGAACTCAGAGGGGAAGAATTCATCTTGCTGATGGGATTCTGTAACTTAGTAGAAATATCTACACTGAAGATGGCTACATCTGATGTCTAGATCAGAGGTCCCCTTTACATGGAGAGATATAGGACCTCCTATGGCATGATTCCTCTCATCCTCAAGTAGACATGATAGTAGTTCTTATGAGTCCTGCTCTGTTTTTCCCCTGACTAGTGTGACTTCCTTAAATTTAGATGTCTGCATGGAAAATGCTTACAATTACATGAGATGAATTCCAGCATATGTCTGTGAAGATAAATTCCATGGGACTGATCCAAAGTCCACTGAAGTCAATGGGAGGCTGTTTGTTGACTTCTCTGGCTCAGAGATCATCTCTGCAAGATCATTAGTGCACAATATACTGTAATAAAGCACATGCATAGTATTTATTGAGCTCAGCTGCCAGTGCTTTCTCAGTATAATGCCACAGCTATGGGAAAATACTAGCAACATAAAATCAGCATTTTTTTCACATTAGTTATTGGATGTTCATTTGGGGATTGGCCATTTTCCTTTCAGTACTTGATTTAGTAAGAGAAAAAGAACTAAATCAACCTGTCTTATTTATTAAGGGGAAATATTTTTTAAATATGTGGAAACCTTTTTAAAATCCCAATAAATGTTTGACTGAGGTAAGCCCCATAGAGGTTATCCCTTATAAGTATGGTCTTGGCCGGAATGTGCCACTCAGACTTCCCTGAAAAGAGGTATCAACCCATTCAAAAAGCAGCACTCACTTATATTCTCAATAATGTTACAAATGGCTTTTGTGTCAATACTTCAGAGCAACATTTGTGTTTTTTTGCTTTTTTTTTTTTTTGAGAAAAACAGGGTTTCCAAAATAAGAGATATGACATAAGGTTCTCCACACACAAAAAAAAACACCCTTTTGACTTTCATTTAAAAATGCTTTTTGATAAAAGCTCTGCTTTCCCCCAAACCCCAAAACAGGAAAAATCTCCTTTCTTTTTCTAACAATCCTAACTTTAAAAAAATTATAGTCTAAATTAAGTCCTTTTATATTTCTACAAGTTATAACATAGTAAGTGCTACAGTGAAATAACTGAACAGGTTTTGTTATTGTTTTTCACTGTGACTTCTATTTCTGAAACATAAAACAAGGATACTTGAAGCTCTCTTAAATATTCAGTAACAATGAGATCTTACAAATGTCAGTATGATTTCACAATAACTTGGACAAATCAGTAACAAAGATAATTTTGCACTGCCAAAGAAGCAGTGCAGCTAGTTTATTTTTTTCTGAAACTGTCAGTGGCTGACCTTTAAAATCATTTTTACGAGGTTTTAAAAGAGGTTGAAAGAAACTAAACTACAAAGTAATAACTAGTATCATCCATTTTGACTGAGGTATCTTATTTAAAATTCAAGGTCTTGGTGATTAATATGTTTTAGAACAAACGATAGGTATGTTAGATGCAAATCTGCCTCTTTGTAAAAATGCACAAAATCATATTTACCTGAGCACAGGAGGTATAAAAATATCACAGGTAGTTTCCCCACTTGCATCTCCAGACCTATCGCAGATGGTACCAGGAGGTAAAAATCTCAGTTGTGTTGAGATCAATGGCAAAAGCCAGAATGGACTCCAGTGGGACTGGGATTTCATCTAAAGGAAAAAAGCCAAAGTGGTGGTGTTAAGTACATAGCTATTAACCTCTTAACTTTTGGAATAATTAAGAAAATTTCTTCCTCATTTGAAAGTAGAGGGAGTTAAGTGTACTTTGTAAAAATCCATTGAAAGGAGGTAAGACCTCCATTATCTTCCTAATAATGTCCAATTATTCATACAAATATGGCATCTATGTTATTTTTGACAGAGGCAGCAAGACCATGGCTTACCCAAACAAATTCGGCGTGTATCCATTTCTGGGTACTTACCTGAGAAAAATTATAGGACCTTGCTCTCAGAGATCACGTGCCAGCCCTTTCTGAAAAATTTGAATAACTAAAGATCTATTGCTGTCTAAAATGTTTTCCCTCTGTATGAGTAACAGTTTCAGCCACTCACATCTGTAATATAATTTTCACATTATATATTCTGGAATTTTAACTTCTCCACTGAAAAAGAATCCATTTGGGTGATGTACTGAGCACTATTCATTAGATTTTTATCTTCTCTAAGTTGTTTTTGTGTGTGTGTGGCAAGAAGAGAGAATTAAACTTATGGTTTGATATGGTTTTGCCTTGCAAACTATTATTAGAAACACCAGGCAGCACTGAGAACATTTTATAACACTTCTTGACATCCTGTTTTGTTGCCGTTCAAGCGGCGTGGCGACCTGGTTCAGGAACGGCACGGCGACCACCCCCAGGCCGCTCGGGCCATCAGCTCACTGACACCAATGTGGTGGACGGCAAATGGCGTTTATTGATGGGTAACAAGGTGTTATATAGCTAAGGTTTACAACGTCACATCCGTCTGCTTACATCATAAACTAACACTATTGGCTATTAGCGGCCCTATCTTTCCATACAGCACGATATCTTCCGGCCGCCGGACCCTAACTATCTGCAACATTTCCCCCCTCCCTATGCATAACAAAACTAGCTAAAATATGACTATCTTATTCTTGCTTATTCTTATCTTATTCTAATTACTTATTCTCATTATTATCTTATTCTTATTACTATTTTACTATTATCTTATTGTGATGACTTATTCTTATTATTGCTCTATTCTTATAGTTTATAACAATCTTAAAATTATGTATCATAAACTTGACATAAAACATAAGGCACAAAGAAGAAGGCACGTAGAAGGTAGAGGATGACAGGTAATACCGCGGTATAGAAATAGGGTGTACCTTGGGATAACTTGGGGATAACACTGAGTGGATATATTCTTAAAGCAGTTGTCGG
>NW_010584019.1:116976-221340 GCF_000705375.1 Tinamus guttatus | reverse complement strand
ATACTGAGCAAAAAACAGAGTCTGCTTTCACTGAAGACCTCATTTTGCAGAACTGACAGTCCATCAGATAGTAAGGACAACTGCTTTGAAGATAGCTGTGGTGAGAGGTCAGCTCTATGGCTGGAATGCAACTTTTCTCAGCTCTAGTCTCCACAACATCTGAAAGGAGGATGAGGCTCCCGTATCAGGGGATTGTTGCAGTTTAGATGCCTTCACTTCATGGAAATGCTAGGGAGCTTTTAAGTGAAGCTTTTGTAAATGACTCAGAACCTGCCTCACTGTGCAAAGCTTAAAGGTGACACAAAATAAAAATGCAGCTGCATTTATCTGGGCCGATAGATGCCTTCCCACCTGACCGAATTATATATCAGAGGGTTCATTACTCCACATTGTATCTGTATACTTACACATGGAATAGGAGTACAATCAGTCTTAAAAGAAGAGAGGACAAGAAGATAACATGGTGTTGAATCTGGACATCTTCAACTCTTCAACAGTTTTCTATGCTTAAGTGTTCTAAAGCAAGGTAACAGAGGTAAAATAAAATGTCAGAATAGCTGGTCTGGGAAGAGGTTGACCGACAGATACTTGAGTCTAAAGCAAGGTAACAGAGGTAAAATAGCTGGTCTGGGAAGAGGTTGACAGACAGACACTTGAATTACTTAGCATGATAGGGTATCTTTTTAAAATAGCCATAACGTCTTCTTACTCCTCCATGAGAAAGTCTGGAGCCTGTTAAAGTGTGTAGAGGAATGAGGGAGCAGGGGGTCCCTTCGTGGGCCACATGGCATCAGATTAGGTGGTCTAATGGTTCTTTCTGGCCTTAGACAGTAAAACTCTGAAATTTGCTCAGCAGTTGGAGTCAAGAAAAATGTCATGTTAAAAGCCATGTAATAAGGACTAGACTGCAATGCAGCATCTCCTATTCTTTCTTCTCTATTCGCATTTTGTCATCCTCTTCTGCCTTTAAAGCTGCATGGGATCTGGCCTTTCATTGTTTGTGCTGCTAGACTTCCTGACCTTTGAGTCAAGAAAACTCTTTCAGTCTTAACCAAAGACATTTTTAGGTCTAATATTAAACTGCATTTTGGTACAGTCTCTTCTTTACGCTCTTCAATTCTAGCTTACAACAAATGGCAATTTTTCAGAACAGTTCATTTCTGACTGCATTGAAAGACAAATGTTCACCTCAACTAACCTTTTAAATTATCTTGGTTTTCCTAATATAATGTTTTTAACAGATCATGTTTATAACTGATCCTTAAACAGTTGTTTATCCTTAAACAGTTGCTTATTGAATGACGCTTATTTTAAAATAATTCATAACAACTTGAGTGGATTTCTAAACTTTTCTAGCAGTTTTCTAAAACTGAAGTCATTTTTCCTGAAAAAGGAAGGTTGATATCTCTTTTTGTGAAATTGAATACCTACTCCATGATTTTCATGACACTGAAAATATCAGCATTATCACTTTGCAAGGAGTGCTTCTTTTTTTGGAAGGCTTTATTAAATTACCCTTTTAATTCATAAAATGTGTGGTTTTCAGTATAAGTCTTTCAAGATTTGGTTTAGATGCCTGTTCTTGAGAAGATGTTATATAGTTCATATATTCAGCACACACCAATCTGATACTCTCTTTCATATCTTACTGAATATTACCCACCTATGCAAAGTTTAGTACAGTGCAAATATAGGCTGAAACCTTCATACAAACCCAATTGGAAGTTACAGTAATTTCTATTTTTAACAACATCTTCTTAACCAGTGCTTAATCATGAACTCAGATAACTTAGAAAAGATCACTTTATATAGCTTCCATTAAAATAAAACATATAGAATATATCAACCTCAATGAAATATCAGATCAAAATACTTAATAGATTGCTCACAGTTTTTTGTAGGTGACTGACATCTTGTACATAATTCATTTTCCTCTTCTTCTTTTATATTGAATTATATTTTTTTGATTTGTATGAATTCTCCACATAGCTAGAGGGGGAAAAACAACTGTTTCTGAAGATAAAAAGAGATGGGAGAGGTACTGAGGACATTACCTAAGGTACACACACTCCCCACTGGCCTGGTTTCCTTTGGGAATATAGCTTGAATGTAGCTTAGGCACCTTTGTGTGTCCAAAGTCCTCCCATGTCCTTTGAACTCTGAATTTGAGTTGGATTAAGAACAATTAAATCTCTACAACCTTCCTGAATATATATAAAAGTCTGTGCATAGGGAGAGCTACCCAGGAACAGTTCGGAGAGAGGGAAAAGCAAAAATATAGGCTGACATGCTGGTAGGGACCAGAGAATTTGCATGGGAGAGGGTTCTTCATAAATATTCCAGCTATGAGAAAAATGTCAGCTGTGGTTCAGAGTTTCTTAAAGACAGGGATCCAAATGAATCCAGTCTTCCCCTCCTTTGCTTGTGAAATAGCACGTGTTTTAAAAATTATGATTTTTCTAGTTGTGCTATCTTTTCCCTTTTCTAATAGAATCTAGCCATAGGGAGAGCTACCCAGGAACAGTTCAGAGAGAGGGAAAGGCAAAAATATAGGCTGACAAAAAATATAGGTAGGGACCAGAGAATTTGCATGGGAGAGGGTTCTTCATAAATATTCCAGCTATGAAAAAAATGTCAGCTGTGGTTCAGAGTTTCTTAAAGACAGGGATCCAAATGAATCCACTCTTCCCCTCCTTTGCTTGTGAAATAGCACGTGTTTTAAAAATTATGATTTTTCTAGTTGTGCTATCTTTTCCCTTTTCTAATAGAATCTAGCTTCTGGTAAGTTATGCCAGAAGTTAAACTTTCATGATTAATTATTTTGTCTTTTTTTTTTTGATTTAACAATTTTCCAGTGGAAAGTAAATGTTAATTTCAGTGAACTATTATAAGACAGAAAATTGCTTATTCCCTCTTTTTCCCCTTCATCAGACAGATTATTGCAAATGCATTTTTTTCTTTTTTTCTTTCATTTTTTTAGTCAGATAGCATCCAATTAATATAGTTAAATCTCTTCCATATAATCATGTAATAGGTCTTCCTGGTGGAGGGAAAATAAATTGGACTTTACTGAAATATGGAAATAAGTGACAGGCCATTTAATTCTACTCTTTTTTTTCTTAAAAAATCTGGTGCTTTTGGTCAGCAACTATGTTCCTGACAGTTATGATACCAGTCAACCTGCTCAGGCACAAGTGGCTGGTTCCTTAGATTGTGCTTATTTTCATAGTCTTTAATCACATGGCTTTTGTAGCTTTAGTGTAGTTATTTAATATTTTATAGTTAAAAATAGACTTACATAATTAAACTGTTTGTTGTGATTTAACCTAATGGCTTCATGCTCAATGGCTTCATTAGTCCATGAAATATCTTAGATTGTAGGGTAGACTGTCACCTCAGGGTAAAGCTCAACTCCTGCAAATTACATCTCATAAAGGGACTTACATGGCTTGCTAAATCTTCTGCTTCGGAAGGTTTCTTACACTGAACAAGCAGCCGTTATTTGATCAGAAAGAAAAAATGTTGAGAGATTGCTTTATTTTTATGGATTTATGGCTCCTGTCTATTTTTTGTATCAAGTCATGTTATGCCAATACTCTCTAATGAAGTAGATGTTTTCTATGAATGTATAGTACACGAACAAAAGTGAACTAATCTATAATGCCAAAGTTGTCAAAAATCCCTCTCCGGGTATGATCACAGCACAATTCTTCCAATTTTTCTTTCAGAAAATTGTTCATTATTATAGTTGCACACCAAACCACCTGGACCCACTGTAACAGATCCTATATTCTTATACTACTTCAGCAATGAGAATGCAGCTTTTCAAGTTGTAAGTCATGAGAGCACTGAAGAAAATGCTTAATTGTAAGCACCTGAGCAGTCCCATGGAAGTCAATAGCCTATTCAGGCACTTCCATCTAAGCATGTGCTTAAGAGCTAAGTGTGTCCTCTGCTGGAAGAGGGTTAATGATACTCATCTGTAGCCAGCTCAACTTCAACGAGTTCTTTCAGCAGCAGACACTTCTTTTTTTTTTTGGCATTCAGCTGCTTTTAAGTTTCTTTGTTGCTTATCAAAACAATGAAATCAAATGTACTTCATGCATTTCTAGATCTTATGATATTTTACAGCTGAATAGAGAACTAAGTTTTGTCATCGTATTAATAGCATCATTATCACTGATGTTAATATTGTGGCCCACTGTATTATTTTGCAAGTGAGAAATCAAAGGCTCAAGCAGATTAGGTTTGGGATTCTTTTGCCATAATTAGGTATCTTAAAGTTAGATTTCTCAGTCTGAAGTACTCACTGTAGGTTTCTTTTCTAATCAGTGGGGAGAAATAAGCACCTCTTGGAAGTGGCTCAAATCTTCTTAAAGGAGAGGCTCTGCAGATTATAAAGACTGTTCTCTGTTCTCTGCTGATTATAAAGAGACTGCACAGTGACTAACTCAAATACAGATGGATCCAATTTTTCTCACTTGCTTATGACAAATGAATTTCATCTTTGCTGATGGCTACAAAGTATCAATGGCAAACATGAAAAGTGAAAACAAGGGGATTTGTTGCTTTTTTTTCTCTCTCTTTCCTTCTCTGTATTTCAGAACTCTGCTTTGGTCACAGTGATTCACAGTATTGTTTTTCTAGACCCTGATGTGGTCTTGCTTCTCTAGTGCATTGTATTTGAATATTCTAATAGTACCATAAAAGACCATAGTTGCAACTATAGCAAAGGTTAGAGATTTCTGTGCGCCACTGAAGATTGTTATTATTAGAGAATCTTGTGCAATTTGGTGTGTACCCCCAGTGAAGAAGATATTGCTTTATTCAGTAAAGCTGTCAATATGGATTGTCTATCCCACATGGCAAGGTGGTAGTGAACAAGATGAATGCTGGGTTATAAAATTCTCATGTTGGACTGTGAGACTATCGTTGTCCCCAAAAGCAGCTTTTCATCATGACATTGAATGTTTTGAACAGCTGATCTGCATAGTTGGCATCAGACTTAGAGTTGGACATTTATGCCTTAGGATGGAGACCCAACAAGTTATTGACTAGGGTAGGTCATTTCTCTCATCTCTTTTCCCTTACCACAGCAGGGGATGGAATGAGGGAAATTGATGGACATCATCTCTTTTCTCCTTTTTTTCTTCCCTCCTTCCCGATTCCAGGATTGTAGGCAAATACTCCTTTTAGATATAACATGATCCTGAGAACAAAGAAGGTCTCTCTGACATGCTCAGAGTCTCCTCAGCCGTGTGACAAGCGGAGGGAAACACTGACTGGACATTGACCCACAGAGAACAGCACACAGGGTCAAGAACAAAAAAGCATTTGCAGATGCTTGGGGCAGGAAAAGGTCCACAACTCCTCACCGCCTCACTCCAGGCTTTGCTGCATTTCCCACCAACAGCATTATAGGTCACGTTTGTATTTTATGGTGTCACTATGTGTGCTGTTGTTCTAGTCCAAGACTTTGATGATTGTGCAGTGGTGATATAAAACATGTAGCTTCTTGACAGCATGGGTTTCCAAGAAAGGCACTCACTGACCCATGGCAACATACTTTTTCATTCCCTGCAATGTGCCAGGTTGGGTTATGATCTCCGTTCTCACAGGAACATTTAATGTCAAATAACAAACAAGGAGCCCTGCACAAATCAGTAAAGCTGGGTCAGGCTGATAATTTCCTGAATTGGTAGATCAGAGAGACTGAACAGATGAATGCACTTTTTCCCCACAAAAAAAAAAGGTTTTCTTTTAACCCCATTATTCATATAATGCAAATGATATCAATTCATTAGGCTACTCTTATGTGTGTCACAAAATTTTAAATCTGCGGTGTAACTTGTAACTATTTGCAGAACTATTTTCATCCAGTAAGACTCTGTCAGAAGCCACAGTTAAAGTATTGTGACGGGTTTCTCATACTCGGATGGTAGTTTTCCCATTAATACACACCAAAACAGCCATTATTTACCGTTCTGTTTAGCTAGTTCTTAAAATAGGTTTTTCTGTATTTCATTCTTTTTCTTACTCAGCTAAAACATTTTAATACTTGCAGGTCTGTCCTGTTTCAATACATGCTGAATTCAACTTTACTGCAAATATTTAGCTGCTAGCATTATTTTTGTTCTGTCATTAACTTATTATCTATGAAAGCAAACTAGTGAGTCTGATACTTCATCTAAATATTTTCCCTATGTTATCAACAATTAATTTGAAAGAATTACAAATACACATTAAAAAAAAAAAAAGAAGAAGAAGTAAAATCGGGACTGACTATTCAGCAGGGAAACAAATATTAACATTGTGCTCCTTCCTGGGCAGAGCTCCACCTCAGGTGAACTAAGATTTCAAGTCTTCCATTAGGCTTGATTGGGTTTTTCAAAAGATGTAGTCTCAGAGAATATAACAAGAGTTTGATGGGGTGTTTACTTTAAATGGTCAGGATGACGTCTGACCTCTAGTGGCAATAAAAAAAAAGCTATTAATTGATCCAATTTGGTTCACCTGGAAACAAAATGATTTGCAAACGTTTTGGTAATTGTATAATACGTTTTAGTGTTGAAGAATGAAAATCAATTAATGTAATGGAAAATATATTAAAAAGGCATATGAAACCTGAATTCAATTATATTTACAAATAACTTGTTGGAGGCAGAAGCTTACAATAAAACTTTCACAGCCAATTACTGATAAACATTGATGTTACAAGTCAATAAAGAACTCGAGACCTGCAAGGAATACATTTATCAGCAACTGACTGTATATCTGGATGATTTGTGTGATTTAGCTGAGGATGGTTAGTTCCCATGCCATTTCTAATCCAAGGTCTGTTTTTCTTCTCTGTGCTTGAAATCTGCATGAAGCAGGGCACAGCTAGAAAAATGAATGACTCATCCCTTACACTCAGCATCCCTCCATGACACACATATGCATTCACACCAAGAGAACTGAAGAAGAGAAAGGAAAAGGGAAAATCAGGGGCGACCACCCACCTCTTCGCTATCAAAAGACTTTCCTGGTCATTAAGATTTGGTCTTTATTTTGGACTTGCTCCAAATGAGTCAAAGCCAAGCATCTTTTCCAGCAGAAGAAGAGAAACAGTGCATGGGGATCTCGATATAAATCAAAATAAATCACATATTTCTGTGCCATGTATACACTAAGCTAAGCTTTGGTAAAGGACCTCGAAAATGCCTGGATGTATTTTAGGTACTAATTTGGGATGTTACACAAGGAATTGTTTCCCAGAGGATGTCTTACTGTTTCTTGAACTCTTACTGTGCTCCAAACTGGTCTCTCTTCAATGTCAGAGCAATAAACCCAGTGCTGAAAGGTGACAGTGGTGGCAAACATGAAGGCAGGAAGGTTGTAGGGCCAGGGAACCGTGAGCTCCTGGGTCTGGTTGGAGGCAGGCTGGTGAAGGACCATGTGGAGCAAAGCCACACGAATGCAACACAGACACTAGGGCCAAGCTCCCACGCCACGGCAGAGCCTTGAGTGGCCAGTGGGCGCCCGGTTCTGCTCTGCTCCGAGGAATCAGCTTACTTACATTTTCCTCAGAAGCACATTGAGTGCATGCTGAGGGCTAGATCAAAATTGCAAAAACGTGGGTGCAGGACAGAGAAAAGGAGGGATTCCTTCACAAAAGATGGTGCTAAACTGTGGCACTCTTCTCCACTCATGCTAAGAGGTTACATGGGGTTAGGTGGAAACTGGAGAAGTTCATGGGAAAGCCAATGAATGAGGGCTGTTTAGGACAAGCAAAGCACCCCAAGTGCAGAAGCCCCCCAAACACAATGTTTTTGAGGCTGAGGGTCTGTTTTTTTTGCTCCATTCCTGTGCTTTTGGTCTCTAATGTTGATCACCACTGAAAGCAGAAAACTGGATTAGGTGGACATTTCAGTGGCTATTCTCAGGCTCTACTGTTTGCAGGTCTACCTTCCCACACCCTGTGCTTGATGCCCTGAAAAGATTTGTTTTTCTGATATTGCTACACATCTATACTGCAGTCATGAAAAAGGGAGTAGCAAGTCTCTGCCGTTGTGATTGCTTGTCCACGCCATGGCCTTGGTGAACTTCACAGCACCCTGCTTGTGGCTCTAACCCTTGCCAGTGGACAAGCATTCTCATGGGGTTATGCAGCCCTAAGAACACCTTGCCCTCCGCATGCCCAGCTTCTCCAATGCGCACTGCAATGGGCATAATATTAGCTTGTGTTTTTTGGCCTAAACCCCATGGTGATCTCCCCAATACAAAGGGACCCAAATGCGCACTGTCCCCTCTGTGCCTTGGAGCGGTACAGACTCCAAAACAGAGAAACAGAACTGGACAGCAGATCTTGCCCATCTCTTAAGAGACAGTGTTCTGCTTTTGGGTAGCATCTGAAAAACATGACTCTGCAAGTTCTTTGTATGTATGTGTGTGTGTGTGTTTGCAAGTATTTGGGGATGCTGGGTGATCCTGGTTTTGTGGAATGAGTCCTTTGGGAGTCGAGGCCTTGAAGCTCAAGTAATCTGAATAAGAGATTCATGTATTTACCTTCTGAAAAACAGTCAGGCTTTCAGAAATAATTGTTCCATCACATACAGAGTTTAGCAATAACTTTGACAAATACAGTGGAGGTTGATTTCAGGTCATAATCCCATTGAAAGCAATCATGAGGCTTTAAATTAATAAGACTTGTATTAAGCAGAGCCTGAAAGCACTCCCATTTCAGTAATCCACTCAAAGTCTTAGCTTTTGACTGATTCATGTAGCGTTTAAGTTAATAATAAATTTCTTATAAATTGTTCTCTAGTAACAAATGTATGACAGCTGAATTTATTGTCAAGCATCCTGTTTAGACCTGTGCTCCTGCAGCAGCTGCAGTGTTCATACAGCATTGAAGAGTCTTCCCATAGCTCAGAAAAACTAAGCCCAGTCTTCCTTTCCGCTATCATTACAGTCATTTTGACAGAGACAGCAAGGTAGTCTCTCTTGAGTCCTAAAGCCGTTGCTTCAGGAGATGTTCAGTTCTTAACAATATCTCAAAGTATTCAGATTTCTCCCTCTCTCTCTCCCCCTTTTTTTTTTCTTCTTGTTTCCTAAGGAAACAAAACTTGTGTAAGACAAAACAGCTCCTCTATTTTGAACTGCGCTAAGGGTAGAAGTCATGCCAGTTCGTACAAGTTTCATAAGAAATTAAAAGTTCACTATAAGCTGAAGACCAAATTAGTGCTTCCACAGAGAAGCCACCGGTCATGCGATCTCTGTGATTGTGGTACAGTTTGATTTGCTGGATGGCTACATGGCCCAAAACCAATAATGAAACTATGTCATGTAAAATTTAAAGAAAGGCTTGTTAGCCAAAAGGCAACTTGAGGCTATTTAATCTTGTCCAGCTACTGATAAGCCAGTGATTCTTTCAGAGCTTAGGATTCTGATGATCATAATTTGATTCCTAATAACAGCTATGCTTTGCTTAGTAAATATATGGTCTATAATACCAAATATTACCTTCATTTGTGTCCTGCATGGCTAACACTATTTTTTGATCTCAAACAACATTCTTTGTAATTCCTACTCAAAAAAGACCATCTGAAGATGTATTCCTGACCATTAAGTATTACATCTCTTCAAACATTTGTTTACATCACTGGAATAAATCCAGATTAACTCTTGGGTTCAGACAGTTATCTATATAGCGTATCCGACCAACTCATTATTTTTCATCTCAGTTTTAGCAGGTTCTGTGAACTCATGTTATACTGAAGGAGCTTGCAGATGGGAGAGCCATTGGTTTGACGGTGTGCTGCCTGCAACTTCCGTTAAAGTGAGTCCTTCCAAGGGTCTTGGGTTACTAAATTAAGGCAATTAGAGCTAGGAACAAGGAGCTCTGCAACCCCCGATAAGATAGGTTGGAACAACATGTCATGAGTAGTCCCTTGTTCATTGCTCCTTGCAGTTGGGTTCATTGTTCCTTCAGCTGGACTGACCTCCAGTCCTGCTCAGTCCAGCTGAATTGAGTCCACACCTCAATTTCTCTGAGGGCAGATTGTCACTCCTCTTTTCTGGTCTCTCCATAGAGGTCTCTCCATATAGAGACTCTTGAAAGATGTTTCAAGGGAAGATCGTATCTTCCTTTCCCAGTCCAAGAGGAGCAGTCTTCTTTGCTACCCAGCCATATCTAATTATTGGGCAGAAAATACACAACAAATCGCAAACAGAAAAAGCAGATGCTGTCCATCACAAGCAGTATCAGAAGTATTCTTAAAGGATCTTTTCTTCCTCTTTTTTTTCCCCAGTCAGCTACTTCTTCATTAGTGTGAAAGAACGGAAGGCTGTATATAAGCAAGGATGCGGGGCACAGCGGCTTCTTGCAGCATGCTGTGAGACACAAGTGCTCAAGCCCAATCCAGTCAGAAACCAGTCCCAGCAGGAAAAATCTGTCCTTTGGCAACAGTCTGACCAGCTGGTGGTGAATAACAACCCACCTGATACCATGCAAGAGCAGGCACTCATGATATGAGATTGTAAGCACCATCCTTTTAGGCTGCAAAATTTCCAAAAGGAGATTTTTCAGAGTGCTTGCAGAGCATTCCCTTAGTCTGAGTATTTGATGGACTCTGAAATGGCCTAGTAGTTTTTAGAGAAAACCTAACACACTAAACTCTTTGATTAGCAGTATTAGTTGGCTTCAGCCAGGATTCAGTTGGCTTTTAGATGAACCGTGGGAGAGGAATATCTCTTACTTTCACACCCAAAGCTTTTTCAATGAACTACACTGCTACAGGAATGCACAATTGCCTGTGCTTACCTTAGTGGAGGTCATTTGTATGTCAAGCATCTGTTTTTTGTAATGTGACAAATATCCCATGTGTAGTGTAAATGCCCTCTACCCACTGGGAACCCATTAGCAGTTTCACTTTTAGGAAAGCAGCATGTGGTTTGGGACATACAGGTCAGGAAATGGGGATTTCATAGCTTGGATTCTTGATTGATTATGCAAGGGAAAGACAGTTTTCACTGTTGTTCTGCCAGCTGTCTCAGAGTCTCAAATTCCACCTGAAAACCTACTCTGACAGCTCCCACGCATCTCTCCTTTTTCTGCTAAAATAATACTAGAATAAGCTCAGGACTGCTTATTAGTGGGGTGAGTATATGGAGCAGTACTGCACAGACCTAGCACTAATGTACCATATATAAAAATATCTTCAAACACCTTGTGCAGTTATTTTCATTTTCAGAATTTTAGATTTTAAATAAACAATGTGTGTGTGCTGTTTAGATATGTATACATGTATAATTGAATGCTATTTTTAATCCACTTTTAGCATGAGTATAATTTGATAGATGTTTTGCTCTGAAAATTTCTAAATGGACCCCAGAAACATTTTATAAATATTTTAAAGCACAATTTATTCCCTGACTATTTAAACTGATGAATTACTCATTCTTAGTGCATCTTCTCTCCTATAGGCAAACAACAGCAGTTGCCACACTGTTTAAAAATGAAAGCTGTTAAAATAAAGGTGCATTTCATTAATGAATTATTAGTGTGATGTTGCACCACAGGCACTAGCAGCTTGGTTGGAGATGACTTTTACCAAAGATTTCTCACATTTACCAGAATTGCTTGGGTGCAAATGAAAATAGGCTCACCTCACCTCACAGTGGCTCAAGATTGTGATATAAATGAAGTTTTTCAGCCCGAAGATAAATTTTAATAGTCACTTATCTAGTCTGAATTCCCCTGAAGAAACCTTATAGTAGTGACTGTAGGATGTCGACTACAGCTCTGGTGCTCTAGGATCTCTGCTATCTCAAGGACAAAAAATAAATATGGAGTACAGGCTGGAAACAGTGACATCTTCATTTATATCAAATTCCTTGCTCATTATAATAGGTGTCAAGCAAACGATGACAAAGGTGGCGAAGATGAGCTGCAGATTCACCTTCTTCTGGCCAATCTGTTGTAGTTTACTTTTGCAGTGAGTCCTTGTCAGGAGCCTGCAACCTTCCCTTGTTTCCAGGCCGAGCAGTGGATATGGGATGTAGGGCTGGGATGTAAGAGTCTTCCTTGAGGGCCGTTTGAGAATTTAAGTACTGTGAACAATTATTCTTTCTCTCCACCTCTTCTATCCAAAAATGTGAAACACTTGTGCTCACTGGTGTGACTCTGTGAAGGCAGAATTCTAACAGATACAGGAAAAGGTACTTCTCAGTCCCAGTCTTACATGTGCGCTTTCTAGTTCTGGTGCATAAAGGAGTCACATCCTTCCTGCAGAGAGGCTTAGTGATGTCTTCAACTCCCCTCTACATCTCCAGGATTTAGCAATTTGGAGGAACATGCAGACAGTTTTGGTGCATTTTGTAATCCCCTTGATCCTAAGGAGGAGGAACATGCAGACAGTTTTGGTGCATGTTGTAATCCCCTTGATCCTAAGGATTTCTTTTACAAAGAAAATAATAGAGTTTTAACTGGACTGTGCAGGAGGAAACCTTTTCCCTCTCCTCCAATATACTTCTTTGACTCAGGGTCAGTCCTCTAACACTATTTCGATGTTGGACTACTACCCATTCATTTAAATGTCAGGGGTTAAAACGCAGATGGTCTGAGACCTCTGTTCATGTTTAGCTGAGAGAAGAGGGGCCTTTTAAGCAATACTCAGAGCATATGAACCTGTAACCCACATGTTATCACAGTAGTGTGATGTGACAGCAGTGTATATACACTTCTTCAAATAGCAGAATATATCTTCAAGAGAAAGATCTTAGAGATGCTTCTAGGCTACATTTCCTTTCTGGAAAAGAAAAAGAACTGGAAGTTTATTTTACAGTGAAAGAAGCAGAGATTTTCACATAACCACCTGCCTTTGGGGCCTGGGAATTTAAGACAAACATGAAGAACATAAGGCTTGCAGTAAAATCATTGTGGTGAGGAATGCACAGTGGGAAGGGGACACATGACCATGTCAGGCTGTGCAGCCGTTGAGGAGGAGGGCACTGCAGAGGGCACATGCTGCTAAAAGCCTTCCTAAAACCAGGGTACCTGGAAAAGACTTTTTGGCATGGTGGTCATCTGAGGAATTGCACACTTGGATGCCCACTCTGCATCTGTTCTCTGAACTGCAGCTTTCAATCCTCTGCATAATCAGACTGGTACCTTTCACATTTTCAAAGCCAGCAATATATGTCTAGAGCACAAACAATAATACAATACCATCATTTATATTATCACTTTGAGCAAATGGTGGTATAGAGTCATTATTTAAAGTCTGGTTCTGGAAATTAGGATTCTTTGGTTATTATACTCACTCCATTGTTCTATCTCAGATTCTATCATTTTGACCATAACTCTGTGGAAATCACTTCCACACATTTCGACTAAAGATTCTTACATTTTATTACATATGAGCACCATTTATTCTAAGAAAGATAGACTAACTTAAATACTGCTAGATATCAATAAAATTCAAATAGGAGAAAAAATATAAAAGGATTGAATGAATAACTGGTTGATCCTTTGGCAAGCAGAAAAAGTTAAATAATTTTGTCTATAAAATCATTTACAGCTTTTAAAAACCTACATCTGTTTAACTTCCTTGGTTTTCATCAGTATTTTAGATACATTTAAGAACTATCATATTGAGAAAATAAATGCAGTTAAACACCTGTTCCCTACAAAATATTATGCACCAGCTGCTTTAGATTATTTCAGGTCATAGAAATGTAATCAGAGCTAAAATGCTTTGTAAAGCTTATTTAACTGGGTCATTGGGTCACAGCATTTATCACTGCTGATTTTTAAAATAATTTAATTTTGCTCAAAAGTCTCTATTAAAGGCATTGTTCCTAGCAAACAGAAGATGGTGCAAATTTTTAACAGGTCACATGAGAAACGTTTGCTGTTTTCCCTCATTTCACTTGTGGTTTTCTCTCTCCAAATCTTTTTAAGTTGTTTTTTAGACTTCTCCTAATATTTATTAAAACAATTTATTTCCTCAAAGTGCTTATGGTTTACCAGCTACAGTAAGTGGCTGGTACTTGGCAACAATGAAGAAGTAGCTGCTGGTCCTGCAGGTGTCTGGTTTGAGGCTTCAGCACAGTTTCTGTGCTCTCTGGGGACATTCCCAATGTTAACGGCAGGGATCAGAGCCCCAGAGGCTGCCACAAGGTGTTTTGTTTCTCTCCCCAGTCTCTGTCTTTCTCCTGCTTACTCTCTTTCCTCACCCGGCAGAGCACAAGGGATGGATGGATGCAGCTGCTGTGGGCTGTGGGAGAAGGGCTTGGGCTGACCCAAGGTGTTCTACACAAGGTAGGTAGAGATCATCCTTGAACACCATGTCATCCAAGAGGATAGACATGGTGTAAGCACATCAAATGACTGCTCTGAACAGTCTAAACGCCACCCTGCCTGTCTCTGCAGTGCTGTGAAACTTTGGTGCCTGGTTTCCACCTTTCTCCTGTAAAGAAGTACTGCTCAGCATTCATGGGAGATTCTGCTTAGCTACTTGTGGGGCTCTGAAATGGAGACATCTGGTGGTTTGAATCTCCTTCAGAGCTGAGATGGTGATTAAGAATAAGTAGTATGATTTGAATTTGAATGTGAACTGAAACAGGAGCTAAATTCCTAAGCAGCTTTAAGGATCTGTGTCTGGGCTCTTAAAATGCAATTAATTAGTGACTAACCAGAGACCCTCTAGGGCGCTTCCATCCTTGAGGTTTTGGTATAGCTTCTCCTCTCCTTAGTCCAAACTGCATATTCTGAAGGCATCATTATACCAAGAATGGGAAAGACACATTTGCTAATTCTTTGATCTATCTGAATTCCACCTAGGCTGTGGCATGCACATTTTCGAGGACCGGCAGGGAGGAGCAAGACAAGTTGCCACAGGACCTTAAGCACTGGCAGTTGTTAGGGCCTTGCCTAAGCTCTCGTAGTCTGTGAGTTGTGGCGTCCGGTATAGATTGTTAACACTGTTGGAAGTTCATTAACACCACTGGAATATCATTAGCACTTGAATCAAGGATTATATCCCTTTAAGTGTACAACTATAGTACTCCAGGCCAGAGCTCAAGAAAATTAGCAGCAGTTCCAGGAAAGAGGCATTTGTTGATGGTATAATGCCCACAAGTGTCAACAGATGTCATTCCTTATACTAAAGCATGTGATTCTAGCTTGGCACTTCTTGTCATCAGGAGAAACTTCTTGCTGAGCAGATGTCACTTCTAATCCTATCTTTCATGGATGCTTGTGCCCTGTTAAAACTGGCATGACAGTTTAGAAGTAGGCACAGTGCCACTGGAGCAGATGGTCATGAACGCAAGTCACATTATGGATCTGGTGTGTGTAGAAATGTGGATTCTGGGACTGAAGTCCTACCCAGGAACATCAACATGTTCCTACCCAGGAAAATTCCCTTCTAAATAGGCTAATACATACAATTATAATGGTTTAGTGCCATGAAAAATAGGTGTTATCTACACCTTTATAGATGTTCTAACTTTTGACCAACCACCAGTGATCCTAGGGATGATTCTGGGAGCTGAGGTCATTGGAACCTAGATGAGCCCTTGGCAAAAATGCCACTAATGCTTGGTGCTACAATGAGAGCTCTACAGGGCCTGGGACCCGATGAGGTGTGGAGGAGTCCTCTGCTGAACGACTGGAAGGGAAGTGGCCCTGAGCCTATATTCATCCATCCCCTGGGTATGACTGTCTACCAAACACGTATCTGGAATAAAACTAGAGCACTATCCTGAAAAGCATGTGTACGAAAAGCATTTCTTAGTGTAGGGAGTAGGAGTTTTCCTAGCTTTGGCATCTGTATTCTAACTTGGCTTGCACTGGGGACAAGACTTCAGTATTTCTTACAATATTTCATTAACAGTTCATATCGGTAAACTTATGAAGCAGAGGATTGCTTTAGTTTTGTTGTTTGGGTTTATCTGCTTATTCTCCCAAAACAAACTTGCTGACATCAATGTTTAGCTGATATGTAATATATTATTCTTAACTTGTGTCAGGCAGTAGAGCTTCCACAAGCAATATGAGTACTTGCCTGCCTTCACTGGGTGTTAAGGACCAGCCCTTCCTACAATTCATTTATAAACTTCAGTGGTTATAATAGTGCGTGTATAACAAAATAAGGATATTCCGATCTGAGATGTTAGAAACCTTCATCTTTATGTCTAGGAGAAGCTTCCAGCAGATAGGTTTCTTTCTTCTCAGTTACAGAAGCAAACGTATCCCCACTCCATACCCTCACTCTGCTCCTCCGGATACTCCACAAGGTAGTTTAGCAGGATAGTAGAATCCTGGGATGCTTTTTCCTCTGTAATCAGAGCTGTACAGAAAGTTTACAGGAAGGATTTGGGCATAAATTACTTTGTTATTCTGAATGCTTCCTCTTTGACAATGCAACTTCAGATAGTGCCAAGACACGGACCTTTCAGAAGACAAATAGGCAGTGATGTCTCAGGCCCATTTTAAAGGTGTCTGCATACACATGCATCTTCATATGTATCCACATATCTTCAACAAGACTTCTGTAATGTAATAGTAGCCTTTCGGACAAATATTAAGATTGACCAGCAAAATATTATCTTGTCTTTAATTTATACTCCACAAGGCTTTATTTAGGCAGTAACAGAAATGAGCTCAAGTAGACAGCAGCTGTACAATCAGTCAGTGGTGGACAAAGCTTCTGCCAAAATATATCAAAATTTTACTGCATAATAAAATGCTCACATTGGTTGGTACAGTTTTAAAATTTCACGAGATCCCAAATAAAATGTATTATATGATCCAGAGTGTGGCATAGTCAGCAAGCTGTCTGCAAATCCTACTAATGCATATGGAAACTTTACTTTGTGGTGGAATTCTCACCTTGATCAACGAAGCCTATAAAACTTTGATAGAGAGCAGCATGTAACTCCACTCAAGTAAGGAATCCATTTAACTGTCCTCTAAATATATATTTTGATAGCTGAGGTGAGATGAATAAGATAGTATTGATACAAGCAGATGCATCAGCAGCAGGCTGTATTTCTACTATCTATTATGTATGAAGGACACTGAAGATGAGCCCATGCTACAGAATCTAGACCACAAGAACACAGAGTCATGAGAAATAAACACTGAAATACATAAAAGAAGAAACTTTGACACCATATAAATATATATAATTAGATTATCAGTTTTGTTTGTTTATATTGGATTAATTATAGAAGTGTCACAAAGCTTGTTGTTTCTACCAGCTTCCTGTAGACTGGCAGCTGCAGGAGTCAATCCACACAGCTGTCAGATCAGATCATTCCTTTGCCTCTGTCACATGAATTTGTGCTGAAAGAATAAAATGGCAGATAAATATTTACTCATGTAAACAAAACTTTTCCATGGCTAGCTTAAATCATAGTATTTCTCTGCTTCACTTCCCTTTCATCAAAGATTCTTCAAATAAATTTTGGTTAATACAGGTAGGACTAAATTTTAGGGAGCATTTATGTTCAGATAACAAAAAGGGCCAGATTTTTAAGTGGGTCTGCACCAACTAACAAACATAGAACTGAGTTACCGAGCCTTTACAAGTTTCGCCATGCCAGCTGAGCTGCATTCACCATGAGTTCATGGTCTAAGACTTAGCAAAGGTAAAACACTTCTGCTTCTCTTAAATCTACTTAGTTACAGGCCTGGCTAAACTGGTTGACCTGCTTTTCAGGGGTCTGAGGACTAAGGCAGCTCGAGGGCAGCTAATGCTAAATGCTAACTGCTTCACTGCATCAGTCAGGGGTGGAGGGAGGCCAGTCCAAGCCCCATCTCCAGTGTTTCAGGCTGTTCTTACGCTGTCCAAAAAAGCTGCTTATAGAAGGAGTTGGCCCAAGCAGTGTTGGCATGAGCCAACCTCCTGGACCACATTTATTTAGCATTGCAGACACAGTCTGAAAAACTGAGACTCAGCTAAAAGGAGAGTTGACTTCTGTGCTCTCTGGTGCTGCAGGTTTGCCTCTTTCCTTTGGTCAGGATTATTGAATTCAAATTCAAGCTTCTCTTTTGAATGCTGAGTCTTCACAAAATGCTACCTTTGTAAGGATGCATGTAATCACAAACTTCCTCTAAAATAACTATGTAAAGGGAAGGCTAGAACATCTTTGTTTGAATTAAAGAAAAAAACATAATGGGAAAAAGGACTTACAAGTAAATAAGCTAGGTTTAAGCAGTCTATGAATATCAGTCCGTTTGTCTTTTCTTGTTCTAGATAGAAAAGAAACCTGCCACCAGCTTGTTGCTAATCTATTGCACATTTGGCCTTGTGTATTGGCAAATGTCAGGCACTAGCTCTCAGCAAAGATTAAATAACAAATTAGCTGGCTGCTAATCGAGTCTACTGTCATGATATAATGTCTAAGTACAAATGATCACACGATGTAGCTTGGTCAATAGCATCATTTCAGTTAGAGCTGCAGAGTTGCAAATTAAATTGTGTGTTGGTGATTATGCTGTGAAGCATTATATTGAAATATCTAATGCAGAACTTTAAAACATTGACTACTAAAATAATGAAATGAAGAGCACAGTTGATAGGCTGCATATCTTGTCATTAATCTGCAAAAATATGTATCACTTTACAGGTAAAAATGTCACAAATAAAGAGTGCACATTGTTTTCATTATCCATCTCTGCCATCCCCTTGCTATATGAACTTGGAGCTGGCTCAGCATCTTTGCGCTTTCCTTGTTTGCAAAGTTCATTGAGTTCCGCTTCTGGAGAGTGCTGTATAAATGCTAAGTGGGATCACGGTTGTAACAACTAGACATATCTCTGTTGTTATTAAGCTTGGCATCAAGTAGTGTCTAAGGATCTGTAAGATGGAAAGGGCTTGCTATTACCCGGGGTAGGTGTTTGTGCTTCAGTGAACATTCGTGATGCAAACACATTCTCAGTGTCTCTGGTGTGATTGCAGCTGCAGCGGGGAGCTGACAACTCCAAGCCCACTGCCAGAACAGTTAATGCTTGACCTGGTATGAAGAGCTGGAAACTCAACTCCATTTCACAGGGCTTCACGAGACAGGGAGGCACGGAAGCAGCCGTGCTCTCTTTAGTACTCTTCTGGGGTCTGTTTCTTAGCAAAACAGAGAACTGTAAGCTTTGTCAGACAAGCTTGTTTTTCAGAAAGGACCCAAGTTCTCCAACAGAAGGAGCTTCACTGTTGTCAAGCAAGGCAGGGAAAGCTGTTGCTGGACATGGCTAGCCAGGCATTAGGCAGACCCCAAGGTGTGAATTCTGAGAGAGAAACTTCCTGCTCACGTCTCCAAAACAGCCCTTTCAATCACTGTCTGCTCTCGAAGCAAGACCTGCCTTAGCAGCATGGTTGCGACACTAATTCAGATCTAATCAAATACAGAATTCCTCTCTGACCCATGCTCTTCTTGGCTTTCCAATGATTTGTAATATTGTATTTCAAATAATTTTTTAGTGGTCACTTTATAAATATTTCCAAAATAGTCATGGTTCCTACTTGTGGTACCTACAGGTGAGCCATTCTCTTCTGAGGGCAAATAGCCCCTAAGCAAGGTGCTACAGTGCAGTGGCAGATTATGAAAAGGAGTTTGGTGCATGTGGAGAGAGGGTGGTTCAAACCATCTGGGAACTGGTGGAATTTTGGTCATGGCTTTCTTTGGACATGGAAAATACAATATATTGCCAGCCCTGGCTTCTGTATGTCTTCAGGACATAACACTGGCATAACACTCTATGGGAGGGTAGGTGCAGTTGGGACTCTCTGAAGTTCTTGTGAACTTTCAAAATTTTCTTATTTTCTATATATATATATTTTACAGGCAAAGGAGTAAGATTTCTTTGGGCTCACAGTGACGAGGTGATAAAAGTGAGGCTGACGGCCTTTAGCAGTGAATCATTAATAGGCTGTAATATAGTTTCTTGCAAAGGCAACTGTGCTGCATTACATATAGCAAAGTCTGCAAAACATACAGGGTATTTTATATAGGAGCACCCAAATGACTTGCTAGCTGCTTCAAAGGCAGGCAGAGAGTCCTTTGTTTTAGATAAAATGCAGAAGTAGAGGAGTAGGAGGCAAGAGGTACAATACGGAGGAAGATGTGATTACAGAATCACAGAATTACCTAGAAACTGTTCCTGCATTGCACATCTGGTGTTTCTGTACAGGCTCTGATTGAAATATAAGAACAAGACAGATTCTGTGAGGGCTGATGTCACCAGCTCACCCACTGCAGGTATTAATGGAAGGCATTATCCCATGATGGACTGACAGTTGTCATCTAATGAATAAGTCTTTCTTATTTTCCTCCAAGATGTGAATTCCTCTAAGTAAATGAAAACCTTTAATTTCCTCTGTGATCATGGAGGATATGCATTTCCTTGGATCATTTGTTTCATTTCTGCTTTGAAGGCTTTTTGTAGAGAAAAGTGGCATCTAGCACCATCTGTAGCAATGCGGAGCCCACTGTGCTCTGGTCTTGGGGGGATCAGACTCTGCCCTAGCCATATCCCTAGGAGCACCACACATGTGCTTTGGGCTCATACTATACATGCATGGGATGTTCTACCCCACCTTCTCCTTCCAGACTCCATCTTTGAGGGAACAGCAAGGTGGGAGATGTTGTCTCCTACATAAAATACTGACCTTACCACAGCAACGCTCGGAATCCACTGATACTGCTGCTTGGCTTATTTTCCAGAGAGTCTGTTTTGTATTAAAGGATGAGAAGTGGAAGGTTTGTGTTTATTTTTTTCCTGACCATTTCCCCTGAAGATGTTCATTTACCTTCTTCTCGGTTGTTTTCTTGTGAGCCTATAGCATGTGGGATGCACAACTGGCTCTCTCCAGGCATAGAGCATTTCTAATTGAGGAGATTTGATTGGGTCATATTTGTTAGGCTTTCCATTCAGTCTGTAGTCACTTCTTTAATCAGCAGACCACTTAGGCTTGTTTCAGAGGGCAGAGATGTTTATAGCTTGCTGCACTTCATGTTAAAGAACTAGAAAAGCCTTTTTTTTTTCTTTGTAAGAGATTATATAACATCCCTTGACACCTCATTCTTCAAACAAGAGAATTGCTTCTGTTTTGGCATTCAACCAAGTTTTTGAATTGAAATGTTGTCTGTATAATATATTTCACAATAGGGAATAAAGAATAGGCATGTAAAGCTTTAATAAAAAAGCATTTGAGCTGTATTTTTTTCTGCAAATAATAAGAAGAGTTCCCTCCTCCTCATTGCTCTTTCTATAATTTTAAACTTATAAACAAATAGCCAAGGAATGAAAAGCTTGTCTGCAAGTGGTGCAGCTCAAATCAGCTATGTGAGCACATGCCAGAAAATGTGAAATAGGTTTAGAGCATAATGCATCCAGATTAAAATGAACATATACACTTTAAAATGTCCCTAGCACCTGGTAGAGATGCCCTCATGCACAGTTGCAGAAACGATTGGGGTAGGTTGGGCCAGATTCATTGCTGACATAGGTCTACAAAGTCAGGAGTGTTTTCTCAGCACGTGTGTAACACACGTTCTTTAATGTTTGTTACAGAGGTGAAAAATCTTTGTAATTTCAGTATAAAACAACTGTTTGTGCTAGGGGTTGTTATGTCTACAACAGTGTAAAGAAAAGAAGTGTTTGAAGCTTTCCTATTCCTACATAGTGCACAGCAGACTGCTGCATTTGAATTTTTAAAGTTGCTTATTAATTGAACAAAGGTCAAATGTGCTTATACAAATCCATGTATACTCCAGATATATTACTTTAAATTAAGACCTGTATAGAAACAACCTTAAAGATACAGCAGAAATAAATGCTGTTTTGTTAGAGTCAAAAGGTATATTCCTCCTTTATTAGAAAAGAGGATTTTCTTTTTCAGCCTGCACTGTTTTTCTAGAAGATTTTCAGTAAGGCAAAAAAAATCCTCTTCTGTTCACACGCTTAAAAATCCTACATCTTAAAAGTACTGGAGGCTTGGGCATGCCAATTATTTTAATATTGTTATCATTTCCCTGCAGACAGACCCTAAACAGTCTTGCATTATATCTTTTCTAAAATAATAGAAATAAAAGCTATAGCCTTTTCCAAAATCCTGTGTATTTCTTGCTCCATCTCTGCTCAGTTTTTAAGCAAAATTTTCATCCTTCTGCAAATATTCAAGTCTAAACATGCTGTAATCTTTTGCACCCCTTTGGCTTTCTACTTTGTAGATAAAGAAGACACTCCAACTTTGCCTTTTTCAAGTGTTAAGAAAAGATTGATTTCCTCACATCTACAAAGAGCCTGAGATGTGATTATTCCCTAGATGGCAAATGCAGAAGGAAACTGAATCCATTAGAGGTTTTCAAGGAGGCCAATATGAAATGGAAACCTTGGCAACCTAAGATTCAATATAAGAATATGATTGAAATGGATGTGAGAGTTAGAGCTTTTTATTATTATTATTTATTAATCTTATCATACAAAGTCTGGAGGCGATCTGAAACACTGTTTGTAGGAAATCTTTGCTTCTCTTTGTAGGAAATCTCTTTGACCAGGAAAAGTCAGTGCCTTGTGCCATCAAGCCTAACCGGTCCCCCCTTGCCACAGCCATCAGCAGCTCCCAAGTGCAGGGGGGTTCTCGAGCACTGCAAAGTGCTTAAAAAACTGCTCCACCTCACAGTTTAGAAACACCTTGATTTCACCCCTGCAACTAGATTCTTTTATGGGGTGAGCTCTAATGCATGTGTAAATTTGCTATTGGAATCATTCTCTGTCACCAAGATTCAGTGTTTGAGTTTCTTGGAATTCTTTATTTCTGCATAACTATTTGTATGGGAGAAAATCTGTGTAACTTAGCCCAACTGCAATCAGAATATGTTTTTATAAGTTATAATTGTTGATACAACCTCAGTCCATATGTCACAGTTCACATCATAACGTTTTCTATAAAGTTTTAATTAATGCAATTTTGTTTTCCTGCAGGTTCCAGCTTTGGAAACGAAGAACAAACCACTCCTAAGGCAGCTGCTCCTTCTAAGGACGTATCCAAGGGGAGCAGCAAGAACACAACACAGGTACCCAGCAGCACAGTGACCCCACGCAGGAGCTTACTGCCAGCACCAAAAGCTACCACAGCACCTTCTGGTAAGTGTTTTACAATTGTGTACCTGAAGAAAAAAGTATTCATTAGGCCAGAAACGTTATTATGGGTCTACTTTAGTGCTTACTCAATCAATTTTCATGCATTTCTTGGACACATAATCAAAACTGACCTAGTTTGATCTCTTTGCTGGAGAAACACAGCTCTCATCTTCTTTCATGAATACACATCTTCTTAGAGCATCTGGACTTGAAGACATTTATTGCCACTAGCTGTACATGCCACAAGGTTAATGTGTATATTAAGGTTCCGATCAAGCCTCTTTTTGAAAACATTGTGTTGCTTTATAGGCCAAAGTGTTCCTTTTAGGAAATAATTCATTGCTTGCAAAGATGAAAATACTGCCCTCTGAGCTCAGGTCGTTTATAGCATTTCCACTCAGAGAGGAAAAGACGAGTAAATAATGAAAAAAAAAATCTCAATGGGCCAGCAAAAATTCTTAGTGTTTCATGTGGGAAAGTTTATGGAGTGTACTGCCAAAAGCAGTGTTTGCTGAGAAACACGTGCTCCTCTCCATCCTCTCACACTCACACTGTGTTGTCCTGCCCCTTCCCTGGCCCAGCACTTGGCCTTAGTACACCGACTGTGGAAGCTCCCTGTGAAAATACAAAGGGATGTGTCTTGGTGAGCACCTGAGACTTGGTAAGCACCAAATCTGAGAAAGCAAGAGCAAACCATGTTGCCTTCTTATCTCCCTAGCCCCTTTACTACTCACTCAGCTGGGAGAGGAGAAGGTAACCATGCCCTTAGCATGTGTTACAAAGTCTCTGTTGGCCTTGCAGAGACCCGCACTAGGGTGTTGGATGAGTTAGGACTGAGCTACATCTCTTCACTGTAACTTGCAAGCAGAAAAAAATGGAAGACCATTGGTCCTAATTAAAAAATAAGTTTAAAAACACAGCTGCTGACCCTCTGTCCCCAAGTACATTCCAGTCTACTGGTGAATGGACCTTATTCCCTGGTCTTTGCTACCCTGTTCCAGCTCCTATTTGCCCCAGTGCCTTCCTGCCTGACCTGGCTCCAGCATTTACCTTTCTGCACTGCCTCGGCACCTGAGCATCCATCAGAAGTCTCAGTCCCTGAAGGGCCCCAGAGAAGGGCAGGAGAGTGCTCTGGGGCTCAAGAGATGTCACTGGAGCCTCTGCAAGCTCTCAAACACGACAGGCTCTATGTGTCCCCACATCCACCTCTGCTTCCTCATGCCTCAAAAGTCCCTCCAAACTGCTTGAGAGACAGGAATATTAGATAATCCATAACAGTGTTCATTTTTAGAGGCATAATTGGAGACATTTACTGGTGAGAAGCCTGTATGTGAACTGGTCACTGAACTCTTGCATGCATGGCTGTGTAGGGCAGTATTATGTCTCTGAGCGGGGAAGAGAGGGAAGAGAATGGTTTCAGGATTTAGATGCCTATAAAGCACTTCATAAATCACTAAAGCAACGGGGTGTAACATAATGTTTTAATGACTGAAACACACTCCATTGTGTTTGAATGATAGTAGTAAAATGTGAATTTATTTCACTTAAGCACTACCTGGATTTGTTCCACAGACAATTTGACACCAAGTTATTCTCCAAAGCCAAGATATTTCTTGGAGAGCTTTGCAATTGCTAGTAGCAAGTTGGAGCTGAGAAAAATTAGATAGGCCTGAATCTTTCCTAGCTTGCTCAGTTTTCATGATTCTACCAGTTCTCTCATGGAAACTACCTCTAGAAGCAAAGTTCCAATTTCATGAACTTAAATTCTGCACTTGCAGAACTTTTCCTAGCATTTCCACTGCCTGCCCAGAGAAAAGAGCTGTGTTGTTTTCCCACTCCTATTTTCCCCTCTTTCTTAAGCTGCTTCTTTGGGTTTAACTTTTTTTTTTTAACTTTCTTCTTTTGTTACTAAAATGTCACTGTTTTACTTCTGCTTGTTTGGAGGAAATATTATGCAGAAAGGCAAATCAGACTACTCACTCTAAGTGTTTTCCATTAGAGAAACAATTTGGAGAGGCCAGATCATGGTCTTGTGTATGTGGTTCATAAGGAATAAAAAAAAAGAAAAAAAAAAGAGATTCCATAAGAGTATGGCAATTCCATTAACACACTTGCAGAAAAATACTACCACTGTAATCAATAGTCTGGGGAAACTAGCAGGAAAGATGAGGCTAAAACAGTTTGAGTTATGTAATCTAGCAAAGTGAAAACTGAGGGAGATGTGGTCTGTTATTCATCTGCCAGGAATGATGGTCCTTGCTGTCTCAGAAATGTGTACTATCATCATATGCACTCATTCACTGGAGAAAAGATCAAAGTGTCAATAGAATACATGGATTTCTGGTGACTAGATCAAAGGTGGCACCTGACATTTTTCTTGGTCTTCTTTCCTCTCTTCTGGTCCTTACCCAGACTATGAGCTTCGCTTCAGGCTAGCATCAGAATTGTCCCCATGCGTCTAAGCTAGTGGTGCTGGCAAAACAATTTCTGCATCTGAAGGGTAAAGTAGGTGCAATATTATGTGCATACTGAACTATACTGTTCACAAATTGTTTGAGGTTAGTAAAGAGAAACTATTCAAACATTGGTACAGCTGAGCTCAGGAACAACTTTCTAACAGGCATGGCAAACAGGAGGAAAATGAAGAAGCAAAGGACTTCGAGGCAGAAGATTCCAAATCTTGGAAAGAATCACTTATCATGCGCCTGCAATAGAAAGACACAGTCACCTAGAAAGTCCCCTCAACTCCTAGGACTGAAAAATCAGTCTGGTTATCTATACCCATTGACAAGAATATGCCTGAGTAACATGGTCTATGATCTGCCTTGCTGTGAAGAAACTGATTTTGAATTGCTCATGATGGTGGGGTAAAATAACTATGTAGTGCCTCACCGGGCAAGGCCATAAGATTATCGCCTTTGGTAACCAGCAGGTCAGGGGTCTCATCTTATTCTGGTCTGTCTTCCTCGTTCCATGCCAGGAGGGAGAAGGACCTGAAACTGATTAAGTGTGGAGGGGTGCCGTTTTGCTACAGATGGAACAGCAGAATTTAAGTAGTTGGATGATTCAGGAATTTGAGATGATTTCTGAAGTATCTTGAAAGCTTCTTGGTCTCTCTCAGAGCTTCAACTGTATATCTGATCTCAGCCCAGAGCCATCATTTACACAGTTATCAATAAGTGCATGCCCTCTGCCCGTCGTGTTGTTTTGATGCCTATTGCTGAGCCAAACCAGCTCCGCGAAGCAGCTCCATTTTCTTCCTTCCTTATTGCTTTTTCTCACTAAAAGATACAGCTTAGTGAGGTGACTAATATTCAAAACGATATTGACAACATGTCCGCACCACTGGTCCCCTCTTTAGTGTCAGACAGACAGATTCTATGTTGTATTTCTAGTGTACTTAATGCATTTGATTAACATTTTTGGATGAGAAGTTATTGCCTTAAAAATAGTGTTTTGGAGGGACAAAGATTAGTTTGCAACTTAATGCTGGTTTGCAAAATGAAAAGAAGTTCAGAAAATTTGCATTTTTCTCCTTCAGCTCTGTCTGAGGAAGAAGCTGAAAAATGAAAGGCCATATATAACTTGGATAATTATGAGGAACTCTTCCATTTCTAAAGACCCTTCATTTGCTCATTGCCCGTATCTTGTTCATGGATGTTTTCTGCATCATAATTCACTCCACGTTTATTTTCCATCAGAGCATTTGTTATAGTCTTTGCTGGGCACATTGGTCATACATAAGTATGGGGCAAACAAACTAGCTCTTTGCTCTTGCTTCTCTCTGGCCACTCATGGGTCCAATGCTGTGAAGTGCTTTTAATGCCACACTCTGCTTGAGTTAATAGGCTCAGCTGGGAGAAAGCAGTATAAGTCCTGGGTTGGATTTACTTCACTTTAGCCTGTTTAGAGTGTGATCAGTGGTCCATACGCCTGGGAATGTGTATGTTCATATAGGTGTGCCCTGTGCGTTCAGGTTTGCACTGGTCAAACCACCATTCAATTTTGTACAAAATTGTTAGTCCAGTTCTGCTGTTGTTTTCTGAGATGAGCTGGGGCTGTGGAGCTGCCAGTGCACGGAAGAGGGAGCAGCTCATCGTGTCCTTTCCATGCTGTGGAATCTGCAGGTACAACTGGGGATTGCCCCTAGGGATGCTGATGTGAGCCATATGGAAGAAGCCATGGAAGAACCCAGACGGAGAGCCAGGACGGGTACTTCCAGGACATATTAGATCCATTGCAACTGGATAACAGGTTTATAGCACCCTTGAAATTAATTCCCACCACTCTGGGGACAAGGGAGCTCCAATGTCCTGCCCAATCTCCTCCTGGCAGGGCACCTTTTCTTGTGGTGCGGTGAATGGAGCCCATTGCCACCACCTCCTTGAGTTATATGTTCTGGTTCTGGCAGGGATATTCAGTCAGGAATGTAAAACTTGCCCCTCTTTATTCTGGAAGGAAACTAAACATGCGAAGTAGTGGGGGGCATGGATGTGTTATGCAAGTAGTTAGAGACAGATGATGAACCAGGGAAGGTGTCAAGTTTGGGAAGTTGTTGTTATTATACACAACATACGGAAGCAAAATAATCTACATTATTCCAATGCTCTGGTTTGATTTTTATATGAGTCAAGGTCCCATCAGATGCATCTATGATGAAGTCGTTAATTTGTTTTATTAGAATGCTGTTACAGTTCTTCATAGTGTAAAATATCTGATGGAGACAAAGGCCGAAATAAATCAGAGCAATGATAAAGTCAAGCTTTTATAGCAACTGTCTAATCTAGAGAGATGGGGCAGAGAGGTAAAACCAGTGTTTTAAAAATGTTTGAAGAACTATTAAAAATGAATCTTTCACCCCAGCCACCTTGGGTCACTAATACTTGCATGTCCTAAGGGTTATAACTGCCATTTTTTAGGGAAATGCTTGCCAGGACAGTCAGCCTCATCACTGCAAAAGCAACACTGAAATCAAAAGCAAACTGGATGGAAAGTAATAAGCAGCAGGAAATTCTAAGCAGAACAGGGAGAAAATGTTTGGAAATAGTGGAAATTAGTACATTCCTGATATTTTTCCAAACTATCACACAATGGTGAATGTGTGCATGGGTAGTAGTAGCCCTTGTTCTCAATGGGAGTACCATTACAAGAGATCTGGATTCCAGCTTTGAGGAGAGGTGTAAAGATCACCTTTCCCAGTATGTGTGTGTGCTTTCATTTAAATGCTGGATTAGGGAGCATTAGCAGGAAAAGTAAATGACAAACACTCCTGAAGTCAGGAATACTGTAAAGCGTTTGAAAAACACAGAAATCATGCTCGTCCTTCCAAATTTTCTGTACGATATAATAAGATCTGGCATGATACTATAATATAGCCCGTGGATAGTACTCCTTGCAGTCACCTATCAATAATTGCTTGTGGCTTGATGTTGCAGGTGCACTTTAAAACACGTCCTGTCCTTGTCCAGTCTCCTGTACAAGACACCCTGGTTACTAGAACTAGTGCTTAGAGCACTCCACTGCTGCAGGCAAAGTGCACAGGTGCTATACATTTTGTATACAGCACCTTTTAAGAAAGCAAAAGGGGGAGAAATCTTCTCACAGTGAGAATGGCAATCATTTAAATATCAGAAATATTTCTGAGAGTGGGATATAGGATGATGTGTGAAGCGCATGTGTATTTCAGAGGTGTATGTCATTTTAACTACACAGAAATGGGAAATTAATTTACAAAGGAGTATATCTGTCTATATTAATGAATGCAAAATAATCAGTAAAAAACACATGAAAGCTTTCATGTTAGATATTACCTGAGAAGACCACCTGTGCTCATTAAAAAAGAAAGAAAAAAACTGCTCAAGAGACATTATGCTCCTGATATTTAATTAAAACTGCTTGTCAAATAAGCTCTATTACAGGGTATAGATCACCTTTAATTAATGAAAATGGACTCCCATAGCTCCTGCTGTGGAGTGATTCAGATGATCAAAAAAACATTTCTGGCAGGGGACAATAGCAGTGGAACACCATTGTCATGCAAATAGTTTTGATGACATGAACCAATTGTTTTTTGACTACTCTATGAGAGACATGCATTTAATTAGGTACACCAGCCTTATTGTGCATTTTTAGACCACTTTAATTTTTGCACCCCTGTCAACAGGGGGAAAAATGAGGAAAAAAAGAAGCACACTTGAATGGAAAAATTCAGACAGGTCCTTTAGTTTCACTTAAACTTATTAACTCTTTCATGAAATACAGCAAAATCTGAAATTGTATTTATTATTTTTATTGTTGTTCAATACTTTATTTAAAGACTTATATAGAAGCAACTCTACATCCAAAATGTTACAGAAACACTTCCTCTTTCTGGAAGTGTTCATAAAAATACATGATCTTTGAGGCACAAATATACTGAATTTTCTAAATGACTAAATTCTCTAAAACGTGGCTACATTTACAGAAAGAAATGCTCAGAGATAGCAGATTAGCAATATTCTCCTAATTTGGGAGGTCAATTTTGTGAATCTCTTGCATTAATGCTCACTGTGCTGCAACTCACTTCCTAAATCAAAGCAGGATCTCATTCTGCCAGAGTTCACCATGAGCTTTCAGTTTGGGAGGGTGTCATTTGTAATATTTATCCCTCAGGAAGCACACCAAAATCTTGCAGCTAGTAACATGAGAAGAGCATGTCAATACTGTGCACTGCAAAGGAGATTAGGATGGCAGAGATTCCTGAGCTGGTGTTGACAGGTCGGGAGAGTCAGAAAGTGCAACATTAAGCAGATTTACCTGCAATATGGTATGTTCACCCAGCATGGTAATCAGTTGATTATAATTATATTGGTGAAACACTGAAGAAGATTGTTCAAAGAGCCTATGAAACCTCCATCCTTGAGGTGGCTTAAAAGTTAGCTGGACAATGCCCTTAAAAACCTTCTCTATCCAGACCTGCTGGAGGTTGGACCAGATGAGCTTCAGAGGTGCCTGCCAACATATCTTATTGTACAGTTCTGTGTGTGCACCAAACCTCTTAGCCCTACATACGAACAAATATTTCACAACCAAAAGAACAATTAATGTGTTATTTCATACTGCAGTGGCCTCCCTTGCAAATTTAGGAAGAGTAAATGAGTAGAGAAATCTATCAAAAAGGCAGGAGATAGAGAGTTGAGTGCATGCACAGAGGACAACAGGACTTACATGTAATTCAGTGGAAAAAGAAAGGATGTCTCAATCACTGTGTGTAAGGATTTGAGAAGTTGGTTGCTTCTGACCAGTTCTGCATGTTTTTTATTCTCTTGATCTAATACAGCTTCTCCTACTGCCTTCTCCATGTTTTCGTCTGCTGATAGACGTCTGCTGAAACACCGTCTTGGTGTTTGTAAACTCCTTTGAGTCCTTTATCTTTCTAAACTGTCCTGAGTCTCTTTTAGTTCACCCTCAGGATGCTGATGTAGCTCCGAACCACCTTGCTTGTGCCTGCAGTTTTGGTCAAAACTCCTGACCATCAGCTTGCTTCTTGTTCCAGACCTTAGCTCTGACCACCAGGCAGGACTTTCCATACAACACTTTATGAAAAAAGAGAAAAGGATTTTATGTTCTCTGTGCCTTGGTTTGGCTTGTGCGTGTGTGTTATGCAATACCTATTTAAGCCTGGTTATTATTCTTGTTTAATGTTCATCTCACAGACAAGTAACTGTTACTCCCCAGAAGAAAACTCATAATTTGTATGCAATGACAATAGCAATAAAGAATTCATATGAGCAGTTTATTTCTGCTTGGCCTTTTAAATTAAAGACAATCAAAAGTATTGCTCAGAAAACTAACCAAATCAATCCCTGTGCCTTTACAAGTAGCAGATATCATATATAACAGGTCAGACTATTAAATACAGTCAGCCAAGATGAAAAATAGGAAGCTAGTGTCACAGAATCACAGAATGGTTGAGGTTGGAAGGGACTTCTGGAGATCATCTAGTCCAACCCCCTGCTCCAGCAGGGACACCCAGAGCATGTGGCACAGGGTGGCATCCAGGTAGGTTTGGAAGATCTATCACAGCTCTCACCAGGAAGCTTCCAGTACTGCTTTGAACTGGCTTTTGCAAAATCTAGACAGCACAAGGGATGAGATGAAGTCAGCTGAGGAGGAAAAATGAAGACCAGTGTGCTTGCAGAGATGGAATGCAAAGAGCCCATTGCCACTGTGTTCCTCTTGCAAACACTTCATATTAAAAGCTAAACTGTAAATTTATGTTACATTCACATCATCCAACATATTGAATATACTTCATATTAAAAGCTAAACTGTAAATATGATGTTACATTCACATCATCCAACGTGGCTATGCATCACTATGCAGCAGTTAAAAGTGAGACGTTGAACTTCAAATGTCCAAACCTTTTTCCTACTAATTTGAATCTGAAACTTGCGACAGAAAAACACTGTTAGGAAATGGAGTAAAATGCCATGAGATCCGTGTAAAATGATGGGAAGCGAAAGAGTAGCTGTTTTACCTCTGCAGCTGTCTATAGATATTCTAAGTTACTCTGACACTTTCTGTTTATTTCAAAGAACTTTAAAAAAATGTTCCTCTCTTCTGCCTTGGATTTAGGAGTATGGTTATTTTTGTTCAACTCTCTTTTTTTTCTTCATTTTTTAAAAAAAAATCAGAGAAAGAAACTTTCTTTTTAATTTAGAAAAAAATAACTTTGAGGCAAGTCAAGGAAATAGCCCTTGTCTTTCTTCTTCTTCTTTTTTTTTCTCATCAGGATGATTTTAAACTTGAAACAAACGCAAAGGTAAAGGTACAAGTTTTAGTTCTTTCTACTTCAACAAATGTGTAGTCTTTCTTTTACAGCTACCTATTTATTCACATCCTTTCAATGTCTGATAGATCACAGGATGTGCAGAGTCTCCAAAGGGAATAAGACTCTTCTTATTCCACAGAATCCATCATATTTCCAGCTTTGCTCACTTTGTCTCAGACATGGATGTGTCATTACTCACCAAGGACACAACTAGTCATGGGTATCGGGGGAAAGGCAGAAAAAAAAGCTTGAAGTGGCTATCTGTGTCTGTGTGTGACTGAAAAACACATCCTCGGGGGTTTTAAACTTGCAAACTGGGTTAGTTAACTTATAAAATATGCCTGAGAGCAGCTGGAATCCAACTGAATGCAGCAAGTCCCAGCAAATCATTAACAGGATTCATTTTAGAATAAATATTCAATACATAATTTGTCAGTATGTTTGCAATCATCTGAGGCGTGAGGGCAGATTAAAGCTTCTCCTGTTGCACTGGCTTTTGAAGACTAAGCTATGAAAGTACAAGCATTATGAGTGTTAATTCTACAGCAACTTTGTGAAGGTGTCTCAGATAATATGTTATTTGTTTCTAGTTTCCAGGGTGGTATTCAGTACTGGTTGGGAGAAACATAAATGAATTTCATTGTCTTCTGTTTTTGCAAATGATTGTTGAATTATTTAACACATACATAATGTCTTGACTTTTGTTTCTAATTATTTTATCTTTGTACCTAGTATTCAGTTTGAAGCAGATTGTGTGTGTTCATTAGGAAATGTAAATACCTTTGGAGAACTGTGCATTTGCTTGCATTTTCAGAATTAAATGCTGAAATCACTCTGGTAGAATGCAAGAGTATGAATGTTCAAGAAATGCACACTTTTGATGTTTAAATTCCTTTTATATTTTGCATTATTTTATATTATTTATGTTTATATGCCCCACACCTTTTGATATTTCCTGAGAGATATGAGAGAGTATTAGTTACCATTTTACACTCATTCAGATCCATGTGAATGACCGAAATGTTTGGTTTTTCCTAACTGAGCTAAGGTGGGGTGTGAAACAACTTTGTGTACAGTATATACGCTGAATTATTTCTAAGGCACCTGGAGATAGAAAAGATCAAACCGGATAACCTCCTGCAGTGCTAAACCCTGCAGTAGAACATGATGGTGATCATCATGCCAACACTCTCCTACCGACTTTTAAAACTTAAAATTCTAGATTTCTCTACAGCAAAATATTCTGTCCCCAAACTCTTGTCATTTAGAAATGAATTTTCCCTGCAGGAACTTTTCCTGAAATCAGCATGTTTTCTGACTATTTCTACTTTAACAGGCTAATGTCTGTTGTCTCAAATGAAAAATGAAAGAACAAACTCCATTTTTAGAGAAAAAAAAAAAAAGCATTGAGCAGAAGTTCTTATTTAAGTTTTGATGCCAGGGACAGCTCTTCCCCTAAAATTTCCCTGCGGGTGATGAGCTTAGCAGAAAGATAATAGTTTGCTCCTGGGGACTGTCTTCTCTCTTGCCTTCCGTACGCTTCCGAAATCCCTTCCCACGGAGGGTGAGGAGGGCCACGGAGCTGCTGCCAGGGAGCTTTCTCCTTGGCAAGGAGAACCCAAATCATCACTAGCGCCACGTTCCCTGCTCCTCCTTCTCATTCCCGCAGGATTTTTTGCTTCTCTTCTTTGCTCTCTGCTTTCTTTTAACTGAGCTTTAATTGGGGATTTTTTGTTCCTTGCTTTGGGTTTGAGGTCATGAGCCTGAATTAATTCTCCAGGTGTTCCTCGCTCAAAACTTCTGAAAATCAAAAGTAGTTAAGTACTTGCATGCCCCTTCTTTCTGCTGAAAGCATAAGGAAGACAGGCTTCCCTTCCTGTTGTCTGTATTTGATATTGCTGTGAAGAACCTTATGAAGGAGCTTGGCATATATCCTGTTTGTGCCTCATTTTTATTTTGAAAACCATAGGAAAAACAAGGTCTTACTGCCATAAAAAATAAAAATGATGCTTGAATCTGTAACTGTATAAACTATGTCTTATAAAACAAGCTCTGTTTGGTCTCACCGCTCCCATCACACTCAATCCTTAGTAATGAAATAGAACCATAAACTTGTTTTATGTCCTGCTTGGTAGTAAAATACAGTGTCGCAGGTGGCAGGCGGGGGAAATTTATATCCTCCATCGTTTCACTGTGGAAAGTATTAATCACAGAGGAGAATCGTAGCCTCAACATCTCCTGCTTATAAAGAGTGGAAAAATGGAGATGAACCGGAGTCAAAGTGTGAAGGAGAGCTGGGTGTTTAGCAGCTGCATGTGACGGATGGGGCGGTTGGCTGTGGATGCTGTGAGGGAGCCTAAGGGCTGCTCAAACTGCTCTTTCTCAGCCATCCTCCTTCAATCAAGGGATGGGTTGGGTATGGGTGGCTGTCACAGCTTGCAGACAGGCTCCTTGGTCTTGGAGGCAGCTGATGACAGCAAAGCTTGAACAACTGTCAGACCATCTTGAACCCGTGAAGGGAGAGGTCCAAAGAAATTGTAACAACTGCCAAGCTTCCTTCCCTGCAAAATTAAAGGAAGAGGAAAAACCTGCAGAATTTCTGGAGATCATAACGCAAGAGAGGCCTGGGGCATCATGATGTCAGTGGGAAGGATTAGTAGCTGCAGCAAAAAGGGGAGATGCAGACATCGGGATTGATGTGCAGAGTCACGGGAGGATGAGGGCAAGGACATAGCCTGTCACTTGTCTGGGACACACGACTTCGTGTGGCCCTGCTCTGTCTTCTCCTCTGGCCCAGAAGATCTTTGACTGAGGAGCCACAGCAATGAAAAGAGACTTCCTTACAGGACACAGAGATCAGAATAGACAGGATGGGCTACCCATGTAGCTTTATCTGGACCTTAATGGTATTTGTCACGGAGCAGATGGCTAGAGAACCGAGACTGTTGAAAAAAGCCTGTTCTGCTCCTCTTTGTTGTAGTGGATTTTTAATTTATCTATTTATTCCACATGAACCCAGGCATGTCTGTGGAAACCCAGAGACATCCCTGTGATTGCCAGGTTAGCATCCAAAACTGCCATCCTGGAGCATCATCATGTCTGTGCAGAACACCAGGGTACGCACTGGTGAAATACTGGTATTTTGCCGTTCTGGTATGTGTCATAGTGACATAGTTCTGCCCAATTGCAAACAAGATTTTAAAAGTGGGTTTCTTTCTAACTTTTTTTTTTTCTCTAAAACAGGTTTGAAGAAAGAAGTACAAAAAGATCAGGATGCCAATAGACCGTCTGTGTCATCCCCAAAGAGATCAGCAGTATCAGCCACCAAGCCCCATTCACCAGGTATTTATGAACCCAAGAGCTGCTTCATGGAAGATTTAAACTTGTCAACTTTGCAGCTCTTGTTAATGCACTAAAATCTGATTCCTACTGTTAAGTGAAGATTGATTGTGTTCAAGGCTCGTTAATCTGGCTGTAAGTACTGTGGGCATCATCGTACAGATGCATGAACTGAATAGTCTTATGTTTTCTTTGTTACTAACATGCCCTCAGCTCTCCTGCAAAACAAAGGGGTGTTGCTATTACATGTTTAAGGGCACAGCAAGATTTTTTTATTCATTACAAGTTTATTTTATTAAAAAAAAATAAAAAAGAGCAGATAGAGTGAAATAAAAGACATTCCAAAACAATTGCTTAGAATTATAGTATATCACTTGGAATCCACTGTCTCTGTTGTACAGAAGCACAATATTTCCTACATTATTTTATGGATAATTGGAAAAGACATTATCTGTAGAAATAACCTTCAAATTTCTGTCAAGGTATTGTCAATTTTGCACTAAATATTGTACACAAACACACATTTTTATTATTGTTATCAAGACTACTGTGTAGTTACTAAAACACAAATAACTTCTTTTTATTTCTGTCAACTATCACAAATTAACACACCTATGAGGTATATAACTGGGCTGTATTATAAGGCTGTTTTTTGACTGATCTAAATGCTACTGATAGGAGTGAGCATGTTCACACTCTTCTCATTGTGCTTGCAATATGTTTTCTGTTGGTCTCATTTTTCAACTGATTTGAAATAATTTAAATGTCATCTCTACAGCAACACGATACCTGAGCTGTAATTATGGGGGTAGAATCCCATGCTTTCCATTTGTCAGTAAATGAAGATCATCTCTTTAGCCTTTCTCCTCAGCTTTGTTTCAAGAGTATCTTCATTTTTTGCTAAACTTGGTCTCTACCTTTCTTTTTCCAAGCCAACAAACCCAAGAAATCAAAAGGCTAAATTTTATCTTTTCCAAGCATCACTTGGACTCAGAATTCTTCTCCTTCCTCAGATACTAGGGTAAAAAGATGAACTTGCAGCGTCCTCTAAAACTTATCATTTTCACGATATTTTGAATGATTTTGACCATCAAGGTCACAAAAGAGAGCTCCAAAGAAGAGATTGCTGCAGAATACGAGCTCCAGGCCACCAGCTCCCCTATATTTATCCCACTGGAGAGCAGCTGAAGCACCAGCACTGATTATGGTTGTGGCTGCATGTGACAACACAACTCGTTTGCTTCCACTACAACTAAAAAGCAAAATGGAACATGGCCATATTTGTACTGCTTGGTTTTAAAGAGGTTTAAAGAGAATATTTTCTGGTGCCTTAATGATTTTCAAGGCTTAAATTTTTGTCATATCCAATTCGTGATGCCTCAGAGATTTCTTCATTTTCATGAGAAAGGAGCACTTCCCCTGTCTCCTTCACAGGATTTCTTAAGCTGATTGTCTGAGTTATGGGGCCTTACAGTTGTTCATCACCATTAGGAACAAATAAGAAATATCAGTTTCATTTAATTTTTACAGTGATCTTCAGCGTTCTTCGAAACACAAACAGCAATAACAAAGTAATACAGAGGATCTTGTCACCTGTTCAGGACTTTCCTTCTGTTATTAGCCTGCTTATGTGCAGTTCCCATTCCACAGCATTATTTTTGGCTATTACACAAATCCTATTACAGGAATATTGAACATCCATTTTATTTTAGCTTTGGGTCTGATCTTTGGAATTTGGATCAATCTTCACAAAGAGTAGCAAGGGAGTTTCAAGAGGATGAATTCTTACATGCAGCTCAATTTTATCCATTGCCACCGCCCATTCCTGAAATCTGTAAGAACAGGTGGGCATAGATGCAGATGCTCTCCCACCACCCACTGCAGGATGGCATTTCAGAAACTGTTTGATTTCAATCCCCTCGAAGTCATTTCCTCACCTTCCTTACCAAAATGTTGGAAATTGGGCAGTTAAAAGTTCAGTAAATCGCAAGCAACATCTAAATCCTCCCAGGTTGTGTTAGTTATGACTACCTACTTGTTATGGCATCTTATTTCAAACACCCAGGTAGATAGAATAGATCTGGAAATTTTGAAGCAGATCAAAGGGTGCTATGATTACAGCATACCGTGAGTCTGGCTCCCCTGTTCCTACCATCAGCACAGAGGACAGTCGGGATCAGGGCCAGAATCATTAACATATACCCTCTTTTGTGCAGAGCAACAGAAGAGAAACATCAGTTGCAGAATAAGCTTAATAAGCTGCTTTTCAGACCCAAATGAATAGAGAAATTCAGATTTATCCCCAAGGAAAATATCACATTTTAATTTACAAGGACAGCTTAGACTACTAACAAGGACAACAGAGAGATGTGCACTTCTGATGTTCTGAACTGGAAAGCCAGGAAGATACAAGACAAAATAAGATGATGGGGTTTTGCTTTAATTAAATCTGGAGTAATTTCAAGGGTTTCCCTCTCCATTCCTGTCTATGGCTTCCGTTGTGGCATCGCAATGCTGCCTAAACAACCAGAGATTTTTATGCTAGAAAGATAGAAATTAATGGCTTTTGCCTTTGTTCATTGCTTGTTTTGTGATAAGACCTATTGTGCAGTTAATAGTCCCTTCAAATAAAATGCTATAAGAAAACAATTCCTGCAAAACAAAACAAAAACAGACAAACGAAGAAAAAGGTGCACAGGCTAAGCTGACATGACAGGTAATGGAGAAAAAGTGTAGCAGGCAATAACCATACCTGGTAGAACTAAATGCCAGGAATATTCAGTATTGTATCATTTACATCCTGCGACATCATCAAGTTAATCTTGAAATATTGCAAAATCTGGTATCCCTCTTTGCAAATGCAAATTATTGGCACAAAAGTTTGAAAGCCTGTTTTACGCTTGTGAATTTTTGTAGTTGTGGCATGAGCCATTTGGAGATGTAAGGGAGCTGGTTCCGTGTAAGCTGAGGCTAGAGCCAGGATGCAAACAAGCACGTTGGACGAGCTGCTCCCAGTAGTTTCACACAAGCTAGTGATGGATCTGAAATGGAGGAAATACACTCCTGGGTCCTGCTCTAAGGAAGCCACAGCACTTTCTAGCCTGATCCAGTAGAACTGCTCCAAGGATCCATTTGTACATCAGTGCCACAGTCTTAAAGATCTAACCTGCCAAAATTACCACTGGAACAGAGCCCTTCCTCGCAAATTCACTCAAAAGCAGCCGGTTAGGTGTATCTCTTTGGAAGAACTCTCCAGTTCTTTTGGAAAGGGTAGGTAGTATCTATGGTCAGAGATAATTCCCTGTTGCTTTCATTGCTGAGGGCTAGTTAGAGATACTTTTTCTGCATTATTTTTCAGGAACTGCATACATACCAACCACAAGACACTTTTTTTTTCAGATTCTTCAATACCCTTTCCACTAACACAGCCATGCTTATTTTTAACCTGTCTTCAAGTAATGTTTGCCCTCTCAGGTAATACATGGGAACAAGATTTCTGCTTCATTTTTTTCTCTCCCTACTGACTCGTGCTGTTGGGCTAAAAGCTTGGAACTAGTGTATGAAGCTGAGAAAGAAAACCAGATAATCATGGTCTGTATTCAGGAAAGCTAAAAAGCAGCATCTAAGGAGAAACTGAGGGTAACAGAGAGAATCAGTAAGATGTGCAAGCGTGTTATCTAGCTGAACATAAATGTTTGCGGGGGAAATTTCTTATAAGTCTGAAAAGACAAAGGTAAAACAGATCATCCAAACTAGACCCTTGAGCAACCTAATGCACCCAGGATAATGTCCTTTTTTGCTTCATCCTCATAACTGCATATTAATATCCAGAGAAATGAATATTTGACACAAAAAGAATATGAACATAACTTTGTCTAAAAGCTTCACTTATCTGAGATGGCTGGTCAGCTCTAGTTCTGCAGGCATTCATGTGAACATGACACCATATTTGAGCTAATAATCTTTACTAAAGGCAAAATGTATTGGTGTTCTCACATGTTTATAATGAACCTGACTTGTTTCAAGACAGCTCAGAGCATGGAGAGGAACTGGAGACTCTCTGGACCTATTCATGCAGATATGCCCTGTAGTGATACGGGTAAGCCTGATGGTGCTGACATAGCAGCCATGCAAAGGCAGGGGGGTAACCAGTCAGTGATATGCTGTTGGATCCTGCCTGTGCAATTCCTGTTGAAGAATTCAATCAGCCTCTCTACTACTCCCAAGATAAACCAGACATCATCCCTAGGAACCTTAGAGGATGAGGGCTTTAACTCGCTACCCAGCTTTGTTTCCATGCACATTTTCTACATGAAAACTAGAACTCAAAAACTAGCCTGAGGTATTATTGATAAAAAGAAATAGTGATATCCCAATTGCAAACAATCCACATTGTGTTTGCATTCATGGAGGGACAATTTCAGCTCCATACTCTTCTATTTGGAGACTGAGTCTGAGGAGTCTGAGGATAGTGTGTTCTCCCTACTAACCCTGGACCAATTCAGCAAAATGCAAGGACCAATGCAGCAAAATGATCTCTCTGAGTCCAGGATGGAGTTAAACTTGCAGCGGAGCAATCAGTGCTGTGATGCTTCTCACCAGTATTTAGTGAGTCCATAAAGATAGTTAGCACTGAGTGCATTTTTGTAGGGCTCTGTTCAATGTACTTGTGTTCCCTTGCAACTCTAACTGTGGTAGCAAAAGCAAAGGACCTTATGTTCCAATTTGAGTAGACACATGCAGGCAGAATGTGACAAAGAGTTTGGAGCTTTGGATTGTGTTTTATCTGTCTGCACTGATTCTAAAGCAGTGTAGACAGACCCACAGCTTGGTACTCAAACAGTTTGGTGGATGAACCTGTATCAGTAACATCTAGCGAAGAGAGCACATAAGTGCTATAGGAGTGAATTCTTTGGCATCACTGCTGCCTTCTGGAAACACTAAGACAAGGAGGAGACGAAGCAGCCCTCCTGGCTGCCATTTTGCCCACTCATCATCAGTCCCAACTGTCAGACCAAAGTCTTGCACTTCACTACCCATATGAGAGCATTTGAAGTTCAGATTAGCATGGCTTTGCAACCCTGTTTTCTTCACACTTTTTGCTCAGTGACAGAAATCGTGGATCCTCCATGGGCACTCATAACCGATGCTTTATCAAGAATTTGTTAACAAAACTGGACATCCAAAAATGTACACATTCAGTGTGTTCTTCCTCACTGCACTGGTTTTGCTAAGTATCTCGTACAACACACTCCATGTCCTTATTGAGCCATCAAATACTAATCCAATTTTGCACCCCCTTTTAATGCTCTACTTTGCACTAGAGTCAGAAAAGAGAAGTAAAGTCGCTGTTACCACCTTCCAGGGGCCACTTTGCTCCCATGTGAGGCCAGGATCTGTCTTCATTTGGGTTGCTGGATTCCCTTTCCCATACACAGATCTTTTCAAATGTAATGTCTTGTTCCAATTCCCAGCATCATGGCCTTTGAAGTCTTGACCTTTCCTAGTACTATGACCCAAAATCACAAGCCTGTGAGTCTGACCTTGTGGATGTTGAGTCAGATAGCATAGTTGTGATTACACAACAAGAGAGCAAGCAAGCCTAGTGATTCCTCTAATTTTGTTCCTCTGTGTCAGTAAGTTGATTATAGAAGTTTCTGGCCACCATGCTATGCCTGCTTTGCTCATATGAGTGAAGGATGGTGGAGTATCAGCGGGCAAAGATGGGCTAAGAATAAGAAAACTGCCAAGACTGGCTCCCCAATGTAGTGGCACCTCCTTCAAGTCACCAGACATGGGTCTTCAGGTGGCCAGAGGTTCGTGCCTCATGTGTAGCTGTCTGCACCCGAAATAGTGCCTCCCTTTGAAAGAGATGCTCCTGCAGCAGAATGCACCCAGTCTGTTTTATGCACCCGCAAAAGGGTGAAGTGAATCTCAGCATGGAAGTGTCTGTTTCCCTCCATCTGGCATCATAGCCAAGTGCAGTTATCTATTTTTCTAGATGTCTAACACAAGTGAGAGGAATCCTGCCTCTAGCAAGCTCATTTCTTCATAACACAGCACTTAGGAGAGCTCTTTTCAACTCTTAGCAACCTTCAGGCTTAGAGCCTGATGTCAGATGAGTGCTGCAAAGCTTTGGCCCCTAGGAAAACATGTTCTGCTGTGTTCTTAGTTGTTTCAAAAGTTATTACAGACCCGTGTGAATTTTACAGACTTTTTTTCCTTTTATAGAGCTGAGCCTCAAAGGCTTTAGAAGCATGTTAAGGTCGTGCCCATACATATAAAGTCACTGACCATGATGGCCTTTTCTTTCTTTTTCTCATAGGACATCCCAAACAAAGGTCAACTACTCCAAAGAATGGATTTTCTCCAAAACCAGGAGGAGAGAGTCGAGAGCCTGAAAAGCAGTTCGTCCAGAGGCTGAAGGAGAAGTGTGACGAGCAGTCCAGGCAGCTGAGCAGTATTCGGGATGAGCTGAAAAGGGCCAGCTGTGGCTTTGTGGTCTTTGCTATAACAACACAGCACTTCTTCAGGCAGGTAAGTGTGATGGGTACTTTTCATCATTAGAAAAGCACTTCACCTTTATAGCAGTCAGTTGCCCAAAGTTATTATTTCATATTCATTTTAACTCCATTCTTGGGATGAAAGCATATAATTTCATTGCAACAGTCGCTACAAGGAGTGAATTATAATACAAAACCATATGTTTCAGAATCGAAGTTCAGGAGTTTGACAGAGAAAGATTAGTACCTGGAGCATTGGTTACAAGTGTGGAGGGTTTTAAGATACTTTTAGGGGTGAAACAGATGCAGAAACTTGGAAGTCCCAGCAGTAGAGCTCTGAGTGTTACTCAGATGTCGATGGCTACAAACAAGTGCAAAGACAAGGCATTAAGTAACCAGAGATGGTGTGTGAAAGAGAAGATAAGCTTATCTACTCTTCCTGCTCACTGCAATTTGTTGTCCCAGATAATCACTGTTATAATGCTGGCAGTTCCTCTAGACATAGGAATAACATTATCTCAAAATCTGGGCAATCCCATATAGTAAGTATAGGGAACATGAAGAAAGTGCCGTAGTCATTAAAGCAGTTTATTTGTTCGCTAGATCTAAGACAAAATAAGTAAAGTTTAAAGGACAGAGTGACTGCCAAAGAGTTGCTTGTAGGTACTGCTTGCTTCAAAAGCCACTCAGTCTGGGAAATTTAGCAGGGGGTTTAAGGTGCCAGATGCCTAAGTCATTCACCTGATGCCCCGAGTATTTTGTACCACCCCAGGCTAGGCTGGTGTCCTATCTGCTTTGTAAAGCAGACAGCAGTAGGAGTGAAACTCTGGAAAAGATCCTGGATTAACCTGGTTTTCTAGTTTTGCAAGAATCAAGAGTAAACTTTCAGTATTGAAGAGGGAAAAATTAAAAAAAAACACACAGAATCCAGCATCAAACAGCCATTACAAGTATTGAAATACTTTATGTAGTTATTTTTATGCTAGTGGGGAAGGTTGCCTTTGAACAAATATCATGGCTCAAACTTTTCCCTAAGTAGGAGCTGATCTTGCTGGGGGGAGCTTGACCAACCTGAAAAATAACAGGGAATTTCAAGAAGTGCTAAATACTTTACATATTTTCCCAGGGGATATTTTCCTCTCTGTTTTTCTTTATTCTTGACATTTCTGGGCTTGCTGGGCAAGCTGACAGTGGAGTGTCCTTGATTAAGGCAGAGGGAAACAAGAAAGGGCGCAGCAGTGTTGGCACAGCTTTGTCTCCGAAATGTCCACTGGGAAGAGATTTTTCATCTCATGCATCATTCACAGTTTGCTAAAGGAATTCAGAAAGCTTGGGTATATCTCCATCATCTCCTCTGGATACATTTTAAATGAGAACAGCTGCTGCAGCTGAGTTTGGTGACCCTGATCCCATTGGTGCATATTGGGTCTGTCCTGAGAATGTCTCCTAAATTGAAGGCCTCAGGAGAATTTAATAGTCATCTCCAAATGCTGATGGGGCACAGCTGTGTTACACGTTCCTCATCTCCCCTGACCAAGCCGGGCCAACTTTGTTTGCTCTAATACTCCCTCAGGTGTCTGGAGATCTCGGAATTAAAAGCAGATACCCATGGAATTTAAGCACCTTCTGACTGAGGCACTATTTAATGGAGACTTTTTTGAGATCCACTCTCTTACCCATTCTGGACCCACATCACCACTCAAGGCTGTGTGCAGGCACAAAGGCCGTCCAAAAGAAGATGCCCTGGCTGCTGGGAGCAGTGTGATGTGGTCCACCTTCCCAGTAAAACCATGCAGCTGCCTTGGGGGGCCACCTGAACCTTCAGCATGAGGCCGGGGCTTTTCAATTCCTTGACCGAGGGCACTCAAATATTGTAGCCAGGAGGGTGGTTGCTTTAGGCTCCATATATAGTGAGTGGAAGCAAATGGGAACTTCTAGAAGGTAATTTACTGCTCTCTAGATCTGGATTTTGTCTTCAGGTGCTTGCTGGTCCCCACTGAGCCTCTAGGGAGTCAAAAGACTTCTGCACCTTTAAATGGGATGCTTAAATTTGGAGCTTGCCTGCAGTGGGAGGGCTCTGGGCTGATTCCAGTGATTGCATTGTGGTGCTGGCTGTTGCCTTTCAGAGGGAGGTAGACTTGTAAGTCTTTGAGTGGCATTTGAAAATATGATCTGAAGACAGTTTCTGAGGTGTTGTTATTGTTTGAAAGCCTGAGCAAAATCACTGTGGTTGGCTTTGAGTTAGGGCAGCATGGAAAAGAGAATTTTTTTTCCCATTATGAGAAAAAAAAATAACAGTGTGTGTTTGTTTCTGAGAAGCCTGCAAGCAAAATGATTGAGATCTGAGTAAAACTGCAGTCTGGCAAGGGAATAATAATCGTTCAAGAATGAGGTGGGGCCTTGCTCCAGAGAAGTTTGGTTTTGATTTGTCTAAGTGACAGTCTGCCCTGCTAAGCAGAGCGCCCAACCCTGTCTTGGTGCTACGGAGCTTCCTGAGCTGATAATCACAGATAGCCTGATTTTTAGGATATGTTCTCTCTTCTTACACCCATCAAATCAATGTCTGAAATATATATATATTTTTTTCCAAACTGGAACTGAATTCTCTCAGAAAATCTGTCCCCAGGCAAGTGAGAACTGGCTTGAGTCTTAAAAGCCCACGTAAATGCTTTGCTTGCAGGCAGGAGCCTTGCTCTGCCCATGGCTCTCTAGGTTTGCTCCTACCTTTTCTATTTCCAAACCTGGAGAAAAAGCCCATGCTATTAAAAAAAAAAAAAACTTCTCTGCTTCATTCCTGTTGTGGCTGGAAGGACTGTGCTGTCCCTGAACACAGAGTTGTCTCCCTCAGTCACGCAATGAGGGCAAGGGGCCTTGCGCTGCCTTTGAGGGTAAGGGTTTGACCAGCCCTTATGTGTCCCACCTCAGTTTGCCTTCCTGAGCACCCACAAAGTCCAGCAAGAGTGTTTAGCTGTCAGAGAGAGTACCAATATGTACTAATGAGTGTTGGCCCGCACCAGCAATTTCTTTGAATGGCGTCCAATTTTAAGCACTTGCTGTAGCAGTCTTTGTATTGCATGACATTTTCTTTCTTTGGATTTTATATTCTTGCTATTCAAAACTATTGCAGGATCGTATCCTGAAGTCGTCTCTCCCTCTCAGCTGAAAATCCTCTTAACAGGCAAGATAAATTTAGTAGGCATCAAGGAGTGTGCCACATATAACGGTACTTAATACAGACCCATTAAATGTCAACTAAACCAATTTTCTGTCTTAGAGAAAAGGCTAGGCACTCTAAGCAGATGATGACTCAGTTGGGTGATCAAGGAAAAATTAAAGCAATGCTTCTGACATAGGCATTTAGCTAGTTGTGAAAAGCAGTGATTACAGTACTTGTGAACAGCTTTGCTATTAATTATTATTTAATTAGCAGATTGAAGAGTTAAAGCCCTCAGATATGCATACATGACTCCTCTTGACTTTGGGGACAGCTTCAAACTCATCTGCAAGCGTTGTGCGGTGCTAGTCTGTGCTTTGTGTTTAATATTCACCATGTCGGGATAATCTGCAAGTTGTGAGGGATACCCTGAAGTGAAGAGCTGACTGGTGGGAACTGCTGTGATGCCATGAAGACTTTTCAGACAAAACAACACAGCGTTCCTGACCCGATCTGGATCAGTGACATTGCCAGCAGTTTGAAGTCCTGTTCAGCTACAGCGCCCAGCTGCAGTCTCTGCTGGAAGTGGTAACAGTGCCATCTAAAGGAGAATAGCTCAAAATGACATAACCTGGAAAATGCATAAACAGGGTGAAAATCCACTAACACATCTCTAGTGCACCCAGATCAGAAGTGCTTGTGCTGAGGACTGTCATTACCAACCCACTCTGAGGCTCTGGAAACTGAGTTAACAGAATCCGTGCCTCACCTGACACTTCAAACACACCTGAACTGCCGAAAAATGGACTCTTGATACCAAGTTTGACAGCCTGATGTCCAAGATAGGACTCCAGATAGACAGGTGCCAAGTTGTTTTGTCGTCATCTACTACCCTTTGTTCGACCCACGTGTGGGGTTATCATTCTTGTTCATTTTAGGCTCAGTCATAAATATTCATGGCACTCTGGAGGTTGCTCTTTTTTTGGTGTTCTTTGTGGTGCTGGTGGGAAATGGAGCAGCTGCAGATGTGGCAGCAAAGCCAGGGTAAAGCAGAACTGCCCTGGCAGGAGGTGCTGGGTGATGTGCTCTGTTGAACCACCTAAGCTGCTCCTGCCTCCCATCTGCAATGCCACCATGGGATGGAGGGTCAGACAAATCCCATCCCAGGCTGGTTTCTGTCTCGAGCTGCCGCAGGAGTTGAAGCAGTGCGATAGTATGTGATGGTTTCCAGGCGCTCTGTGTCCCTCAGTACAGAGCAGGACTTGTCACCCGCAGGCAACGTGTCTCTGTCCCCATGCTTGCGTGTGGGCACATACACACCTTCCAGGCAAGTAAACAGGGAAGTGTTTCAGTGCCTGATGAAACTTAGAAGAGACAAGATACTTGAGACATCTCTGCATATGCATCTTTTAAAAGCAACATTTCTCTCCTGTGAATGGACAATATCCCACTCAGGATCACATAACAACTTCTACTTTTAACTCCCTCTCCCCCCTAAATTGGAACCCTGCACAGCTGGCATGTTCAGAGGGTCATACTTAGCCCCGACGGATGCAGCAGTCTTTCTACCAAGTGATTCTCATTCCCAATATTGCACCCACTTGCTCCTCAGCCTGGCTGCGACAGCGACTGTTCCCGTGGCACTTGGCCTTGGCTCCACGCTCCAGTTTCACCTTGTCAAGGGGCATGTCACGTCATTACTCGTTTCTGAACGGGCTTATCTCGCTCGCTCGTCACGCTGCCCTGGGTGCTATTTCTTACCCGCGCTGCCCTTTGCGCCGAGTGTGGAGCGATGATTTCCCGCCTGGGCTGCTCTTTTGTGTTCTCACCCCAGTATCTGGGTGCTTGGCAGATACTAATTATTTTTTTCCACACCTTCCTTGTGTGATGACAGTTCCTGGGGATCCCCACATAGGGGTTGGGTGCTGAGGCACAGGGAGATTCAAGACAGACTTCAAGATGGGCAGCTGCTCCTGCAGCATCCTACCTTTTCTTTTCCTGCCTTTCGACATCCATGGCCAATATGCAGGGGGCTGTAAAAGGCAATTTCTTTCACTTCACAAACTCAAATTCATTCCTCTGTCAGTACTGCCTTGTGCTAGTGCCGTATGGGTCCTGCAGCATCTGCATTGGACAGTTTTACTATAAATCTTGCAAGCAAAGAAGCTTGCTCTGGACTGAACCTGCTCTTCGGATGGCGACTCCAATGTATCTATCCCCCGATACCAAATCCTGTGCACCCCTAATGAAAAAGCAACTTAGAAAGTCCTGAATCATGACAAAGCCTCTTTTTGTTTTTTCCTCCCACATTAACAAGCTGTTTTGCTTCTCTCCCAGTAAAAAAAAAAATTGATTTATTTCCTATCACTGAAATGTCAGGCTTTTTCTCTTTCAGGACTTAAAATGCAAAGATTGAGTTGTTCTAACTGCTGTGGCTCCAGTGGGAATCAAGCAGAGTCTGAGTTTACTCAATACAGGAAATTTAGCCAAACTCTAGTAACGATGAGGGAAAAGAGGAGTGTCACTGTGCTAAGACTTATTCTTAGATTGAATTCTAATATGTTTTTCAGATGTTGGGAAAGTTATGCCTAAAAGACAGAAGGCCAATCTTTTTGTGCTGGCTTTTCACAAGTTTTTTTACCATGAGGCACAAAAGTTAAGTGTTTTCGCCTAAACTCATTTGAAGAGACCACTGTGAAAATAAAACATTCTCAGCATCACCTGAGGTACATATTTGAAAGGTTAGCCAAAATTATTGTGGTGAAGGTGATGAGAAGAATTGTCAAACAATTTATACCTAGTGAAAGCAATTTTGCCTCCAACATCAGAGGTCATTAGCATTGTAAACATAAGCCTTGTTTTGAGCAACACCCTAATTACATTAGGTTTATATACCTTGGCTGGAAAATAATTTTGTTAGTGACATATAACTGCTTCGAGTTTCACAGTAACAAGAAAATAGCCTCGGGTATTCCAGTGCTCACACTGAAGAAGTTTTAAGTCTCTATTAAAATTTAAAGATCTCATCATCTCTGTCACAGTTGGGCAAAATTTTATTTTCCAGGATTCATAGAGTTTTTTTCAGCTTTAAAACAGGAGGGTCTATTTTACTTAAGGATCCTGTTCCTTGCAAGAGAAGACAGGTCATGCCATCCTGAGATGACACAGACTCCATGTGTTTGATCACGTCCCAAGTTAATGTGACGATCTCTGCTCTGCTCTGTCTTAGCAGCATGGCCAATCAGTTTCTGCCTCATTATGTGCTTGTCATTTTATGCTTAACAAGTTTCTTTCTTGGGGAAAAGAAAAAACCAAAAGCATCACATTGTCCATCCAAGGCAACCCAGTAGAATACAGGCAGGCAGGGTTTGTTAGAACCTTAGGTTCAGTTTGTTAGAACCACAACAGTCCAAAGGATATAGTTTGGGCTCCAGGTGCCTGCTTTTTGTCCATGAAACCATGTCTCATCAGCAAAAAGCAATATGGAATAATGATTCTAACAATTGTGTTACTCTTGTGTCAATGCTTTGGGTGAGAACTCTGTTAGCAGCATTTGCTCTAAACATGTAAAAGGATATTTTTGGTACAGATAGTCTAGAATGGCTCTTTCATTGATCTTTTGTAGATGTCCAGTTGTCAGACTGACGGTGAAGAAATTCTGCAGTTATTAAGTGCTTTAAATCCATTTACAACCTCAGACTCTATCCACTAGATAAGTGGAAATGATTACAGTGTAGGTAGGCCATTCTCTGAATTAATAACTTTCCAGTATCTGAGTTAATAATTTTCATTTTTAAAATTGCTTGAACAGGAGCCGTAACATTAGACCCTTCTAAACTACTTTTTCCCAGAAAATTGAAGTGGTGAACACCCTCTATTTTCCTGTAGGTATGTAGGAGTTTGATACTATATAGTTCCAAAACCCACAGACCTGCTGAGTGGTGCAATACAGCCACAACAACTCAGTGCAAACTGCAGAGACAATTTCCTCAGATCACTCACCCTTTGCTTTCTTTTTCTTTGATTTTCTTTGACTGGTTTATTGGTTACTCTCCACTGATAGTCTAGCAAGATATCTATTGGGAATGCTAACAAAGCAAAGACTTTTTGAGTTATTTTAGATGCGTAGGTCCAAGTTTCATGTATGAAAATGTGAATCACTCAAAAAATGGAAGAATGATGCTTCTTCTCTAAAGGGGCAGAAACATTTAACAAACTAGATTTTGTAGATGCTCTCCAGGGAACCCTTTGGAGCAGGACAAAGCTTTCTTTGAGGAGAGCAGATGAAGGGTCCGTAACTCTCATTAGCAGCGGTTTGGAGGAGCACTGGCCTGTGCAGGAGGAGGGATCTCTGTGGCTCTTCCGTTTGAAAAGAAGGCTAAGGGGGGGTTATAACAAGCCTAGAGAGGGGACCAAACAGTAAGCTACCCACTGATGAGAAGCAGTAACACCGACATACCTGACAAGTGCTCCCTGATCCTTATCCTTCACCCACGCACAGGATATTATTCTGAAGGCCAAGCCCCAAGGCCAGAAGCACGCGGATGCCATGGGAACAGAGTGAGGCATGGAGCAGATGCACTCAGGTCTGGCAGCGAGGGCAGAGCGGGGCCTCGCGTTGGTCACGCTCCTTTGCCAGGCCCCTGCGCGTGTCTTTAGCCAACTGGCAGCATTGCCTTTTGTTTGGTGGGTTTAGATTATCCCTATGGAGAAGTGGCATGGTTAACTCAAATACATCTAATAATGACATACGGAGGTATCAAAATAATAATGATGGTGATAATAATCAGTGTAATAGAAATTAAGTTTGTTTAGTGAATCTTGTCTTTCTTGCTGCCTCACAGGATGAATGACTTAATCTCAGTAACAAAGACCTGGCGATGCTAAATGTCTATCAAGCCAGATCTCTGCAAGGTTTTTATTTGCAAAATTAGCAGGCCCATCTTATAATTTACTTGATTTAATTTTAGCCATCACAGATCAGAAAGGTTAGCCCTACTTGAAAAATCAATTTTTTATCCTCTCACTGACCAGTGCAATAAAATCTGTTTAAATAGCATTAGTTTGTTGTGTTAATGAAATTATGCAGGAAAAGGAACAAAAAGATGTTATCTAGACAGCATTGGGTGTGTTAAAAACAGAAAGCACTTGGCTCACTTAACATATTCTTTTTAGTTAGTATTTGACCTCTATAAAACGGTGTCATTAGGATTTAGGTTGTAACATTTTTATTATTCCATGATTATCCCAAGAGGGTGCTAGACGCTTTGCAGATGGTCTGTGATGCCCAGTCCTGAAGTGCTTAGCATCTAAATAGGCAATAGCCCAATTAGAACCGGGGAATCAAAGTGGCAGAGCCAAGGGGATTAGCATATGTTAGTTTATTCTGGGATTTATGCAGAAAAACAGCCACATGTTCATGTACCTGGATATAGATAAACACCACATAGGCAAAAAATCATAGCAAAACCAGCTACTATGGACCCAGTAGTGGCTGCGCGTGCACAGCTGTGTGTGCAGAAGGGTCACGGTGAGCAGGGTTCTCCTTTCGTGGGCAGGAAAATTCCCAGCCCATATTCATGTACCCTGAGCGGGTGCAGTCCATATTGTGCATCCCGTGCACGTCCCTGCAGCCGGCTGCTCCGCGCGCTCGCAGCAGGAGCCACGGCCGGGCGTTTGCAGACGTGGGCAGTGGTGGCTGCTGACTTCAAGTGGGACGGCTCTGCTATTCTGATTATCCCACTCCGATTCCCACTCTGATTTCATCTGCAGCAAGAAAAATAGATCACTTTTTTTTTTCTTTTTTTTTTTTCTTTCTTGCTTTAATAAACTAAGGAAGGGGCTTTTGTATAGGTAGCGTAGAGAATCCTGTTTGGAGGAACATCAGAAATAAAGATTTATAAAAAGCAAACGCTACTGGTAAAATAAATAGACAGGCTGGACTAAAACTGAAATCAGATGCTTTTATGATAATTGTGAGCATCGATATCTTGTCCATTAATCTAATGAGGCACAGCCACTAAGTATTCTTAAGGAAAGCTAAGACGTTATTGAAGAAAAATATATGCAGTAGTAGACTAAATAGTCTCAGAAATCCTGAATTTGATGTGGGCAAGGCATAGTCCTTAACGGTGTGTTTCCCGTCCTTTGGGCAAGAGATAGCAAAGGACCAGTGGTTGGAAAGCTGAACAAAGGTCTCTGCTCTGCTGTGGCTTGAGTGAAGAGCAGAGCCAGGACTCAGCTTGGCATGGGGGGCACTGCATGGGTGCCAGTCTCTGCAGAGGAGGCTCCTGACCCCAGCAGAGCTCCCACACTTTCTCTGCCATCAACAGAGAGTAAGAGGCCTGGTTCCCCTTGGGGGACATCTCCTCACAGACCCTATGAAGAGCCCAGGCCCCTTGGGTACGTCAGCTGAGCAGTGTTTGGGATTAACCACCACAGAACACAGAGGTGCCAGAGCTGGACCTTGGTCTGGGGCTCAGGCAGGGAGCTGCACTTTGTGTCTTTATACATCTGGGGCTTGGGGTCCAAGGCTTTGCCTGAGATCAGGTGCTGAACTGAATACATACTTTTCTGCCCACATTTTGAGTGCTGGCCTGATGGGACTCACCGCAGAGAATTCCAAGAACTTTCTTTTACTTTATTGTAACAAATCACTGGATCACAGGAATTAGCAGCCCTGAACTAAGGCCAGGACACAAGTTGCTGCTTCCTGGTGAGCTGCTGTCATGGGCAAGGCAACACAAGAACACCAGCTCCACCACTGCACTTTGAGTCTCATCTAAATCCCCGGCTTCCCACTCTGTGTGCTGCCCCATCAAAGTTTGGCTTCTTGCTCTAGAGGGACAACTTTTTATGCTTCAGGTAGAACCCCAAATTTCCTACCTAGTGATGGAGTGGTGAGATGGGGGTGAGGTGCACAGAGCCGCCACAAACTGCATGGAAAAGTGAGATGTCATATTGGTGGAGATGCCAGGAGGCCAACTTGGCCCAGGGGAGTTAAATCCGTTTAGCAGTAGGCCCTAAGCAGGTCTCAGAAGAGAACCCCACTATCCCACTGTAGCTGCTTTGCTGTCCAGAACCACACAGCAATAAAAGCCCAGCTTTAATTAGTGGCTGTCTGATGAAGTCACTGGGAACAGGCTGGAAGGGACTGAGTTCTTCATCTTCTGGGCATTTCTGGTTTTACTTTAGGGTGCTGTCACGCTGGGTCTGGCATCACCCACTCTGCCTCCCATGAGGATCCCATGAGTTGTATCATCATGAGTAATGATGTTACTCATTAGATCAGTGCACTGCTGCTTCTGACCCCCTGACCCTCCGGTTCTGCGCAGTGACTCAGCTTCAACAGGAGTGAAGTGGTTTTTTCCTTAATCCAGACCGCTTCATAGCCAGCACCAGGATGTTCCTCTCCCTCAGGCTAAACTGGGCCATAACCCCTCACTTCTTAGGGGACCAGTCTAACTGTTAAGTGAACCCCATAGCAGGTGAGGTCAGCTGTAATTCTGGACACATGCAGCTTTCAGAGCTCCTTGAAAACGAATAACATTGTATAATGTTAAGCCAATTGCTTTAGCCTGCACCAAGCAAAACTCCAGCAGGAGGTTTGTCCCCATTCCCCCCAGGGGGGCACTCCGAGCACAACAGGGCTACTAAAATGCACAGGTAGCTGGCAGGCTACGTAAAGAGATGCTTAATGAATATAAGTGCTGCAGTGTTATTCTGTTCTGCAGAGTAGGAGGCTAGCATCACTTCTGTGTTTAGTTGGGTTTAGGTACTTAAATCCTTCAGGAGAGTTTAGAATAGATTAGATGCTGTCCATGGCACCACACATTTCCTCTGTGATCTCTGTTGCAACAGAAAAGAGTTTAGAGGTTTGTTTCTGCTCTGATTGTGAGGAAACAAACTCACCCCTGGATTTGGAGCGATCTTTCAGTATTTGACCTGTTTTTTTTGCTTTCACATTTAGCTAGCTTGTATTTTATAAAAACAAATGCATTAAAAAGGAGCATAACACATACTCCTAAATATATTACAGTAATTCTTTTTTTATACAGTGCCGAACAATATATACTGTAGCTCAATATATACTGTAGTTGTGTAGGTACCGTGCATAAGGTTATTTTGTTTGAATAGAATTATGTTAGAAATTATTATGCTAGAAATTAATGTATTTAGCAGTTAAAAATATTTCCCTCTTCTTGCCTAGAATGATATCTTTAAATGCCCTTTGCAGAAAGAATTCAGAAAATTATTTACTATGTTCCCTCACCACTGCGTATTCTTATGTTTCAAAGTCCTGCTGATATAACTCACTGTCTCTCCAAAATTACTGCTGCAGTCCCAGGTGGTGAGAGTGTAAATATCATAAGTCTTCTTGTGCGTTTCCATCAGCAGGAGCTTTTTGAGCTGATGCACAGCAGGGATTTTGCAGCAGCATGGTGGAACTTTCCCTCTTGCTGAGAATTCCTGGCAGATGTGAAGTTACTCCAATGCAAAGCAAGGTTTGAAAATAAGGATAGGCTACAAGTGCAGTTTCCACCTTTTAAGCCTTTCCACACTGTGTGTCACATTTGCAAAAATCTCCCATACAGACATACTCATAGAAAAGTAGCAATTTCCTTATTAGTGAAGCACTGATTTGATCTTTAATTTTGTAGGTGCAGCTTTGTTATTGCATTCCATATGGATTGTCATTACATTTTTTAACATATAGGAATCAAACATATTTGCTTTTTTGACTGCACGCTACTTACACTTTAGGTCATGTATAAATAACATGCTCATATTCCTACTGATTCCTTTTTGATGAGTGTAGCACTGAACCTAAGTTGAATCCAGTCCTGCCTGCCAGGAGAATCCTGACTTGTCTCTGTATGAAGCAAAACCCTCTCAATTCACCCCTTCGTTCTTTTCATCCCCTTCCTCATATGGCTGGACAGTATTGGCTGCCTGAATCAAAGAGGGCATTTGGACATGGCAGTAATGAGGGGTGATATTAGATGGCTTATGCAGTGAGCTGAGCCCCTTCCCACAAACATGTTTTAATGCAGCCAGATGTTCATGGAGGAATCTAATCGATCATACCTACAGCACTGTGGTCTAGATGTAAGCTGGAGGGAAATAACTTCAGAATTAATTTGGATTCCTAATTACACACCAAACCACCACACCATTCAACAGGTGATATCCCCTCCCACTGGGGAGACTGATGCTGGAACGTGGCACTCAGCATCAGTGCCCACATTTTGGCAAGAACAACGAAACGGTGCGAGGAAGCAAAACGGAGCAACAGGTAGTTTCGAGGGCTGGAAAAAAAATCCACTGCTATGAGAAAGTGTAGAGCACAACTAACTTTATAAAAAGGGATAATGTGGCTTGACCACAGTGTATAACTTTCTGCAGGAAGTATGTGCTAGATAAGAGAAGGCTCCATCAGTGAAAGATTTAGCAGGAACCACTGTCTGGAAGCAGAAGCTTTTCAACTCCAAACATGAAGGAAGGCATATATTTTTAACAGTGGAAGTGATTAGTTATTGGAGGAAACTTTTGTGAGAACTGGCAGCTTCTTCACATCCTGATGTTTCCAGTTTGCAGCTAGATGCCTTGTAGAAGAAATGTCTTCCCAGGTAAAGCTACAGTGTGGTAACCGTGTAAAATGTAATGTCCTGAAATACAAAGATCATGCTTGATTGAATCATCCCTCTCACCTTAAATTCTACAAAGTTCTATTGGTAGCAAATCTATCCAGCTGTGAAATATTTACTGCTCTTATAGGGTGTTAGAGGGGAGACATATATTTTAAGGTCATAAGCCTTTTGAGAACACTTTATTTTAATTTAATCTTGAAAGCAGCTCTAACTACACAGAGGCAGGAGACATAGAAATTAATATAAATGAGGCATTTTTTTATATACGTCCTAAAATTATCCGACTTAGGTTTCTCTAGATAAAAATGTCCCAAGCCCACTTCTCATGTTTTGTATTCTCATTAACATGTGTAAATGCTATTTCTCCCTGCAGAATGCTGGGAATCTTCTCTTCCCAATAAGAGAAACCTTGGGCCATGTGAAGCTGCTGGAGTTTTTGCCAATGACGTAGCTGTCGCAGGATCTCAGCTCTTGCCTTTGCTCTGCTAGGCCTCAAATACAGCAGCTTAAAGTTGTCATTGGCTTTGAGCCAGGATAACTTAGAGGTGGAAGAGAGCAGAGGAGATTCCCTGTTTGTTGGGAAAAGAGGGGAATGTTTCTCTGTAAGGTTGATTTAAGAAAATGGCCATCTGTTTCCAGCTACTCAGAGGTTAGGAATTCAGAAGTAGCTCCAGGGGAGATGTATCCCTGAGCACAGGGCAGGTGAGGAGTTCAATGAAAATATATATTTGTTTTAGTTCCTTGTGATCTTGGTGTATAAATGATGTTTCTTTTGAGAAAGTGTGAATTCCTTGTCAGAAAGACCTAGCTAATTTGGAATTAATATCAAGTGCTTATTTTGCACTACTTCAGGCATAAAGAACTCGAAAACATAGTATTAAAGTAATGCTCTCTGGCGCATTTTAATCCATGGCCTTACAAGCTACTGATGTAAAAATAAATATAAGACTACACTAGTCTTACAAACCATAATCACTTAGTAACCAAAGTCTGAAAGAATTCGGTTTGAATCTTCACATTGTTTTCATATGAGAATTGTTTTAAGCTGGCTGAGCTTTCTTACTTGAGAGACAGTGTATGTGTAGTCGGTGTTAATTTGTTAAATTCTAGAGTAATCGTTCTGTTCTTCCACATGCACAATAGGATAATTGTATAATTGAAAAACTACATTAAAAATGTTTGCTTCCATATAGGTTGTCCCAGGATCATTGAAACCGCATGGCACTGAGTAATACACAAAACGTGAAATCCTATTGCAAATCTGAGGGAAACTACCATTCCAGAGACATCTGGCATGACCTTCAGCTCTAATGATCTAGATGGGATTCATGACTGACTTCTCCTGTGTTCAGAAATCCCCAAATTGCTGCACTTCAATTTCTCTCTCTTTTTTTTTTTTTTTAAAGTTAGTCGGAAGTAACTATAATAATAGACAAGACCCAGAAAAATAATGTATTACATAGTCGAAGTGCTTACTTTGATTATGGAGTAGTGGAACCATGTTACTACCGGACAGGCGTCAGAGAAAATTAGTAATACACCTCCAGCAAGGGAGGAGAAAAATAGTAGTGAATATATTTGCTTTTGTCATTTCCTTGGGATACTGCGTTTTCTAGTCTGACAAGATTAAGGGTTCAGGGGCTTATGAGGGGCCTATCTGCCCAGTGTCAGGAGGCATAGCTGGCTTGCTACCTCCACAAGTGCTTTTGGCCAGGAGAAGTTGGCCCTGTGCTTTGGAGGTTGTGTCTCCCCCAATTTCCCACTTTGTTGCTGGTTTACAGACCAAACAGTTGTAGATCTATAGGGAAGGAAAGGGAAGAAAGAGGGTGAGGAAGAGGGTGCAACACCTCCTTTGACAACAGCGCTCATTTTTGTTGGCTTTAAGTGCACACTGAAATACAATGTGACTATTGCTTTTCATAAGCAAAGCTTTGAAAAAGAATTCGGGACTGTTTCCAAATTGTGCTGCTTATAGGTAATGGAAAATTTGATAACATACTTCACTTATCTCTTACAGATGTATAGGTTCTGACAAAGTCCACCTGTGTGTTTTGTCACACAACAAATAATTGACAATGCTTGAAATGAGTAGGTTGAGATAATAGAGAAAGAAAAATGGGGAAAAACAAAGAAAGCAGAGAAAGAATAAAAAGGAAAATAGAGGGAGAAATAGTTGTTGTAATCACATATTGGATCTCATTTCTCCTTATCTTTCTCACCGTCTTTGTCATTTGTCTTTGATGATAGTAAATGGCACATCAATGACAATATGCAGCACCAATCCCCCACTCAATAACCTTCTAAGCTTTATATTCAAAATGCATGATGGGAAGAGCTTCTATCTATCCTATCTTGATGCTGCCTCAGACAAAACAGAGCCCCAGCTAAATGACACACCAGGCTTCTCTTCACATCGTCCTTTGGAGGTGCTTCATGTTGGTGTCATGATCGCCTCTCACTGCTGGCTGCAGAGAATGCCAGAAGGTGACAGTTGCAGATAGTCTGGGTTGTCTGTCACTCTCTATGGCTAAAATATTGCAGAAGTTGCAATGTCTGAGCTATGCAGCCCTACTAGGGCATCTGAATCTGACCTTTGTGTCCTTATCTTCCAATTCCTTCATTCTTCTATTGCCTGTCTCGGTTCTCTACTGCGAGACTACTCTCTTTAGGCTACTGCATAACCCTTTGTCCTATAAAACACTTGAAATCTTGAAAATGATATTTCCTTACTCCTGTCTTTGATCTTTTATTTTCATGTATGTCCTGTGCTTTTTGTTTTGTTTTGTTTTGCCAAGTCAAGCATTTTTCATCTTGCATTATGCCCCAATTCAGGGTTCTTTCTGTTTTAGCCCCTCTATGTCCCTTTCCTCTTCTCTTCTGTCTTCTTTGTCCTCACTTCTAACCAGTATCCTTGAACTTGCTCCTAGTTTCCTATGTTTATTGCCATGACCACTGATACCGTCCTATCAACTGATTCCCAATATTCCTCTTGCAAATAAATCCATATCCTTTCAAGTGCTCCATACCTTCTTTTCCTGTTTTTGTGCTCAGACTGTTATGTATTCAGCATGTTAAATATGTTTGACATATTTCTCATGCTCTGCCTCTCACCAGGCATTTTTAGTGCTTCATGAAGGATTCTCCTGCTAAGTGACATACAGATTGCATTGTCACTACCTATATCTTCTTTCAGCTACAATAAACAGAACAAAGCTGTTCCCCAAAACTTTGTTCTTCTTTCTCTTGTCTTCCTACCTGGATCTCAGTCTTCACAGCAAGCTGTCTTTGCCGAAACACAAGCACAGTGGCACTGTGGAGATCCATGGAGAGCACCACATCTCTCCTAGGAGGATTAGGTCACCTCCAGGAAATGAGAGATCATCTACTAATGGGTAAGAGTCCAAACTGCTTCTCTATGTTTCTCATGCTAGAAATATGATTGCGCACAGCTCAGTCAGGAAAGAGAACTATCTCTACATAGCAAAGTACATTCTCAAGGTTTTGCTTGAACAGTGTAGATCAAAAGCCAGTACTGAAGTCAATGGAGCTGTGATCTGGTATGAAAATCTATCCTTGTGGGTTTCACATTTTAGCATTACTGCATAACCAGATCATTTGTAAGTATAACAGAGGTGAGAAGCAACAGTGAATGTAGCAAAACCCATCCTTCCACCATGGGTTTGAGTGGTTTGTTTGCAACTCCTGAAACATTGCATGTTGCTACTATAGGACTAACTTTGCACAGCAATTCCTGCTTTTCTCTTTTGGTTCAGCACAACTCTCAGACACTCATCACTCAGCTTCGCCCAATAGCTATTGCCTTTTAATCAGTTTTACCTCCCAAAGCTCTTCTAATCTGCACCCTGACTGCCCCCTGGATCATGATGAGTCATGTTAAACTCCTCCTGAGGTGCCACTGTCTCAGCTGGGACCCTTAGGAAGTAGGGCAATATTTAGAGCAAGGAAGGGTGTCAGGCTCTGGTCCTCAGTTCTTTTCTCAAACACTCCACTCCTTACCTATATTATCCCTCATGGTTTCTCTGCAATTTGGTCTTTGACATCTTGCAAAATTTGGACTTACTTGAATCTTCATGTTGCAGTACCCAGTATAATAAATTATTCTGTTTCTAGCTAGAGCTCCTCGCTCTCACCATAACAGAAGTAGTGCACGTTAATCATAATTATACCCAATTTGCCTATTAGAGGCACGCTGGGGAGATCTACCTGTTTGCCTGTCTTTATGTATATACCCCTTATAGCATAAACTGGTTACCTATATGTTTATATATAGTTATACATGTAGTTCCATATTATTTATATATGTATATACAAGCACATATGCATACAAGTTATGGGCCATAGGCATCAGGTTTACTATTAACCCTTTTCATAATGTTTTTGAGGTATCCAACTCTGTGTAGACACTCATGTGAATTTCTGTGCTATATTGACCTTCTGAATCCTCAGTTAAATTTTAAATCTAGAGGATTCCAGAGTGCTTAAACGTGAGCCACAAGATATGGTAGACTTGGTGGTAGGCCAGGAACCCCATTCTTCTGAAGAAGCTGTACCTGTGATCTGTGGATGGGTGTAGAGCCTGGGGGTCTAGTTGGGAGCATTCGCTCAGTCACTACTGGTCATCTGATCCCCCTTGGTGAGTACTGGATTTTTGGCCATTAGATTGGACGCTCCAGTCCGGACACACCTGCCCTTCATCTCAGTGAAGATGTACTTAAAAATATATAGGAGAGTGGGACTTTTTCTATCAAACTGGCAGTTTAACCTGATCTTTCACCAGTGAAATCAATTTACTTGCTAAAAGATGTATTTTTTTTCCCTTTGGAATGTGCAAACTGCAGGGCATGTTAAAAAGAATAAGAAAAAATATTTTTTACATATGCAATTTATATGTTCTCTCTAATATCATTATTTAAACTACAGCATATACAAACTGAAATAAAAGTAGAAGCTATCAGACTTTCTTATTATTGTGATATATTTTGCTGTTTATGGAAAGACTTTTGTAGAGTAGTTTGTGAATGAAACAAGCAGAAAGTGAGTTAAACACAATCTTGCAAGGAATTGGGGTCTGCTTCTAAATGAGATAGAAAATTCAAAATAATTAACTGTCTCATGAGCATTCCACTATGTTTATTCTCCACTAGATATAAAATCATGCAATAATGAGATTTTTACTGATAATGTTATAGGACTTACTGGCTAGCTAATCTTTAGATAAAAATCTAATTTCTTCGCATTTAAATGTTTAATTCAGATGGTATTTTGGGTCATCCGGAATCATACACATTTAGAACACTGGTAAAATGATTTAATGTATATCCTTTACACCACAGATTCTGTGAATTGATAGATAAGTGCCAGTATGTAATTTAAAAAAAATGTGCTCCTCCATTTTGGCCATTTAGTAAATTGTACAAAATAGCTAATTAAATATTATGTCTCCAAATATAGTTTGAGCAGATGTAAAGTAAAAAATATTGCAGTGCTTGAATAGTAAATAGGAATAGTATTATGCCCATCTTGGAAGGAAGCATTGATTCTGTCAAGTTAGGGAAGAATTAATACCCAGGATGCCTCTTCACCACTAGAATAGATTGTTTATAGCCTGTCTTGGAACAGTTAAGAAAATATAGACATTCTTAGGCTTTAATTACCCAGGAGCTTGACCCTGTGAGGTGCTAATGACACACTGCTTCCAGTGAAGTCAGTAAGTGTTGGAGTGCCCAGTAACTTGTAAAATATAGGTGTAGTTTGCTGAGTACTTTTTTTTTGATTTTTTGAAAACTAATTTTAACAGCCTTTTTTTTTTTCTTATCCCTACTGCTAACTCCACATATACATGTTTGTGGGACATAATCTCTACTGCTAACTCTATACATATATGTTTGTGAGAAATATGTATGTAATTTATGCTTTCAGTAAGAAAACAGAGGTTCAGCTCATACACACAGTGCCTTTTAACTGCCAGTACTGGTTTTCCCTGTCTCTGTGGATCTTGTTTTACCTTCAGGCCTCACCTTTCTGCCTCGAAGGGCAACGTCTATCAGCTCTGCTGGGACAGAGCCCCCTGCAAGGCTGTGTCAGCAGAGGCAGGCTCACATTTTGGGTTTGGGCTGTCAGCAAGACGGATGGATGTGTAGCAATATATGAGTGACAAAGTACAGAAAACTGGTGTTGCAGGGGCAGGAACATAACCCTAGAAAAGTTCATCCTGTGTCATCAAAACCAGTCCCTGCCTGTTACAGACACTCAAGTACTATAATCCCTTCCCTAAACTGATTAAATTTCAGCTGAAGATTTTTAAATCTTTTCTTCTATTCATAAGGGAAGACTGTTTCAGAACCTCTCCTGACTAGAAGACTTCTGTGTTTCCAAGTTTACCAACTTTAATTCTTATATATATATATTTATCTCAAAGTACTTTCCTTCTCTTACTGTTTACCTCCCTGATACCTTTACAAAATACTATTATTTTTCTTCTTATTGTTTGTTTGTTTGTTTTAGGATGAAACAGGCACATTCTTATATAGCACCCTCTGGTGGTATAGATTATATACGTCAAAAATGATACCCCTGAAACATTAAGGGCTAAATAGGTGCACGGTCCTAGGTGAGGTCTCTCTGAGACTTTCCTTAAAACTCTTAAATTTCTCTTTTCTCTATCTTAAAACTATATTTAGCTTTCTCAGAGCTGTACTATAGACATAGTTCGTAGTCATCCTATGACTGAGTAGTAAGCACCGTCCTTGTTTCTCTGTTATTTCCAGCTGCTGAGCCTCCAGTTTCTGCTTGAAATTCACGTTATTTGTCCCAAATATTGTGATCTTGAGCTTCTAAGTACTTTATGTTTCTTCTCACGCTCAGTCCTGTAGCCCTAAATATCATCCAACTTGAGAAGCGTAGTTTTGACTCCTCTCTTGACTAACAACATATCTCAGTGTCTTTCTCAGATTAACAAACAATTTTGTGGTTAGTGCCAAATCTGAAGTCACACAGTTCCTAATGGGTGAAAGTTACTATATTGCCCTCATCTCAAAATATCTATTCCCCTGGCATAAAGAAGTACTGGCCTGCTCTGGTGTAGCTCTGCCTTTCATGCCTTGGTACACTTGACACTTACATTATTTTTAATTGCATTCTTCCTTCCAGTATTTGATGCAAGTCCCACATGCCACAGAGATCTGATAGGCCTGTACTTCACTCTAGCACTTTTGCTACTCTCTTTAAATTAAAAAGAATTAGTCATTTAAACCTGCCATTTAAAGTGCCGGTTCCTTCAGAATTTAGCTATATCAGGGTTGTCCACCCCATGATGTCACATCATTCAGCTTTTTGCTCCCACCTCAGTTGTACTCATTTCCATTTTCTCAGTCCTATGGGCTTTGAATCCCATGCAGCTTCAGCTGTATGGTAAAAGTCCTCCATGATGAGTTCTGGGATGAGGCTTTGTTTTGCTTTGGAGTCAATGCAAACCGATCTTCACTTGGAGCTTCTTGGACCACAAAAGACCCCCTGAATTTTCTTTTTTTATTTGTGTGTTTGTATTTGGCTGAAGATCTGCTTTTTGAACTAGCTTTTATTTTCCTTTTGCTTAAGTCTTTTCTCACCTTGATGTTACACACCTATCCGTACCTGCAACATGAGTCTTAATGTAAACTGAATTTAATTCACTTTCTCTAAAAGGATCTAAACTAATCAAAGTGCCTCTTGGTTCACCCCTACTGTCCTTATTTCTTATCAGTGCTACCTTCCAAGTAAAATCAGCATCTAGTGGCTCAATTCACCCTTGCCAGAAGGCCAACACATGGCTTTTGCTTAATTTAGATTCTGCTTAAATATTTTATCTTCCAATTTAGTGCTTAAGTGGTTTTACAGTGGTGCACAGACCTTATTATCTAATCTCTAGCTTAGATTTATCATCACACACAGACTGCAAATCTACCATTATTACTGGAGTGACGGAAGAAGGCAACTGCTTCACTTAAAAAGCGTAATAAAATGAGTAATGATAGGTTTTTCTTTTCCTTGCCTGACAGTCAGATGCTGTTCTGAACACTGTAGTGGTCAACTCAGATAAATATTTGTGGCAATTTGTCTAAAAGTGGGATGATTTTTATTACTAATATTTTGCTATAGAAGTTAAAATGCTTCAGATCAGGAAGATCCAAGTCATAGAGGTCATGTGGGAAAAAAAAAAGAAGTTCCTACAGTGAAGATGAAATAATTTCACCAGATAGAGAAATCTCTTTTTATCTCTATTGTATAACTGATCAGTAGCTAGCCAAATTAATTTTCAAGTGCTATAAGGAAAAGTTCACTCTGGGACAGGCATGTTAAAACACCAGGCATGCCAGGTGAGATTTTTAATTTCTTTGTTATTCTGAAATGTCATTCAAAGAACAGAAAGCTGGACAGACCAGGAAATTACCTGAGCATTTAGATGTGATTTAACACAGATTTAGCTGGCTGACTTCTTACTTTTTTTTTTCCAAATTACATTATGCAACACTAGTCACACTAGAAATTATAATTAAACTAAAAATGCCTATCCAGAGATGCATAGATCTAAGCCATGGTAACATGGTACCTTTCCTACATGGAGACTGAGGTGTTTGGTATTAAAGGCAATGTCCTTTTCTTGTAAATCTGGAGAATAACGATGCCTGGAAGCGCTTGCCTTTCTGCACGTGCACGAAGTGCTGGGGTCAGAGTCCTGCACGCCTGAGACAACTGCGTCCCGTTCTGGATATGACCCAGACACAACTACATATTTCAGATAACAACCAAATCTTATCTACCAAGAGCAGGCAAAAAGAGAGAGCAGGGGAAAGGGTGGAGAGAGAAAAAAAGTAGATCCCTTATGGTCTTCAGATAGCAATAGGACAGCAAGGGGAGTTGCAGGCAGGGACTAGATAACCTGAAAATCGCCAAGGCAAAACAAAACTACTCACTGCAGAAGTCTGCATGGAGTCTGTGTTAACACTTAGGGCGTCCGGAGTTGGTTTGGAGGGCAGGCAGTGGGGCACATGCAGGTGCACTTCCTTGAGGTCCGGGCGGAGAGGGCCACCACAGCCTCCACCGTCCCCATGAGCGCAGGTCCCCAGCTGGGTTGTCCCTGCCAAGGCAGTGGCTAGTGGGGCATCGGGGCATCTATCACCACAGAGTCACTGCGGGAGCCATTCGTGCCCGGTGGTGAATGTGCCTGGAAGTTCTTGCAATGCACTGAGACATTTGGGTTAGAGCTAACCAGCTGCAGAGTGAGCGCTGGCCTTGGAGCAGTGAATATCTCCTACTACAGCATGAAGACCAGGAGGACCATGACCCACCGCTCAGGGACGCCCAGGGCTTGCCATGGCGCTCTGGCAAGTTTGGGGCTTTCACCGTTAAGTTCCACAACCTCTGCCTTGTGCCCGTGGCAGGCGTGCAGCCGCGCTGCAGGACGTGCTCCCGTCTGGGCTCGCTTTTGTGTGGTGGAGGAGGCAGATCTGGACGCTGGAGGGAGCTGGTGCGTTTTGGGGTGCGGCAAGGGGAGCCCGGCCGTCTTCTGAGGGCGGCGAGATCCCTAACTGCTCTGTTATTCTGCATCTATTGATCTGCCTGAGCCTGGCGCTGCCGGCAGCGAGTGACCCTCCCTTCTCCGGCAGGAGCCTGACATGCTGCTCCCTCGCTCCTCCTCCTCCTGCTCCCGGATTCCTCAAGTTACAGAGAGAAATAAGGTAGCGGAGGGTATCGCGAAGGGAGCCTGACAGCTGCCAGCGTGCGCACACCTTCCCCGGGTGACATTCCCGCTGCCCGGGATCCCACCCTGCCCTCCTGAATGAAGCTGGGTGCCCTTCCAGCCAGCCTGCCAGGATGGGCCAGCGCTGCTGCAAGCTCTATCACTGCCTCCAGTGCCTGGACAAGACGGTACTTTGCCTCTTTTTATCCTTCAGCAAAGGGGCAGGGAGCTAGCCGTTCCCGTGCCTCGATCCGGGCTCCTGGCTCGAGCTAACGTAGGGAACGTGCAGCCCGGGGAGGCGGAGAGGGGAGCGATGTTCGGATTATTTGTCGCGTGACGGATTCTCCCGCACCGGGAGCAAATCTCACCCTTCCTCTCGCCCTCACTGCAGTGCTTACATAATTGTCTCCTGCAGTCTGAGTGTAAGAGTTGGATTTTCGTGGAACAATAAGGGACCACCGACATGCTCTGTGGTAGCAGCCGCCTTGATTTCTTGCTATGCATTTCATGCATTTTTAATAGACCTGTGGAGTGCAAGCTATAAAGGATCCCTGCGTGGAGTTTTAAAGTTCGAAGAGAGATTTTTTCAGGCTCTAGCTGCCCTAAGGTTTTACCTCGCTATTGTTCCTGCTTTCTGATGTATTGCAAATCTGATCAAGAAGTAAAACCAGGTGGAGCCACATGTGTTCTTGCATCAGGCTGAATCTAAAGCGAGCAAATTCCCAGATGCCGGAATGTCGTGTAACAAATGTCAGTGCAGAGGTAAGAACTGCAGCTACAGGTAGCTGGAGAGGAGCATGTGGGAGGGAATTTGTGTGACAATTTTAACACATAGCTTTTCATGCTATTCTTTTGGACACTTGCCTGGGTTTTAAGTAAATACAGAAGAGGGAGAGAATGAACATATGCATTTAATTTTCCTAATAGAAAATATCTTGGCAGAAATACATGCTCATGCAGTATATTTTGTTGGAGTTTGACTTTTTAAAGTATTCCTGTACTAGGTCTAATGAAAAGCTGTCAGTGTCTCCCACTTACCTAATAATGTGTTTAAATATAGCTCGAGGTATGCAGCTAATCACGTTAAGGAAAATGTATAGCTTAATGTAAAACTTGTTAAAATACAGTCCTGGGAGGATATCTAGGTGATCAGTTCTGCTTGTAAACTTTAACCTAAAGAGAATTGCAGGGGAGGATTACCTGCTATCCAGCATGATTGAAACAGCAGTGCTGAAACACCCCTTTTTGGAATAAAGACTGTAGATCATTTTGAACATCAGCTGCAATGGAATTTAACTATTTCTCCCACACGTTATCATCCAAAATATTCATAGGTGCAAGAGAACTCGCAATGTATAGGTTTTTCCAGAGCTAATATAAGGTCTTGCCCTGGGGAACTCTGAATAAAGCACAACAGTGACTAAGCACCATTTGCAGGCCAACTTCTTCTTCTTCTTCTTTTCTTTTTTTTTTTAAAGAACAGTTTGGAAGCCCTTGTGGAGAAAAGTTATTTGGAAAAAAAAATGGTTTTAATAAGTGCCACTGATTATCTGTACACAGTGCATATTTTTAGAGAGTATTTTAAAAGCTGGGCAATGTTCATGAAGATACTGTACATATGCGTGGGACTCAGTTTGTAACATTCTGGAGTCATGCTGATTGACAGGGAGGAGCGATGTGTTGGCCTGAGAAGGCAACATCGGGCTTCTGTATTTAATTCCTAGCTCCAGTTGACTCCCTGTACAGATCCTGGCAATTTTCTGACTTAATCTGGCCCATTTGTGAAGTCGACCTACTATCATTTGCCTATTGCAGGAAGGTATAATTAAGGGTATAATTAATTAGTATTTCTAATGAAGTAATATCTCTTAAGTGGTTTGCAGTTCTCCAAGGAAAGGTACTCTAAGGCAAACCTCAGCTCTGCTTCCCCACCCCACAACTATTCCTGGTCTGAAGTAAAATCCTGACCTGTCTTCCTAATGATACCTCCTTGAGAAGTCCAACTGTCAGCTGAAGCAAGATGCAACTAAACTTTTTCTCTTTCCCCAAGCCTTCTTTGCCGCTTCCCTTTTTAATCCATTTAGACAACATCAGCATCCTGGCTATTCTCAGGCCTGCATTGAATGTCATCTTTTACCAAGGTATTTTTCCAGGTCTCACACTCACTTATATCTAATCCTGCCTTTTTTTTTTTCTCTGAACCAGCTGCCTACATTATATCCACTGTTACTTAACTGGCTGAATTCCTCCTTCCTGCCTTCCTTTGCCTACCCACCTAACAACTTGCCAGTTTTCCTGGAGCTATTTGGACGTTGCACCAATATAAGTCATATCCCAGACTGTCCTTGGGGAGTTTTCATTTGAATAGGGAAAACATAAGTGCCATTTCTCAGTAACTGCTTTACTTGCTGAAATGCAGTCCATTGCTGAGTCTTTTATGGGGGAAATTTTGGGAGATCTGTATTTTATAATGCCAGTGATAAGAGAAAGAGTTTTTCTACCTGTTTTATTCAACAGAGGAATAGTTTAAGCACACAGCAAACATATAATTCTGCTTATTATATATATATGTATATATTTCTTTTTTTTTTCTGGTTGAGGAGATGGGAAACTGTATTTCAAATACAAGCCCTAACCACTGTGTTGTGTGGCACAGGTAAGAGGAGGAAGGTTTCCTTCCTCTCTATCATGAATAGCATTTTATTTTATAAAAAAAATTCAATATCAGTCATTTCTTGGGCTGAAGCCAATGGAAGTAAACCTTTCACACAGGTTTTCTAAGCAATATTTAAATTGCATCACTCATTAAAAATACCTGAATTGGAAATACTGCATCCTTGCATTTGCTTTATACAAAATACACTGTCCTGTTTTCATGTTTTGTCAAGAAAAAAAAATCTGAATCCAATCAAAGCATCTTTTCTCTCTTGAGTTTAACTGCCACAATGAAAAATCTGTGCAATCTTCTTGCAGTCTGTGTCCCCTTCACCCTCTGGAAACAGCTATGTCACTGCTGTGGCAGTTGATTTTTTTAAACCCAAGTTGAATTTGGCCCTCGGCCAGTCTCAGTGGGTCGATTCCAACTGGTGGCCAGCGAAGGGAGGCTTCAGAGCTCCTTTGAGATGTTCGTCCTATTAGTCACAAAACTGTTCGGAGGCTCTTTCTGCCTCCCCTGCCTTCTCTTTCAAATACTCTGTTGATATAAATATTAATGAATATTGATTAATTGAGTAGGGTATCACATTTATCTTTCTCTTTACACATTTGTTTTGGCAGACTCTTCCTTGTGTGCTTGTGAATTGTCCGGTTTTTTTTGATGTTTTGACATTGGGTCTATTTGAGTCTGAGCATTGGACTTGATAGCTTTACATTTTCTCATCAGATCCGGTTTTGCTGCATTGTAATGTTTGGTTTACATTCCCAATTCCCTGACTGTACTGGTATTGAAATGTTGGTTGTTTGTAGGATCACACTGACGGTAACAAGGAGAGGCTCTTTCATATCATATTAGTGTCAGGTTTACCCTGGTCCCAGGAATATGTGCAATCCAAACCTGTAATGTTACCCTGACAAAGCAGGTTATGGTAATAGGACATGTCAGGGATTTGAAAGTTCACTGCACATCCAGGAGACCATGAGGCTGATATGATGATTAGCTGAAACTGCACCTTGCCACTCTCCCGTAAGAGGAAACCAAGGACAAGTCATCAGGGAAAGGTTCTCAAATCAAGAGCTCTGGATCAGGACTTAGGACACTGGATTTTTGCGGTCTGGTTCTGCAAAACGACCCCCTGCAGAAGAGGGACGGCTTCAAAACTTGGCACCGAGTGCAATCCCCACATATCCAATTCCCAGGAAACCTGAACGCAAGGCTGAGAAGAGCACTTAGGGAGCGCCGGCTAAAATAAAATACAGTAAGAGAAGTATTGGCAGGGAAGATGCATGACTGCAAAGGCACATAAGCAGTGCCAGCTCCAGCTGCTCGAGGCAGCCCTGGAGGCTGTCCGCAAGATAGGGCATGCGTCATCTGAGATAGCATAAATATCAAAAGCAGTTGGTAATAATTCTTATGAGGCAGCACTTAATTAGCTGGGATTCCAAATTTTAATAACTTTATTTTTTTGATTCATTAGGATGCCATTTTTAACTTGCTTTTCACTTTCTTTGTGCAAGTAGTATGACAACCATCCCATTGAGTTGCGCATGGCGGTGGGTGTTGGCGATGATTTATGCTGAGCTCCGTTGCTTTAAATAGGCTTCGATCCAAACAGTGGGAGCTGGCGAAATGAGTGGGTGCTTCCCATCCGTGAGCACCATACCCAGTATATCCCTGTGCAGATGCCTTCAAGGGCACCAGTCCTGGCAATCTGTCCTGAGCGCTTCCTAAAACAGCTTCTCGAGTGCTTCCTAAAACAGCTTCATGGAGTTCATCAGACCGCATGGGCAGATGCAGGGATACGCTCCACGAGGGGAAACCTTGGCTCCCGTAAAACTGCTGCTTTGGAAATCCCTGTGAAGGGCTCTGTTTTGTAGCATATGGACCTGAGGATCTTTTTTTAAAAAATATATATTTTTTTTTTACTAGAAAACAAAACACAACAGCAACAACAACAACAACAACAAACAAACCCAGAACTTCATGTTGTGCAGTGCTTGATGCAGTTTGGCCAGGCCTGGGAACGCCATAACTGCGAGCTCATCAGCAGGGTTTGGACTGTTGGAGAAGCCAAGCTTTACATGTGCAAGTTTTCTTCTGACACAGTAAGAAAGCTGGTGCCATGGTCTGGTTCTCCTCTGGAACCAGAATCAGCTCTGCCAATTGCTCAGTTTGCAGCAAAATTTGCCAGAAAGCTTATTCCTTGGAACTGGTAGAAGTCATCCCAAAAGGACAGTGCGTAGATTATTACTTCATATTCCAGATGCTTTTAATTTCCTTGTATTACTAAAAATAAAGCAATTATTTAATGCCTAATCAAAATGGATATTAACTTCTTTTTAATAAAACTAAAAAGTTAATATGACGGTTAAGGGGAAGAGTAAAGACATTTAAATACATTTGCCCTTCAAAGGTTGGCACCTGTAGGCCAGGGGCAACTGGAGTGAGAGGAGAAATCAAGCCAGTGAAATAAATGTGCATTTCAGTTACCCGAGTCATTATCTAAGAGTGAGGGAATATTTAGAAATCTTTGTGAAACTGTCATTACTGCATGGCCTCAACTTGCCTGGCGCTGTGCATTGGATGAAACAAGTAAATGCTGTCCTTGCCTTTACACACCCTTTAAAGCAATATATAAATATAATACATATATATATATAAGTAGCACTGCACAGTTCAAGGCTGCTATAGGGCATAGAATGACCTAGTCTGGGGGCCCTTCTCCAAGAAACCATGGGTCACCTTTGCCCAGCTGGAGCATAGCTAAGAAAGTTGTCGGTATTACGTGTGTGTAGTTCATATGGGCACAAACTTTGAAAATAAGCTAAGAGCACACACACAGAGATGCATTTATTACCCTTTTTCTTTATGTCTGGGGTGGCACAACCACACGGCAACAGTGTCTTTTTGCCAGGAGAAGCAGCAAGGGTCAGGGGCAGAGTGTGCACCAGCAGAAGGCCTGTGGGAAGGAGATGCAAGCGCAGGTCAGCAAAGGAAGCAGGAAGACGTCGAGAGGTCTTCACTTCGTTTTATTATATCATTCTGTCTTTCAAAAAAAAGGATTTTTTCTCTAATATCTGTACATGCTTTGCTATATTTTTCATTCCTCAGAGACAAAAATTATATAAAGAAATCATTAGTCTCTAAAATCCTTTTCTTTTTTTGACATTCATTTTGTTAAGACAGAACTAATTTGTTATCCCATCTACCAACTGTCCTGCTGCAGAACTAATCCTTTTTGTGCCCTAGATTTTTATTAGCCTTGCTTGGTTGTTACTGAAAGATTTACCTTCTAGGAATCCTTTTAATTCCATTTGCTACTGCACCGCCTTTTCTCTTGAAAAAAAAAGGATTTTTTTTTGTGGTGCCTTTTAAAGATCTAAAGGTCTTTTCTAACTGGAAGCACACTTATAGCAGCCTGATCTAGTATTCCTAATCATCGGTGACCTGCCTGGCAGGAAACCTTTCTTTGTCTTCTTCCTAACATGATTCAGGATACAGTTCAATTTAAAATGGTTTTATGCTTGTAGCATTTATGCTGGAATTTATTGTACTAAAACAAAAACCAATATATTTTCCTGTTTTATTTTTTCATTTGCACAGTGCATATGAAATATCTGCCATCAAAGTCTTTCCATTTTAGTAATGGCACCTTAGTGTTGTTAACATAAATATGCTTTATTTTTCCTACATTCAGTTCATCTGTTTTAATTCCTTAAGTATTTTATGTTTCTTTCAAGACAGTTGAAAGGGGAGGGCTCTTGTCCTTTCCAGACAAGTTAAAACAGCAGAATAAATGTGGCAGTACAGACAGGACCAGCAGGCCATCAGTGGTGTCCTTATATGTATGGTAGGTCTACCGCGTGGAGAATAGTCTGAGTACAGTAAGATGCACTGTCTTACTTGAATATATGACATATGAATATAAACATTACTGTGTTTAGAGGTGGTTAAATGCATACAAACAAATCAATGAAAGTATTTTAAAAGATCTAATAAAACTATCTTGTATGTGTAGTCTTCCCATAAATGGTGCACAGACTGAACACAGAATGATGCAGAAATAAAAATGTCTTTTTAGACAGCGTATTCCGTGCATCCTGTGCACATGGCTTTACAAATATGCATGCATACAGAGAGGAGGTATTTGTTGACAATGAGTGCTGACTCCTAAACTTGATTTTAAAAATGAATGAGCTCATTATAATTCCCTTTTGCTTCCCCTTCTGCAAAATCGATTAGATTGGGCAATCAATCTAATCTGCCTTTTCAAATGAACACGTGAACTTGTTTTTGTGGGATAAACCTGGGAGCTATAACTATTTCTCCGTCTTTTTCTTTAAACAGAATGAAAGTGCCCTTGTGAAAGAAAAGGAGTTGTCGGTGGAGCTTGCAAACATCAGGGATGAAGTGGGTGAGTAGCCCAAGCAAAGCGATAACGAAAGTGCTTCTCTCACCTTACACAGAAGCCACTGTTCCCTTTGAGGTGGTCCTGGGGCACCTGTATAAACATGGCAACACACCTCAGAAGCCTGGTGTCAGGGGTGCTTGTGGCCTTGCAGGGAACAAGAATTTCTCCCTCTTTGCTGCTGTGGAGACAAGTTCCTCTCCGTACACACTGGAGCTAGTCGTGCATCGTCTTTCCTAGATGACCATTTCTGCATACACCTGTAGCTTCTGTTCTCAGAGACCATCCACATAAGCCACCACGAAGGAGAGAACAGTCGGATGAGCAGCACTTATGTGGTGCTCACACATTTTGTGGCTCAGCTGCAAAGTGCTGCACCCAGAGGCAAAAGCAGAGTTATTAGTATCTCTGGAGAGTTATTTATCCCAGGGCAAGTGACTGGTGAGCAGGAAGGAGGAGGACCCTGGTTAGTTGGACTAGATGCACCTCCTCTGCCTGCCTGGGGGACCCCAGGCACAGAGCCCCACACTTTGTGCCATGGGGCAGGGTGGAGGCCAGGCCAGCTGTGCACTGCATGAATACGGCCCCACGGAGAATGTGGGGGCACAGGGGCCCTCAAGGGACTGGCAGTGGTGGTTAGGGAACAGGCTAATGGGTTGCAAGACTGCTGTGGATGGGACATTCCTTAGGCAGGCCACATCCAAAGCTCTCTTCTCTCCCTCAAATATCTGTTTCTTATTTGCAAGGCCTACCAATTTCTATCAGGCTATTGGGATTTGCTAGTTTTCTGCAGAGAGAATGCAGCAGAGAGCAGAGGGTTGATCTGCTCTGGTGCTTTTGTGAGTGGAGGTGATGTGTGAAGGGAATAGCGGTGCAGTGACAGAGACCATGATCTCTGCCTCCGTATGAACCAGTTTTGTACAGCTGAAATGAGCACAGAGCACTGGAGCTTTTGCTGACGAACTTTGTCACTGGTGTAATTTACTGCCTGTTTTGGGTCACAGAGCAGCATATTCAGTAGTATGAAATCAAACTCTCCATGCACACTCTTGGACTCCTGGTAGGTATACTGGTAGCCTATGAGGTCTTTTGCAGTAGCAGTCTCCAAAAGTCACAAACAGAGCAGATTGTAGGACTACTCATGACCGCTCAGCACCAAATCCATGGCAAATGGATGAGTTCTGGCCCCACAGGCTCTGCCATCTGCCTCCTGTCACCTTGGGATGCCCACATGGCCCTTCTGCAGCCCCCTGTCTCTGAAGGGCCTAGGAACACTGAGCAGCCCAGCAGCTGCAAGAGCGAGAGGCCTGGTCCTCCCCAAGCACCTTGGGGTGCTACCTGGAGACCCACTTTCCCTTCCAGGGAGTTTTATTCAGTAAAACTATGCTGTTGCTCACTGTTTGTTTTTGTAAAGTTTATATGTATTTTAAGCAAACAGAAAACCAGCACAGCCATACTCCAGGGGAAGCTTGAGGCAATAGCACAGAACTCATAACTCATACTTTTACATTTTTTCTTTATTAAAAATCTTTGCAGGAAAGTTCTTCTTTCTTTTTCTTTTCTTTTTTTCCTTTTTTTGGTGTAGCTAGAAGGGATATTGGCAGGATATTCTCTAGTTGCGCACAAGAAGGTGAACAGAGGCAGACAGTTAAAAAATTAATCAGGATAATTTCTGATATATATCAGAAATATTTCTGTGTAGAGAGGTTGTGGAGTCTCCATCCTTGGAGATATTCCAAAGCTATCTGGACATGGTTCTGGGCAGGATGCTCCAGGTGACCCTGTGTCAGTAAGAGGGATGTACTCCACGATCTCCAGAGGTTCCTTCCAACATCGGCTGCTCTGTGGTTCTGTGATACGTCAGTAGATATGGAAGATGAATGTGTATGAATATGTTTTTTAGTGTGTGTTAGAAAATGCTGGAAAACCAGTTTTCTTTGACAGAAAGTAAAAACTTAAGATCTGTGAAACATCCTGTGTTTTAAATCTCAAGCAAGGTGAAATGGCAGAGGTCAAGTTCATGAGCGCAGCTCCCATCACTGCAGGCATTTCTAAAGCCGTGATGCAAGGCTGGGTTGTGGTGTGTAACTCACCTGCACGTGGGAAGGTTATGTTACTGTCATTATCCAATGGATGTGTATTGTACAATAAGGTACATACATGCATAATATACAAGTTTAATGCAGATATAGAATTAAAACGTCTTGTATTTGACAGGAGCAATTATAAATAACAAAATAGGGAAAATATACAGAGCCTAACAGTTCCCTATTTATTTTGATGACATTCAAGCAATGGTTCTGACTTGTCCCAGTCATTCTGAAAATTAGTTTCTCATTAATTTAAAATTAATCAGTTCAGTTAAACAGAAAGGGCGTTGGTCAGAAATTCCTGGTTTCTCATGTGTCATCATGTGAAATTTTCACTGATACTGAATGATTCAGTAAAACGAGGCTGGACTAGCCCGGGCTAATACAGGTATTTGGTTCAACATTCAGTTGTTTAGACGATACCTCTTATCCAAAATTATGATTCAGAAAGAGCAGTCAAGCACTGGAGCAGGCTGCCCAGGGAAGTGCTGGAGTCACCGCCTCTGGCAGTGTTCAAGAAACGTGTAGATGAGACGCTTAGGGACATGGTTTAACGGGTAGGGTGGTTATAGGTTTGCAGTTGAACTCTGTCTCAAAGGCCTTTTCCAGCCATAATGATTTTATGATTCTATGATTTAGGGTCTGAATATGTCTGATGTTGAAAGCATGTATGGCAGAATTCCTGGACACAAAGCAATAAAGCAGAAGTCAGAAAGTATTTTTAAGGAAAACTGGTAAATAAACCACTGCTAAATCAATGCCAGTGATGGAGCTTGCATGTGAGGATCCATCTCACATGACTTCAGGTAGCTTAGAGATGGATATCTGGTCTGCACTGAACCTCTGTGTTCTCCATCTAGTCCTTGAAGGGAGAGCAGCATGAACGAGAGTGACACAGGTGGGGTGAGTACATGCCCAGGAGTGGTGGTCTGATCATGCTCAGGTGCTGCTCTCCCCGTGAACTATGGGTGGTACCAAATCGCTAGTTTAGATGATGGGAATGTCCTGATGAAGATTTTAAAGATCCATATGTGAGCTGAGTGTCACAGCTCCCATCTCAGGCAATGGAGGTTTAGGCCGGAGCTCAGCTGCCCAAACGCTGGGGATGTCCCAGGGAACCCAAGACATCCACACATGGCTGGCAGGTGTAACACGACCGATGCAGACCTGCACCCTGTGAAGCCAGGCAGGGTCACCTTTATTTAGACAGGAGACTCGCAGCCGGTGAAGTCTAGAGCACTATTCAGTTTGAGCTCAGTTGCATTCAGGCCCATCTTGACCACCTCTCCACTGCCTGTGCTGGATGCGGAGGCACCTCTGCAAGGCTAGTTTATATAGATGTCTGAATCTGTGCTGGAATCTCCAAAGGGTTTGATTTAGCTGACAGCACATAGTGGCTTAAGGGATACCATTTTCCAGAACATCTATAGGAGGCTTGAAAATATACAAAGGTACCACAGAGAAGCCCGTATCTGTCAGCAGTGGCAGCCTCAAAGAATAGCCTAGAGTATCTCAGATCACACTTGTCACCACTGCTCCACATGCAAACGAATCCAGGGTTATCCACCTATCTCACCAAAACCTAGGTGAAGTGAAACTACCTGTTTCAGGAAGGGGCCTGTGAGTGAAGGCAAATGAATGGTTGTTCCTGAGCTGAGTGGCAGGAACACGCTGAGCGTGTATCCCTCACACAGCTGCCAAACAACACACCTCGACCCAAACCAGCGTGCAGTGAAATAGGAGAGCGCTTCTCCCTTCCCGGCCCTGAGGAGGAATGTGTGCAAGCCCAGCTCTGTAAATGCTGAGGGAAGTGTTTATTTTGTAAAATAGGACTTACTTACATTTATTTTTGCTAGAAATATCAAGACTAAACATTGCAAGCAATCATTTCACACGCAACATGCACATCTTTGCTAACTGTAAACATATGCACTTTGCTGCTGCAACACTAAGACTACGGCAGTTAGAGGGACGCATTTCTGGCTCAAAATTCGGAAGATTTTGATAACCTTCTGTTTACAGTTAAACTAGTGGAAATTAAAAGTTAGAATCATCCATTCCTTTATCAGTGACCTGTGAAATAGGTGGAAATGAAAAAATACCTAGATAAATGGAAGACAAACAGAAGTTGAGTTTAATATTTAGACTGTTTGAATCAACAAGCATTTGAAAGCCTGTGTGCCAGCTCCTTTGGGATGTGACTTTCAGGTGAAACAGAGTCCTTCGTTTAATGAAAAATTGTCCCAGGCAGGGGAGACTTAATCTGAACAAGTGCTCTGTGATTTGTCTGCGAATCTGTGGTCAGAAATAAGGCAAGAGGCCTTATTTCATGATTGCTTTTGAAGGAGTCCATTTCTCATGTCAAAACTGAGTGATTCATGCAGAAGCCCACAGTGACACCCATCCCCAGCTCCCACGAGAGTGACCACAAGGCTGTGGCTGACTTCATGCAGGGGGGTCAATCCATTAGTGACATTTCCCTTTCATTTGCCTTTGCAACCTGCCTTGAAGTGGTTTTGATCATGTCTGATGCACAGTCATGGGAAATCAGAGCAGCTCGGAGCTAGGGCAGTCAGGATGCAGTGTCGGGCACTCTCGTTTAACCTTGCAAAGGCAGAAAATGCCATCTTATGTCAGAGTCATTTCTAGTGCTTTAAGCAGCAACTGAGATATCTACAGAAAAGGGGAAAAAAAAGAAAAAAGGAAAAAAGCCACCTTAACTCTGTTCAATAGCAGCTGATAGCAGTTGTGCTTGGTTCCCTGAAGGTGGCTGTGGATACTCTAGTTGCTGCTAAGTCTTTCCTGGCATTTTGCATCCTCCTTGGGCTTTCAGTGATCATTGTGTCCCTCCTGCCTTGCCATGCACCTCCACTGAGAGCTCTGTATGTTCTCAGGATCCACTTGGGGAAACACTGAGCCCTTCAGATTCCTCGTACCCCCAGGGCTGCCAGCCCTGTGCTCCTGGCCGGATCAGAGGGACTTCATCTCTCAGCTGGGATACGGCTCAAGTTCTTAGTGAGGAAAGTAACTTTGCTAATCCAACATATGTGGGTTTCAGATAGCTCTGAGTGATGAACAGCAAGGCTGTTCATTGGCCAGAAAAAGTGAGGGTGCAATAGCAAGGTGCAATATGTAAGCTTGAAAATGCACTAAAAGTAGGATGGATTTGAAAAGGGTTTTTATTTGCTGATAGCTACTGTAAACTGTCTGCTTACTTAGTTTACTTAGACTCCATCTGTAGCTATGTAATGCTACTACCTAATAGGTCAGATTCTCACTTGGTATATAAATAAACAGCTCCACTAATTTCTTCCAGCTGAGAGACTAGCACATTTTACCCATGCTTTTGTGCAGTAACTGTTGCAAGAATAGCTAAATTCTGGTCTTATGGAATTTACTCCAAGTCAATATTGCGTGTACATATAACTTTTTTAGTGACTTCTTGGGCATGAGAGGAACATTGTTACAGTACCCACATCTCCGTGTTTAATAGCAAAATTTAGTGTTTTGCAGCAACTTTAACAATTCTTCTGTTCAGGCCTCTGCAGTCAGAGCTCTGCTGGAAGTATTTAAGTCTCATTCCAGCAAGCCAAGCTCTCCAGAGCTGTTACCTGCTCCCAACCAAAGCCCTTGTAAGTGGCTGCATAGGTGTCTCCTCCTGCTGCCCTTGTCCCAGTAGATTCAGACCCAAATTCCTACCTGCTGACTAAGAGAAATTCAATCTTTCCTCCCCTCCTCAGTCAATGGCCTCATTTCCCTGAGTTTGGGAGACAGTGGTGGAGAATGCGTCTCCTGATTAGAAGTGTTTTGTATTCAACACAGGGAGAATGTCCTGGGCAGTGTCCTCATTATTCTCCTCCTTTAGTGGTTTTGGGTAGATGGGGAACACACTTCCCCTGCTTTCCTCTTTGTTCCTTTCTGCACTTGCACTGAGGTTGATTTGAGAGACTTGAATACTTCTGTGTTTCAGGTTATGGATGGTTGTGCTCCAGATTGACTTTCTTTTAGTCAGATTATGTCGTTTCATTGCCCAGTCCTGGATGTCAGATAATCTCACTGGAGAGGTTGTAGATGGACAGGTTTCATTACAGCTCCAATTTAAAGCCTGAATGAGTTTCAATTCTACTGAAACTGGAGTTGCAAGTTTTGCGTCTGGTCTTCCTTCTCTATGATAGCTTTATACCAAGGAAAACTGGTACAGGACGTGGCACTCTATAGTCACTCAACAGCAAAAGCAGAAGAGTTTAGAGCTAGAATCCAAATCACTTAAGAGACAAGAAAATTCTGCTAAGGACCGTATAAATCCCAGATAGTCTGGTTCAGGTACAACACAGGTGGGAAAGCTTTCCATGTGCTGCTGCTGTAGGCTCACTGCTCCAGCTTCACTTCCTCTCTTTCAAGGGCATGAAGGAGGCACTGAGTCCATTTTAGTTCTCCAGAAAGCATTCATATTAGAACAGGTCTGCATTAGTGATATCTGTCTAGACATGCTGGGCAAGTCTGGATATTACTGCCCAATAAATGTGGAAACACAGAGCTTGAAACATAGTGAAAATAGCTACATGGGGGAAAGGAGGATTAATTTGAGTGCCTAGACTACCTGGTGGTAGTGGATACACCTAAGATCAACTGAGATCACAGTGGTAGGTACCTCCTGTGACCTATTGATACTATCTTGAAAAGATGAGTTCAGTCTGATGACACACAGAAAGAGTCAGGAAAGCACGTTTTTTTTTTTCCCCAAGTGCAATAAGCAAACATAATGTAGCAGCCATAGGATGAATGTGTTTTCGAAACATTCATACCAGAGAGGCACATGCAATTTGGAAGGCAAAGGAAGGATGAGTGATCAATATAGACAGTAAATTCAAAAGTAGGTAATTTTTCTAAGACATCCATAGGTCTAAATCAGACCTATGTAACAGTGCCATGAAAAAAAACATCTTTTTACTGTGTCATTCTGAATATAATTGTATGACGATTTTAATGATTTCTTACCTGTTAGATCTTTGAAAACAAGTAAATTCAATTCCTAAGTGCAGTATGGCTGACTTTTCCCAATGTGTATCAAACCTTCAATATCTGAATTGATTACAGCAGTTCTCCAGCAAAGTAGAGGGCTGAGGAGCTGTCTGCAACATTGCTGTACTGGGACCCAGGGAATGATATAGGGTAGGAATCAAGCTGGGTAATAGATTGAGCACCCTCGATGCAGTAAAACTATGGGGAGTTTTACTTCCTAAAATAAGTTCTAAATACACTTGTGAAGTCAGAGACATAATTACTGGGTTAGTTCAAAAGAACAAAAAATTCACAGCTTCTGATTGCCCTCAGGATCAGCCTTTCATCTGAGTTCTCTGAGTCCCTGAAGCACATAATATAGTGGTAAGAATGTAAAAATATGTTAAGCAAGTATGCATTGGTGGATTCAAGATCTTCTTCTTTATGGAGCTGGTGAGGGAGCCTGATCTGTGAGGCGAGAAGCTTCTAACAGATGGAAAATAGGATGCATGAGGTGCATGTCCTTTTCCCAGTCCGATGGGATGATTTGCACCCCTTGCATATCAACATGAGTCAGGATGCACCTCAAGAGCACATAAATCGTTTGCTTTCTTGGCAGGTAATGAAGTAGATGCATTGCCAAGACCTTATCTCCTTCTAGAGATAAGGAAAAAAATTGAATCCTAGCTGAAAGGCTTTTTGTCAAACGATTGTTTCTAATACCCAAGGCAAAGCAAAAACTCTGAAGACTTGATTTGGGAATCCAAGACTGCTCGTGAGGAGAGGACAACAGTCAGCCTTCAGGCCTATGGAGTTTTCTCCTTATTATATCACATCAGATCCCAGTTTTACCTGGGTTTTTGCAGGACTCTGTTTAAAAGAATGTGTATGCATGGGTGTTTGAGAGCAAGAGCAGGCTGTTGATGGCTACAGTTCCTAGCAGCTCCATCATCCTAATTCAGACATTTGCGCGCTCTGGCTGCACAGACTCTTGCTCCTAAAGAGTTCAGAGCGTGACGGCCTGGTCTTGTCTCCACAGCCCTCAACACGGCGCGATGTGAAAAGCTGCAGAGCGAGAAGGAGGAGCTGGAGAGGCGGTTCGAGGAGGAGGTGAGGAAGCTGCGCCGGCAGCAGCAGGAGCAGCTGCAGGCGCTGGAGCAGCGGCTGCAGGCGCAGTACGGCGCCGAGGTGGAGCGCTTGCAGGAGGAGCACCGGCTGCAGCTCGCGCGAGCCCACGCTCAGCACCAGGAGCAGGTCAGTCATACGCTGCTCCTCTGTGAAAAGCAGCTCATGTACATATTGAAAAAATTCGGGCAATCAGATACATTGACCGTCTCTAACACGAAGACACTGATAATAAACTGCTGACTGGAATAATAACTCCCAGAAGACAGAACACATCTACTGCATTTCCTCACTGTGATTTCCAGTATTATTTCTGCATAGTAGCACAGTATATTGCCCTGTATTTGCTTTACATGTCTCCAGATGTTTTGCCCATGCCACAGATATTAAGCTAAGCCCTGCTCCCTCCACACACTTTCTCCCTAGCCCCTCTATTCTCATCTCTTTAATCAAAACTATGTGTTTCACAAGCATATGCCCAGCACAAATAAGGCCACCATAACCCTGCTCATCGTTATTTCAGATGATAGTTAAAGGGAGGTAAGATAAAGTGATGGGGACAATGTCATACACAGCATAAATATCAAGCAGGCGATGCTGTCCAGGTTTTCGACTCCAGCTCATCTGTTTAGGCACTAGATATCTCTTAGACTGAAGGCACCACGTGTTTCCCCTTGCTTTGCTTTCTCTAAGTGGGTAGGAATGGTCTCACCTATGGCTATTTTGGTTCTATAGCTGGAGTGAATGGACCACAAGCACTGCTCACACGGGGGCTGAATGCCCTGCTGTGGGCTATGGCAAAGATCCCTGCAGCTGACCTTTATTCATGTTTCATATTGCACTCTGTGAATGCTGGAGGCCATTCTAATTTTTTCAGCAGTAGCAAACCTTATCCAGCTTCAACAACCATGATTCACCAAGGCATTTTTTCATGGTATGCAAGGGACAGTGATTTGTAAAAAGGAAAATGATAACCACTTACTGCCTGTACTAGATGTGCTGTAAAATACCCCTGGGATGGGAGTGCAAATGCAACCTGATATGTGTGCCAGCTGCCCAGTGCTGAATTTATCCTGCAATGCCCATGTCTGCCAGGGCTGGGGGAAACCCTCATCCTCACTAGCGGGTAGCTGGACAGGTCAAACGGGAGCTCAGCATCTCAGCTGGCCACCCCTAATGAAAACAGAAAGAAAGTAGGAAAGTATGGGGCTGGGTTGAACAGACCCCAGCAGTTGTTTATATGGGCTGCTCCGTAGCTTTCCCTCAAAAAGGGGGCTGTTGGCAACATCTGCATCCACCCCTGCTCTCCAAGACCCCTTGGAGAGTCTGCTCTCTTCTTGTTTGTTTTCTCTGCTGTCAATGGGCTTGTAACCTTCAACAGCTGATTCCAGTGAACGTCTTTGTTAAAGATGTTTCTCCTTCTTTCTTCTATGTAAGGTTTTGGGTTGATTCCTCTGTGGGGGGAATTTGAAGCATTCTCTCTGGATTTTATCCATTTTAATTGTCAGGCCTGTTAGATGTTATTGATTTGCAGCCTTGTAAAGTGCAGTACAAAAGCTCTGTGTGCCTAGGCTGTTTCATCCTGAACAAACTCATTTTTTTTTCTGTTTATGTGTTGTTCTTTAAAGATGCATTAGGAAGATGATGTATTTTTGTTTCAAAGGTTTTTACATTCTAAGCAAGTTTTTTTTTTAATATTTTTTTTTCTTATGAGCAGAGTCTGTATTGAGCCATGTCTTTTTGTTCTCCTTTCAGTTTACAAAAGGTGCTTTCCTTGCAAAGCCCCTCAGATTTCCTCCTTTAGCTTTCAATAGGGAAGAGAGGGGCTCTCAGAAGTGTGGGCTCTTGGTTTGGGTGTTTTTTTGTGGGGTTTTTTTGTGTTATTTTTTTTTCTCTTGGCCATGTCAGTGAGTCAGTTTGCCTAAACAAAAGAGGTGGCAATTCTAGCTGCAAACCTTGCCTCGCTTGGATCATCAGGCATTAAGAGTTTGCAGAAATTTGCTGCACAAGTCACCTTCTTGCTGCGAGAGTTAACTGATCTTTGAAGTGTTCCTGCAAGCTCCCAGGATCACGAGGATGGATGTCGCTTTGTTTTTTTCTCAGTTTTTCTCAGACTGATCATTGCAGGAATGGATTATATAGGTTGCACTAGTAGTAGTAAGTAAATATACTATCCTGGCAATTAGTGTATTTATGTGTTTCATGTTCTCATATGTTGTTAATTCTGTTAATCCACACACATGGACAATGACCTTGGTCTTTCTTTCTGTGGGGCAGACAGTTCTCCCTCCTTCCAGCCCTTTGGTTTGCTCCAGAACTGCTCAGTCCCGTAATTTCTGAAGCTAATTAAAATCTTCTACTGTGCTGCTTGGAAACTGCTCCTGTGTCCCTAGTTGCTTCGAGTTTGAGCCCGTCTTCTCAATTCGTTTTTCCTTCAGCATCTCATGACGAGTTTTAGTAAGTTTTTCCTACTTCACTGCATACTCATCCTGTGACCAATGTTTGTCCCCTTGTGGCAGGAGGTTGGCATAAGGCAGACTGAGAGCTTCTGGTTGGAAGCTTAACCGCCCCTCACCATCCCTGTCCTTCCTGGAGCAGGACTTGGCACTCAGAACAGCAGAATCATGGAATCACAGGTTGGAAGGGACCTTTGGAGATCATCTAGTCCAACCCCCACAGTTCAACCTCCCCACACACCCAGCCAGGCACAGCTCCTCCCAGCACTTGCAGCACTAGGTTTACTACTGCATTAGGAGAACTACATGTTTACCCATATGTGACTGCCTATGGCACACATTTCCAGCAGATTGATCAGGGCAGGTATTTAATAGTATTGCCCTGGTGTTGTTTTTGCAGGGATTTTTGACAGAAGAGCTTGGGAGATCTTTTTGTCAAGACATGCTGCTTCAAAGAAGGCAAAAAATATTGCAAGAAGAGACTCATTCTGTGAAGTTTTCAGTTTGGAGTTTCTGGAGTTTCTGGGGCTTTGGAGCTACCCAATTAGGTCTATGGAAAAATCAATAGAATTCCTCTCAAAAACTTTCTATTTCTTGATCTAAAAATTGAGACATTTTGGCATAAAATATTTAGTGGAAATTGAAAATTTGGGGGTCTGTTCTAACGTAGAAATAAGACATTGTTATAATGCTTCAGGAGTTGTTAAGAAATGTAATTGTTCTTCTCCAAACACCTCTGAATTTATTTTTTGATTTTTTTTTTGAAAGGAAACGGTATTCCCAAATAAACAGGAAGGGGATTTGATTTACCTTGTCACAGAATTAGTTCATTTTTCCCTGACTATTTCATTTCTAATGCATTGGAGCAAAGACACATAACCCATGAATTTAGAAGCCCATCTACTTGAGCTGTCCATCTGCATGGGGAGAATTACACCTTGTATTCAGGCAAGCAATGGTTAAAGGGTTTCACAAAACCCTTTTAACTGTGTATCCACACATCTGCTTTGCAAGTTGATCATACTACACTCTTGGGTTATGGTCATAATTTTTTCCTTTCACGTATTATTGTGCTAGTCACCTTCCAGTGCTTTATCAAATCAAAGTTGTTTCTTTGAAGATACAGTTGTCCCTTTGAAGGCTCATGTGCCTCTGAGGATAGGAGCATCCTCAGCTCTTTCAGTGCGGCAAGGCATGATGGCCAACCTCGTCACAAACAGATGAGGTGTGGCAATGCATCCCAATATTCCCTATTCTTGTAATTGGAGAACGAATTCCAAAGTCAAGGCTAAGATCCTGACTTGCCAGTATTTCTTGCTTGTGCTGTTTAGCTCTTACGAATGCATCCACTAACCTATGTAGTTTCTCCCACTAGAGAATCCCCTTGATTTTGTTCTATTAAACTTTGAAAATCTCACTTGAACTTTTTGTAGTCAAAAATAACTGTGGCATAGGGTTTAAGTGAGTTGAGTTGATAAAGGCTATAGAGTAAGTTAGTGGCAGAGTTGGAATTAGAGTCCAAAGGGATTGAATACAAGTGTCAAGCTGGCTATCTGCTCTGAAAAATTGCAGACAAGAGGTCACACTGGAAGTATAAAAAAAGTAATTTGGATTGTGGATATGAAAATCAAAAAATCCCTGGAGATCATTTGGAAACTGCAACATATTTAATTGGCTTTGTAGATAAATAACCTGCCAAGGATGGTGGCAGAGAAAGGAGACCGCTTCACCTATGAAGGGCACTGGAGTTGAGCCTAATCTTTCCTGTGGGGTGCTGCTTGGCTAATAAGCAATTAGAGCATGAATAAGGAGTTAAGCAAGGGTGACGTAAAGGACGTAACAGCGCTCAGGAGATATCAGCACACAGGCATCATAAAAAAAGACATAACACCCTGGGAAAAGCCTGGTGATAGCCCCACTCCTATTAGTAGCCCATTGAGTCATCTAGCCCCCCCCACTTCATGCAATATATCAGCAAACTGAGTTCTGCTCTGTTGAATGAAGAATTCTTCACCACTGAGTTGTCTCTCGTGTTCTCATGTTATTGGAAGATTGCAGATTCTGTGTTAAATGCCCATTTTTCATTCTAAGAGCAAGCCTTTTACAGTCTGATTGGAAATTTTGCTCATGTTAGGTAATCTAACAGATTACATTTGACAGCTTAATGCAGTGAAATAACCACTATTCCAGACAGGACGTGCTCAGCTGCAGCATCTTGCTTCCATAATTCAGCACAGCAGTGAATATAAAAGCTGTGTAAGTGACGTGACGCTTTGCAATGGTCTCTAGCTTAATTGTAAAAGAATAACTTTATGTTCTGCATTTCAGGATACTACAAGTGTTCGATGCAGGGAATAAGATCACTGTGATTATAAAAACTAGAAAAGCAAATCAGATAATCGATGTGTTACATTCAGAAACTTCTTTGAAGACTTGAAACTCTGGGGAACTGGAAATAGAATAGAAAAAGAAATAGAAAAAAATAGAAAAAGAAATAGAAATAGATTTTTTTGAAGTCTTTCTCCTTTAAAGTTCGTATTTTCAGAGCTGGCAGCCCAGATTCATTTCCTCTAGGATGACTACTAAATAAAGCAGAGATAGGGAGCAAGTGTGAGCCTTGGAACCCTGGTTATCTGAGCTGCTTAGTGGACACCTCACCTCCAGTCTTGCTTTTGGATCCCTTTCTGCAGGACAAATCCACCCTAGAAAGATTATTCCAAGTAGTGCAGAGATAGCCCAGCTGGGCCATTAGGCCTTGCTCCTGAGACTGTTTTTTAACAATCTGGACATTGCTGCTGTGAAAGGTGATGATGCTAGGGTAAGGTGGGGGCATCCAAGGGCACAAAGCTGAAAGATGGTTCTTCCAGCTTCCAGCTCCAGTCAGGACAAAGAGGAACCTGCTTCCTGTTGCACTGTATTTGTGTTGTGTTCAGCCCACACTTGAAGGCCTCTTTTAGCTATTTACAGGGCCAAGAAGGAATTGTAGTATTTGTTGTTGTTTTTTCTCTGATACATAAAACATTTTCCTTTCTGTGCACTACACGGATAGTTTGGGGCTAGGAAAGGGCCACTGGGCAGGATGCTCTGGAGCTTTTGGCAGTCGTGGAAAAACCTCTCAGCACCCTGGTCTGGGGGTCTTTGTTACATGCTCAGAATTAACTGAACAGAATTCAGTTATTGACAAAATTCAGAATTAAACACCAAATTTGAAGTCAGGGAGGAATTTCCATATATCAGACCAGCAGGGACCACAGTGGGGCTTCTACCTTCCTCATCACCTGTGGATCACTGCCTGCTCAGGAAGCCACTGGGAGAGGGTTTTCAAGGAGCAGGATGCCACTGGAGTCACTTCCCAGGGCCCTGCTAAAGGGATGTCACGCAACTGTGTTGTGTTATTTAACTCTGTCCAAGTCCCAGAAGCTAAGGCAGATCCATGTTGCAAATCAGGCTTTTAATCCTCAGAGCTCTTTTAGATCTCTGACCCTTTATATGTATTTGTTCTTTATCACCTGCCACCTATCAAAAATACATTCATGTGCAATATGTCAAGTGGACCTGAAAAGTTAAAGCACGCTTATAAGAATTACTTTATGTCTAATTGTCTTAGTGGCTTTCTGGCCACACTGTTTTCTTCATTTCCTCCGCATTAACCTAAGAACTCTCATATCTGCACTGAAAAAGATGCTGTCACCTCTTTCATCAATTAATTGGATGTTAACTTAAAATACGCCTTTCAGGAGGGCGTGGGAATTTGGCACGGATGACTTCGTAGAATGCTATTTTTCTACTAAGAGGGTGATAGGTCTCAATTCATTATACATGCCCACTGATAGTAATTTCAATGTTTCCCTAGAAATAAATATTTTACAAATATGAATAATGCATAGCCACTTTCTATGGAAGTTGATTCAAAAACTTACAATAAAGAATAGTTGCAGTAGCGTGGCAAGAAAAAAAAAAGGAACAAAAGAAACAAGATGGCTTGGAACTGCACGTGCCTATCTGATCATCAGCAATTTAGGTTGTTAATATCATTTAGATTAATGGAATGTTGTTTTTTTTTACATTTCATAAGTTGCTTCTTTGCTTAAGAACATTTTGGTCTTTTGCTTTCTTGGGTACTTCCTTCTTTTGCCATTAAGTTAAAGAGAAAAAATACGAGCAGTAGTGACCACACACTATCACTGCAGGTGTCATCTTATCCCTTTCATAATGAATTAACCTGGCTGATGTACTGAGTGTCGTGCTCGTTAGCTCCCTGTACTGTTTCCAGCCCACTGGAGCTCTCTAATGGTGGTTTGTCAGTGTGCCACAGCACGTCTAAACTTGTGTCCATGTCTCCATTTGTTGTCGTTGGACAGGTGGAAGATATCACAGCTACACACGAAGCTGCAATATTAGAGATAGAAAATAACCACACCGTTGCCATTGCAATACTGCAAGATGAGCATGACCGCAAACTTAAAGGTAACCCAGAGGCAACTCAATGCTCATAAAGACATTCCAGACCAGAAACTCTCGTCATGGTGAGGCTTTGTAAGCGTGGAGCTTCTTCCTTTAGAGATGATACTGAAATTTGTGTTGGTCTATGTGCTTTCATGCTAGGTGGAACACTAGGTGCATTGGGGCTGTAGGGCTATGGGGGAGCTGTATGCGATGTATACAATGTTTAATATGCATTCCAGGGTGTTTAAGGAATCTTTGGGGAAAAGATAAAGTTTTCTCCATGAATCATTAAATACAAAATGAAAATTTCACCTCACTTCAATGATATGCTTCTCCCAGGAGACCATGTGCCTAGTCCTCAGGTGCTCAGGAGGCTAGAATGGATCAAATGTCTCTGAATGTAGGCGTTTGAAAGCCTGAAAACAGAACTCATCATCTTCATTAATTATAGCCTGGTGGTGCCAGGCAGAGCCACACACAGGTGTGACAGATCTGCACCCTGGCAGTGTGAGCCATACTTTGTCTTACAGTTTTCCATGGGATTTGATGCAAGAGCCAGAGCTGTGTTCTCCCCACCACTTAGAATCTAATCGAGGTCTTTGCACATGGCTTAGCTGACATTTAATGATCATCTGTAAATTCACTTTCTTTTTATTACTATTCACATGGGGTCTCATTTTTAAATAATTCTAGTAGGCTTTCATACAACATTCCCCAAATTGAGTCAGAGTGCTTAGTTATACACTATATCTTTTAGAAGCACAGTCTAGAGCACAACATTAGCTGCAAACAGCCTGTTCCCCTCTCCACTAGGTTGAGATGGTATATATAGCACCATTTATACATTAGCACGCATATATTTTGGAAAATAAAAAGCTATTCCTTGCTTGAGGATATAATCACTTGTCATTTTTTGTTAATATTTTCTGATGATAAAACTTAACGGTTGTTATCGAGGCTTTTGTGGCTGGAGTACGTGCTCTCTGGTGCGGGTATGAAATGCCCTCCTGTGCATGGAAATGGCATTGCAGCAACTGCTTTGCTGCTGAGCTGTGCAGGGCCACCGCAGAGGCTGGATGAGCATTAGTAGTGCTGTCAGTGGTGCAATTATTAGGCAGTGGTTAGAGGGCAAAACTTCATTTTGGGACAAAGACATAGAAAATAGGGTATCCGTGTCCTTAAAAGTTGCATGCCACTATACTGAATGAGTTTCATGTCACTGGTTCTGAGGTTAAGACTTATTCCATTTTGATTATTAAACTTCTAGTTATTAGCAAGTGTAGGGTGGTATAATCTAGTAGTAAAGTGTGTAATTCGTTAATAGAAGTTTAGGACTTTCCTTCTTTAGGGTCTGGCAGCCTCATTAATTTAATAAGCTTTGCCAGTCATGTCACAGATCCTGGAGGAGAACTAACTTTCACATTTTTGCATGTGAATTACTATGCCTTATTCAATGTCCTCAAAGAGATTACAATACAAACTTATAAATATATCCACTGATTTCCAAATCCTTGGTTTGGAGACTACCACCTTGAAATGGGGAATCACCCATTTTCAGCCTGGACTTCTTAGGAGCTGGGATTCCTGAGCAGTTCTGAAAAATGAGGTGTTGAACACAGGTGCCTGAAATCAGTGAAAGCTTTGGAAATCTTGAACCTCAAGACAGCCTTCCCAAAGCCCTCCAGATTGCTACTTTTAGGGCAACCTCCCTGCCCTAAAACAGCTTTCTGAATATGCTTACGACCTCTGGGCTCAGAACCCGGCTTGCTGGACTTCACATAGCGATGTCATGTCTGTGTATTTTCCCTAGAACTGCTGTCTGCTCATGACCTGGAAAAGAAAGAATTAGGAGAGACTTTTGAAAAACTGCGGCTGTCACTCCAGGTCAGTTATTTCATTACTTCACACGTCCTAACGATGCTTACCGAGCAGCTCACCACGGTACAGGCAGAGGGTGCGGGTCCAGCGCAGCAGTAAGTCGCACTGCTGCTTCTCCCTGCTCCCCTGCTTCCCAGCAGCTATACAGCAAGCAGACCTCTGTGCCAGGGATACTGCTGCTTCTCTAATTGACTCCGGTCCTTCAATGTCCAAACTGGGATCTGTCAGCAAAGATGTCTGCTCAGGTGATTTCCCCACAGATGGTTTAGCAAAATGCTGTCTATGTCTGAAGGAGATCAGAGGGCAAGCCTAAAGCGGGGAGAACACAGCTAGAGAGCAAAAAGTGCTTTTGACCCTGCTGACTGCTGGCCTAATACTGAAGTCAAGAGAAGCTAACTGGCTTTTCCCTCTGCACAGCCCGTGACATCCTCGTGCAGTTGTCCCTGGGGTATCTGCTGCATCTCCTCTGAAGTGCTCATCTATCACCACATGGTCTTGCGTCTGTGCTGTATTTTCCCTCTGTGGGACAGACCCAGCCAGCATTCTTCTCTCTGTGGATCACAGAGGGAGTTTAGATGTAATCATCTCAATTTCACCCAGTTTATATCTAGATAAATCACCCATCTCAAATACAGATATCAAAAGTGAAGTGACACGAATCCCAAGCCTGATGGGCCACCACGTGCAACAGCCCCTCTGTCCCAAGGACCTGGGTGCTCTGCCCCATGCCCTGGCAGACCTCATGTCACAAATAGCACCTTGCAGTGATGGTTAAGGCACGTTCAGCTCCCCTGCTGCTTCCACTGTTGGATTGACTTGCATGGATGTAACAACAGTGATAACAGGATGGTGCTGCTTTGATTTGTCCTCCAGGACCAGGTGGACACCCTCACCTTCCAGAACCAGTCACTTAAGGACAAAGCGAAGCGATTTGAAGAGGCTTTGAAGAAAAACACTGAGGAACAACTGGAGGTAGATGGCAACTCTAGTTATGAAGATACATGCTCTCAGCATGGCTTACTGTGCTAGGGGATGATTAATGTTTGGGAGCCTTATCCCAAGGGCTGAGTGAGACAGGCCCAAGCCAGGACCAGAAATCTTGAGTCTCTGTAAGAGTGAGAAATCTTGGGCCTGAATAAAAGGTCTCTCAGTCAATACTGTGCAATTATTCGCTATTTTCTGAATTCAATTCCTTCTCCATATCCTCACATCTAGCATCTGTGGCTGTCTCCTGCACATGAACACTGTCTGGTATCTCCTATTTTTCTTTCTTCTTTTCCATTCTTTCTCTTCTCTCTCTCCTTTTTTTTTTTTGTCTTTCCATATTTGTGTTTCTTTTTTTGTGTCCCGTGAGTCAACTTATTTGATGTCCTCTCTATTCCCTCATTTTTTTCTGGCCTATCATAGGAAATATTTATTTGACTACTGTGTATTGGGGACATGCTATTGCAATACCATTATTTATCTGTAATGAAATAATCCTGAAATGAGCCTCCAAAAAAAGCTGTCTTTTGGCTTGGGTCATTTTAGTGGTACTGTTCACAGTGCAGCTGTATCAATGTGACAGAGAGGACAGTGAACGGAAATTGGGGGGTGAGTGTCCGGAGGCTCAGTAGTTTTTAGGTGGGAGAACTTCTGAGGAAATGAGTGCAAACATCAGAAACTGTCTTGGCCACAGGAAACAGTTAGAATCAACCTTCCTTCCACCCTTACTGCAGTATTTAATTTACCTGAAAGGACAAATTCTGCTGTGTCACAGTGATGTAAATGCCAAGTCCTGCCAGATACTTCAATGGGGCAAGTTACACTGTCAGAAATCCAAAATAGTTTGAGTCAGTGGTGATATTTAATCAGTATAATGCAGAGCGCAGCTTTCACCCAAGAACCCTCGCATCACCTACATCCAAAACTTCTGAGGAGAGGAGAGGGTTATCTTGCTGATAGGAATCACTGCTCTTCTCACCAGGTTCTGGTCTTTGTTAACAGGTCAACATCTGTGTGAGGTGGTCATGCAGAACCGGCAAATCACTTTTGTTTTCATCATCAGCCACCTGGCTTTCCTAAATATTGTGTTTGCGCTCTTCTCAAGCCTAAATCTCTGCTCAGTCATAAAACACCTCATGTAGCTCCCAAGCTCTGAGCCAGGATGAGGTTGCTGAGCAACATGGCATGCATCCTGCTAGCCATGAGGTTGGTCAACAGAGAAGTACCATAAAACTAGCTACCAAGTTAGAGAGATGATAGGCTAGCAGGGACTATCGGGATCACAGCGGGCTGGGAGCCCAAGTCCAGCTGGCATAGCAATAAGACTCCTAAACCATTGGTAGATGGGGGGAATTTCATTTTGTTGTCAAAGATATAGTTATGGCTAACAAATGCCTTGATCTCTGACATTTTCCCTAGATTGCACTAGCTCCATATCAGCACTTGGAAGAAGATATGAATAGCTTAAAACAAGTTTTGGAAATGAAGAACCATCTGATTCACCAACAGGAGAAGAGGATTATGGAGCTAGAAAAATTGGTGAGTTGTCATGATTCCTCCAGAGGAGCATCACAGAGATGTAAAAAGTAAAACTGAGTTTACTGCAGATTACTTTAAAAGGGGTGAGATAAAGATGAGATTGTGAAAGACACAGCAAAAGGGTTTCATAAAACACTATATATTGTGTTGTAGCACAGCCAGCTCACACAGCTTCTTATACTACAACATGCCTCATCTTTTCACTCAGAAACTGGCATCTTTTCTGATCCCTTCACCCACCCTTGATTTCTCACACATCTGTTTCTTTTCTATGTGAATGAAAAGCTCAGCCTGTGAATTAGACAGTGAGGTAGCTGGGTGGGAAGTATGAGAAGGGAGAACCTGATGGCACTGCACAGGACATAATGTTGTACACCAGCCATCACTGTATTCCCCTACTAGAGCCTGCCCACTATTTAGGGCTGGGAATAGAACCTTTTCCACTACTTCCCCTGTGTCCTCATCCTTTGCTTGTGTGGGCACCTAGCAAAGGATTCCCCAGGTAACTATTAATTTCATTTTTATTGGAAATAGGATTTGCTTTGTGAGGCATAACCTAGAACGGCAGTCAGTGTATAGGGTGGTGACAGGATAAGGCATTACCTCAGCCAGGAGCGGGGACAGCTGGTTCAGCACAACACTCAGCAAGATTTGTTTCCATTTACAGGGAAATCTGAGAACTCAGTTGATTATTCTGCTGAACAGATGCTTGAGTAAATGAATATAAAGAAAAATGTCGCTTTACAACTGAAGCTTGTTAACTGTGCTCTTTCTAACACGCTGCTCCTGGAGATAAGCCAACACCTCAAAACATGCACTGTTATACAAAAAAAAAAAAGCATCAATTGCTTACATGGTTCCTGGTCATTTAGATATATTTGCAAATTAACCATATATGATCACACAGTCCTGCTCCTGCCCTTTATCACAGCAAAACTTTAGTTCTGCTGTGGTCTAATGGGACAACTGCTTTTGGTTTAAAGATCAATTTTATAAGTGCTTTAACATCTAAAGGGTACATCCAATTGCTCTGAGATCTGGTGTGCCTCATGAACAATCAGGATGGGATTTCAAATACAGGGTAAAGTGGGTCCTGAAAATACAGTGTGTGAAAGAAGCAGGTTTTGAAAAGGTTGATAGTCAGTCAGAATTGTCCAGCATGTTTGCATAGATCAGCTTGCCCAGAAGAACCTCAGCTACCCACCATTAGGAAAAACTTGAAACCTTTTTTTTTTTTTGGATATAATTTTGGATGTCAGTACTGGTTAGAGCCTAATACTCATGAGGTGAGGCAATTACAGCAACAGAAAGGAACAGCTGTTGGGGGAAAGGGTTAGGTGTAGGTGAAAGGAGTCATAAAGGGTATTGGACAAGGGAACTTAGTTGTTTGTCCCCTCTGGTCTGGGCAGTGATTTGGGTGACCTCGTCCTTCTGGGGATGTAGCAGCCAACTCTGATGCTTTGCCCTGTGCTCTTCCTGAAAGGTCCTGAGACCCTCTCCTTGCTCCTATGTCTGAGCAGAGACTGAAAAGAAGGCAAAACAGGGACTGCAGGGGTTTGGCCCAGGCCGAGGACTCCAGGACATAGTGGGGATGTCCAGACTTGTGGGCAGGGAGGCACTGCTGAAGCGGGGCACATATTGGCCATGTGGCCAGCAGCACAGGACACTGAGGCCTGGCTGCTTACATGCTTCACGAGGCTGAAAAGGGGCTGGGAAATGAAGGTGACAGGGGAAGGGTGGAATAAGTTGAGAGTTGTGGTGGAAAGGGAAGGTAACACACAGATATCCTCGCATGTTTCCTGATAATGTAACCACTACTTAATAAAACCATAGAGGTTAAGGGAGTAGGGGAGGTAACTTATGATATCTCTCTCTGGCATATTGTCTTGGAGCACTGCAAGCTGCGGTCATCCTTTACAGTTAGCCACGTTGGCTGAAAATGACTGCTGAAAACTGATGTCTCCACTGTAAAGTGTGAGTTATTGCTAACTCCTGTGGATAGTATTTCAAATTTTTATTAAAGGATGGGAAATTCAGTAACCAAAAATGTTGCTCACCTGGAAATAAGGCTGCCCTGTCATATCTTCTTTAATTCCAAAAATGTTGAATCAGTAGAATTCAAACTGCTGGAAAGCCAAGAACAAAGGAAATAGATAAAGTATGTCAGGTTCAAAACTTCCAAAAAGCAGGGCATATGAGACTGTGGTTCATGCCTATGAATGTCTTAGTCATGTTTTAATATACTTCTATTGACAGTGTCAGACTCTGCCCTTGAACTCTACTGAATAAAAGTTACTTACAGTTGGACATAATTAATTTCACCTAATTGTGACTTAAAGGAAGTTAAGTGTCCAATTTAAGCTGACATTGTCAGAGTGGAGCCGCTCACCTCAAGCTAAGAGAGAGATCTAAGACTGCAGAAGTGTCGTGGGCAGCTAGCTAAGGTTAGGGGTTGAACCACAGCTGAGACCAGGTGAGATGAATGCACATGAAGCCACCTGAACTCTTCTTTCATCACTTCCTCATCAGACTGTGTCCTTGGTGTGGTGAAATTCCTGTATGTGCCAGAGGCTACATAGCTGAGCTGAGGCACTTGGAGGCTCTCAAGGTCCACCTTTTCCCACACCTGAGGAGGAGGAGGAAGAGAGATTCATAGAGTAACAGTTCTCCCAAGCAGCTGCCTCTCTTGCTCAACCTGACCACACATGGCCTAGCAATTGCAGCTGGCTGCATGCAGCACATCTCCACTGCTTCTGCTGACAAGAGGGGGCAAAGCTAAGTGCAAATGGGCATAGAAGTTGGCTGTCTTCCCCAGTTTTCAGAAACTGGGATCTGGCATACCTTGATGCTTGCTTCTTTATCTCCAGAGGCTTGAGTGTCATAAGTGATGACGTTTGGTAAGGCTGAGAGCAATGGATGGTAATTGCAACTCTAGAGGCACAACTCTCCTGCTTAAAGGTGTGGGGCCACCAAAGGGGAAGATGTTTTATTCACATAGGTCAAGATAAGACTCTCCTCCTATTCAGTTTTAAATGAGGTCTAATTGAGCTGTGTCTCCCTTCAAGGCTGTGCTGATGACTCCACCAAAATGATGTGGTGAGAGTCAGACCTCTAACACTTGCACAGCTGCAGTCAAAATGACCAACTCCATCTTTCAATGAATTTCAGAAGATACTATAGGAACAAATGTACTCCTTTCCTAGGATAAAGAACAAATCCTTTTGAATCAGGTGTTGAGACTTCTTCAGGCTTAACACAAGCTTTTTTTTGTTGCAGGCTGAAAAAAATTTAATCCTGGAAGAAAAAATCCAGGTGCTGCAACAGCAGAATGAAGACCTCAGAGTCAGAATTGATCAAAATACCGTCGTAACAAGGTTTGTGATGATATTTGTAACCTGTCTGAGCGTGACAGGACACTGTAAGTTATAACCACATGAGGCTTACATTTAGTTCAGAAGGTAAAAAAAAAAAACTAAGTGTACTTCCTCCTGGAAGCCTACTGATATCCCCATTGCTTATTTTATTAACAAAGAACTTTTATAATAGAATCTTCTTACTTTAACATGAGGAAGGCTGCAGAGCTGTGTGAAATTATTTTGAAGATTTTGACATGCTGCTGAGATCAAAATCCCCAGTTGCTTCTGAGTCCACTGTCAGTGTTGTGAAACTCTTGGGTCAGGTAGCAAGCAGTGGAAAAGAGGTAATTTCAGGGGCAAGATCCTGACAGTGCCTCTGTCATCCACGCAGGATATGCTTTGGGATTGTGTTGATGATGTTGGGGGGTTTTTTTGGTTTTTGTTTTTTAAAAAAATTGCACTGGATGATAGCCTGACAAGGCTGAGCCAGAAAGTTTATAGCCAGTTTATAGAAGACAAGAGACCACAGTTGCAATCAGGCAGAGAGGAGATATCAAGGGAAGATGACAGAGCTGAAACTTGTTTCAGCACACCAGCTGCCTACTCTTTTCAATTTTTACCAAAAATGATGCCATTTGCCTAAAATATGATTTATTTCTTAATTTAATGTCTCATCTCTGCTTTCAATTTAACTTTTTCTTTCTGCTTACTCCTTTAATAATGATTTAGCCTTAAAAAGAAACAGTTATCCTACATGTAGATGTATAAAAAGGCAGTGTTGCTTGTACTAACATTCAGGGTAGCATAAGGGTTATGTTTCATCTTACCTAATCTTAAATATCTCTCTGAAATAATAGAATCATAGAATCATTATGGCTGAAAAAGACATTCAAGATCATTGAGGCCAACTGCAAACCCATCCCCAGCATGTCCCTAAGTGTCTCATCTGTGCACATATGACTGAGCTGGTTATGTACATCCTTTCTGTGTCGGCGTTTGGCATCAGTATTCCAAAACTGTCAGTCAGAAGCATAAATACTCCATCCTAACCCAAGATTTCTAACCATAGCTAAGGACAGTCTCCAAGGAGGGGAGAGCAGCCCTGTAGGCACTGTCTTTGAACTCGGGATCTCCACAGATCTCCTGGCTGGGCTTCTCCCAGTGACTTTACTAAATCACTTGTTTGCTGGAGGTTTCAAATTCTCTCTCCCACTAAAGTATCATCTCTTTGGCCCTTCATGGTGAGGTTGTCTGAGAAAAGCATTTTCTCTAATCAGCAGCACCCCCAGAGATGGCGATGACCTGTCAGCGATTGGTCTCCTGTGACCTCCTGGTTCTCATAGCCCTGCTGCCTCCTTACATCTAGATCATTTTGGGAAGATTTTAACATGAGTCATGGTCAAGGCTCAAGCATCTACCCCAGCTCACTAGGTCATCACTGTTCCCCTGCGCATCTCTAGGATATTATGGTTGAGGTTGCTGCTGTGATTTGCCTTGGCTGCTTAACTTATCTGGTGGCTGAGACAGGGACAGTGACTGGTAATAATTCTACAGTGCTGGGGATTAGGGATTTCCCAGATAGGTTAGAGTGTCTCAGTGGAAGATACAAAATTTGCTTTTACATAGCCTGTCTTCTGTCTTTTCCCCGAACGATGAGGGGGAGTTGAATGGCCAAGTGCACCTTTTATAACCCATTGTGTTGTGTCTGTCCATCTCTCTGTGCATGGTGCAGCAGAGGCAGACATCTCTCCGAGTTGCCCCCCTGTCACGCAGGTACCCTGCAGCCTGCCTCTGCCAGCAAATTCCAGTGTATTTTAGTGCTAAAATGTCCCCTACGTGAGCCTCTGCAGAGTCCACAGTGGTAATGGACATCATGCCATGCATTCAGCAAGCAGCATTAAATGCATAGGCTGCTGGACTCGGAGGGCTGATGTCCAGATTTGCTCCCTGTCCATGCCGTACCTTCAAAAGAAGAGACCTGGCCCTGTCACGAGTGCTCAGAGGGCCATGCTGATGTGAAGAGCCTATTGGCAAAGCCCAAACAAGCTCTTACCAGCTCTGAGAGACCATCACAGGTTCAGTACTGGCACCATATATGCTTCTTTTTTTTTCTCAGCACATGCTGATTGGAAAAGGGGGTAGCTGGGCTCTGTGCATAATTTTTATGGTGTGTCTTGCTAGATGCTGCAAAAGAAAAAGTAATTCCATGTGTAGCAAAAGGTTTCTTATGGAGTTATTTCTCCAGGGTGAGCTGCCATGTGGACTTTCTCATGCCTTTTAGGCTGGGAGCTCATGCCACAGCTGTTTCCCTGGTGGGACCATGAATAGGATCTTTCTTCTCTACTCAGAAAGGCAAGCAGCTTTCACAAAATTTCTACCAACTCATATCATTTAATCCTCGGTTTCGCTAACTGCTGCTGGATCTGGTTCAAAACTTATAGGAGAGTGAGAGAGGAACAGACACTTGCATGATCAGAGGAGTTCCATTTCTGTAGGAAACTAAGCTAGAAAAGCTGAAATCATTTAAAAATATTTTTAAGCAACTCCTCCCCGTCTCAGCCCCAGAGAGTTTGGATCACACAAAGAGAATGAGACAGCAGTCCATGACTTCTGTTAAGGGCTGCAGGCTATGCTCAAGAACAGAGTTGGGCAGAATTTAACATCTGTATCCAAAATCCACACCCAGTTGCTACTGGAAATAGCTAGGAGGATTTTAGGTGTCTCCATGTTTATGTCTAAAAGTTCCACGTTGCCTGAAAAATCAGTTTGGGTACGTGTCTAGAGCTGCTCCCGCGTGGTTCTTGCCAAAGCATAATTGGGATGCAGAAATCAGGTGTTCCTGTATACACCCCTGGAAGTGCTTAATTCAAGCTGTGTTCCCAGAACAGGGCCTAAATGCAGCCTGAACAGCCTCCCATGCTCTGCTTTCACTGCCTCATTTCTTTAAAAAATAATCAGCTGGTTTGATGAGAGCAGACTGGCCTTAGCACTCACTATCCCACCTTCCAAAGAGCCATAGATTTGCAGGTTATTCTGAGGAAAACACCCTCCTGTCCTCATTTCATCTTTCACTGTTGAAGTTTTCGTCCTGTGGAAGCAAGGAATTTGGGAATTCAGGTTTCATGAGGGCCAAGGAGGAAGGAACTGAAGGACTCCATAGCCTTGTGGCTGTATGCAGAGCAGAGGGAAGACCTTGGATCTGAGCTACATCCTACATCAGGACACCAGCTGAAATACATGATGAGCATTGGGAGTGATGGCTCCTTTCGCTTTTGAGCACTCCAGCAACTGTTAGGAAGAGTCTGAATGCAGTGGCTCTCACTGCCCTCTTTGCTCCTTCTCTCTCTCCACAAACTCTCCCTTTTCTGGCACAGCTTCAGTGGCAGAGTTCAGAAACAAAGGGGAGAGGTACAACTGTGCAGGAAGCTGGGCAGTCTGAATTTTGTCCTCAGTCAAACAGAAAAGGATCTAAAACCCAGGGCCTCCCTTTTCCAGGGACTGCTCTAGCTGCTGTGCTGCTCGGTAAAAGATGGGGCAACTTTGCCAGCTTCTCTGAGTTGTGAAGTCCTGCCGGGGAAAGGTGGATGGAGCCAGGAATGCGAGCTGGGGAAAAAGCAGGATTTAAGGAGCTCGCCTGTACTTTGTGCTATCACTGATTAGCTGAAGTGGTGGGCTGCCTAGAATGAGGCCTGTTTTGGTTTGCTTTCTCCTGTTCTCTAGGTGTTGGAGGAGAACCCTACCCAAGAGATTTCTTGTGTAGGTAGCCCAAGTGCCTAGCTCAGGGCTCTCAGCTCCACCCTGGGGTCAGGTCCACTCCACAGAGGCTTTTAGGCATTCTGTGTAGAAATCGCGGGGCTCATGAACAGGTTCTGCAAGTAGAGGTCGCAAAGCCATGCTGGGCACCCGTGTTGAACAGGAAGAGGCAAATGCCCAGTTGCCCTTCTCCCAGTGAAGGTTGGTGGGTGCATAACCACCTTCTGTCTCAGACTGTATTTCTGGGACTCATTCTGAGAAGGACTCCTGAGTCCCATGATTTATAGATACCTTAAAGTGTCCTTTTGGCCAGTGATAATCAGCTCAGTTTCTCATGAATCAGTGAGTGGCCATGCCTTACTCTGGTGAAAAAAAGCCAGGGAGCTCACACAGGCTCCAAAATTGGTCAGGGCTCAATCTGGGGAGGTATGACCATGCACACGCTACTTAGGTCAACTGATAGGCAAGGCTGCAGAAAGCCAGCTCCTAGGCCAATGGTCTCCCACATGGCCTGTGCCACTATTCCATGCTGACTCCAAACACTCATTATATGACAATGTTTGTGGTGATGTGTTTGCTCACTCCATACTCCAGGTGCAATGAAAATCTCTGTATACCGCTGTCCACACCTACTCTATCCCCTCTGTTTGCATGAGTGAAGAACCCTGTTCTTGAAGTGCATCACAGCCTTGTATTTTAACAACTTTTGAATATACATATAAAGAAGCAAATATACTTTTTTTCAGCAATTTCTGATATGTGTTCCATTTGCTATATGAGGAAGTATTCATTTCTAAAGTCTTTGGAGCATGCGGCCACTTCATGGAAGTCTTCAGCACTTCCGAATACCATGCATGATGCCAGCAGCTACATGAGGCATCAGATGAAGTCCAGGTCTTATCTCATCTAACCTTTGTGCCTGCTCTACCACAGAGAGGTGTTGAGCTAAGACACAAGCACCTCTGGAGGTCAACTCAGACATTGGAGAGCTGCCATTACCTGTGGAGATGCTTCTCTCACTCTCCTCTGGCAGTAGTGATGCCCTGGGGTAACTAATGTCCCCAACTTGCACAGCTCAGCTACAGGCTTGAGATAGATGGGGTGACCTGGAGGTAGGTGCTCGGGAGCCTCACTGACTCTTCCTCTTGCACAGCATGGATGCAAGGCTCTCTGACTAGGGTCAAGCACTTTGATGTCAGCAGTGAGCCAGAAGCCTCCAGATGTGCAACTCAAACAATTCTGCCTATAAACTCCCAGGGAAATCCAATGCCGTGCCCATGACTGATGACAGAAAACTTCTCCTGGGCTGGGGCTAAGTGCCAGTGTCTGGTGTTTTCTTTAATGCGCTGTGGAGCCTTATGTGATATGTTGCTTCTCTCTCCAGGCAGTTGTCAGAGGAGAACGCTAATCTTCAAGAATATGTCGAGAAAGAAACGGAGGAGAAGAAGAGGCTGAGCAGAACTAACGAAGAGCTCCTTTGGAAGCTGCAGACTGGAGAGGCCATGAGCCCCGTTAAACTCTCTCCAACCTCTCCTACTCCTATTTATCGCTGCTCTTCAGGGCCTCCCACCCCAGCGAAAGTCAGCACCGTGCCAAGATGACAGTGCCACCTGTGTGCTCAAGATAACCTGGCTTTTCCGTGCGTTCCCAATCTGCTGAATGTTATCATCCAAGGAAGTATCACCAACAATACGCACCAGGATTCGTTACTGCAAGCATGCTCTGTAGCTGCGTAGCTTTACACTAGGCAGTGTGCTCTTACAGTCCCAGTATAGGAGCTCCTGGTTCCAGCATGCTGATGTGTTAGGATAGCATAACAAGTCTAGTTTGATGTGTAACATTTTAACTGTGGTTAGAGCCAAAAGAAGGAAAATGCTACTATTAGTGGTTCGTCAGAATGAACTTTCGCTGCAGTATTCCAGGTTAGTTACAAACACAGTTCAAGTTGTGGATATCTCTATATGTGTGTCTGTGTTTATATACATGTATGTATTATACCTTTATACCTATATATAGACGCACACACATATATATCTAGTTGAAGATGTTCTGAATTGCATTTTTTATATTATTGGATACTATCAAGTGCTGATATATTTTCATTACAGTCAGCATTTTTCTAACTCGTGCCTAAGACTTGTATCTAAACAAAATGCATTTCTGTTTAGCCTCCCAGGAATATTTCTACCCAAACTAGAAGAAAGTTACACAGAAGTAGAAGCGCCTTCCAAATGACCACCAAGTGGTACTCTATGTAACATGAACACCAGCGACTTTGAAATTCTGAAACAGTACTGCCTTCAAAACCATCACCTTTGTATTGAACACCAGACAGGAGACACATACCATTCTCTGCTTTTTGATTCTTAGCATCAATATTGTGAGTGGATATAGGCTAGAGAAGAGAAACCTGAGGGTTTTAGTAAATTTGGTAGAGGTTACTGGTTGACGTGTTTCAATCTTAGTATTTTTAAATTTTACTTAGAGTTAATCTTGTTTAAACTTGCTGTGTTTTGGATACAATCAAAATCTCTGGCTGTAGGTTTCTGTCCATATTGATTTATTTCAAGTCCAATAAGCAAGAAGGAGAAAACAAATTGCTCGTACTTTGACCTTTGCTGGCCAAGGGATTCCCAGTGTTGGGACCAGAAATCGTAGTGCCTGCTAGGGCTCTAAATTCCTCCTGGCTGAAACACCAAGTGAAACACAGAGGACTAGTGGGAGCAAATGAGGACAGATATTTTTCCTTCCATATTTATATGTTATTTCGCATTGCTAAATTTTACCCAAAGGTACAGAGCACTTTGAAGATTCGTGGGAAAGATTTGTCAAACTACTTTTAACGTCTCTACGCGGTAGCAAAAAAAAAAAAAAAAAAAAAAGAAAGAAAAAGAACCATGCACCCGTTTCCTTCAGCTTTCCCCTCTCTCCAGGACAGTGATGCCACATGTGTGGGCTGCAGAAGGGCGCAGTGGCCTGTGCCACACGTGTCTGGCTCCAAAGGGCTGTTCCTGCGCAAATTGTAGTTTTCCCAGGGGTACAGGACCAGGGATGGGAAACAGCTGGGCCAGAATGTCAGGACACCAAGCAGAGGCTCTGGTGGAAAGAGCTAAAGGACACTTGCCAGTGCTGCAACCACCATAGGGCTGGCCACGGGTTGCGTAGGATTAGGTTAGCCTGGTGTGGACGTGGGTGCTGGAGCACAGCTCCTGGAGTTGACTCATCCACCCATAAGAGACACAAATCCCTTAGCATCATCCAAAAGGAGATCTGTAGGATTCTGTTCTATTCAGCCTGTGGCCAAGAAATTGTGTTTGTTCCTGCTTCGAGCAGAAGGATCTAAGTAAGCGAGAGACAGTACGTGCAGGAAATACGTGGGATGTGGGAGCTCTGCGAAAGAGCACGGCTCTCGGGCAAGGTGCGTGTGCTGTGGGTCCGGTGCAGAGACACAGGTCTCGTGTGAGCAGAGCTGGGGTTGCACGATGGGGCTGTAGCGCACGAGAACGGTGGTTCGGCTTTCCTGGGAAGCGCTAAGGATTCACAGGCAACAGCTTAGATAGATACAGCTTCGATCACCATCAAAGCATCTGTGACGTAAAAAAAAATGTTCTTTTTTTTCTCTTTTTTTAGAAAAGATATTTTTGTAGCAGCTCTTGCATGATACTGTGATACTGAGTAAACTGAGCATCTTGTTAGAATAGATCATGCCACACCAGCTACCACTGTTGAAATGCATTACCAGATTTAAATGTGTCCAGCAAGTACAACCTGAAAGTAGAATAGATATTTAACACACACGCATGCACACAAAGCCCTTCCTTGCCAAGTATAATTTTAATCTCTTTCATATTGCACTTGCTAAATACACAGATATTCTGCAATACCTACCGTGCTGTCAAGTCTCAGTCTGGTGCAATGTGTTCTGATACAGTAAGAGTTGTTACCATGACACTAATCTGAACTTTTCCATGTTTTTCACACTAAAACAGATTATCAGACTGGGATGGGCTGAGTCAGTCCCTTCCATTTCTTCATTATTTTCCTCTATTTCTGGTGCTTTCCTTATCCCTCTGTTGGTTGAAATGCATATGAAACAGATGCTTCCAGCAGTGCATTGGGAGTGGGGTTTCTGTGGTGGATGCACTGGTCTGATCCCAGTTGCACAATCATTTTGTATCTTTGCCAAACTCTTTTCTCTGATTTTTACTTCTCAATCCTCCCAATCAAATGTTACTGATTTCTTCCATGGGGTGGCCTCTCCGGTCCATCAGCTCGCGAACAAAGTTGTAGGAAGTTTTTTCCTGGCCAGAAGGGAGCTAGCACACCTTCCTGTGAAGGGTGTTTCCTTTTAGTGCAAATCCAGAAACACCAACTTCTTTCCAAAAAAAAAGGTCATTACTTTTTCCAACTCTTCCCCTGTCCTATCTTTCTTTGCCTCTGCGTGCAGGAGTGGGTTTGGAAAAAAAAGCCCAGTTCCCTCAGGTAGTGGGAGAAAGGGTTCAGCTCTAGTTTTAAGCAAAAGTTAGGGGTAGGAGAAGCCCCTTGGACAGTTGTGGCATGCCCAACAGGAGAACAAGTTGTTCTTGGGTGCAAAGCCCCTTTGAGTGCCCCATACTGCAGATACAGTGTAGGCTGCTGGGCCAATGAGGAGCTACGCCACTGCATGCCCCCTTGGGCAAGTGTGGCTACCGTGGTGGTGGTGTTGGTGGGCCCATCTCCGGTGCCGGTTCCCCTGACATCCCTGCTGAGAGCCTGGCGCCTGGAGGTGCCAAGGGCATCCCAGTTTGAGAGGGAGCAAGGACAAGTTTTTGCTGCCGGGGTCAGCTCCCCAAAGCGCAGGGCCTGCGTGGGTGCTTTCCTGGCTGCACAACATGGCCTTTGGCGTGAGAGGGCATTAAGGCAGCTCTGAGTGGAAAAGGGTTTTATTGCTCTTCTGTCTTTAAAAAGTAGCTGTTTGATTTGGTTAATGTTTCACTCCATTCAAAGTGAAAGGCATCTGTGACAACAAACCCAAGCTATGATTGGGGCTGAAGTTGCTTCTGGCACAGACTGTGCACACAATGAGGCCGCAGGAGGCTCTCCCAGCCTCTTCCCACCCTCCTGCTGCAGCTGGGCTTGGACCTGGCTCCCGAAACCTGCCCTGGGGTGGCAATAGCAGCCGCTGGGACCCATGAGGCCCGGGGATGGGCACTAAGCCTGCCCCCATCCCAGCACCATTGTATCTGCTGCTGCAGTGGCCACCAATGCATGGGGATGGCAGGCAGGTTACAGCCCTTCAGGTGGGCGCCCATGACCATTCAGTCTGGCCGTGCCCATCAGTCACAGCACTTAGGAGGGCAGCAGCACAGGGAAATGCTTTTCCCCGGTTATCTCCCTGAAATCGGCCACTGCAGCAGGCGGGCAGGGCCCAGGGACTGAGGCTTCGTTTGAGAGCAGGAGGGGCCCTCATGGCTCAACAGGCAACCACCCCTGCTCTGCCAGCAGCAAATCTTGCTTTGTGAGGCCAAGGAAAAGCTGGGGAGGAAAAGGGCTAATTTATGATGGGCTTCCTTGCTTGCTTCCATCCTTACAGTGCCCAGCAGGACTGGGATAGTGCCCCCAGTCTGGCCACATCTCCCAAAGTGCAGGAGCAGCAATTCCAACCAAATCCCTCCTACCCCAAGCAGAGCTACTCTAAGGAGCTGCTGCTCTACTTGCCATGGAGGCAATGCTGTCAAAACCAAACCATTTTATAAATGATGAGTAGACAGAGCCCAGGCACCACCAACATAGGTGAAGGCACGATGCAGCCTCCAGTGGGTCAACTGAGCAGGAGCTGGGCCATCTATGGGGGGGTTGGCCAGGCAGCACCTCTGTCATAAGACCCCAACTGAGACTGGCCTTCTCTAGCGATGACCCATGTTGGGAAGATGAAGTTAGTGTCCTCCACGCTTACGAACAGCACTGCCTGTGCATTATGTATGAGCTAGAGAGATCTCAGTGGGGAAGGAACAGGGGCTGGGAGACCACTGCGGGTGAGCCTGCTGCAGCAAATCCTGGTAGCTCCAGCACAAACCCTACCAGCACTGGCCCCAACCATTGCTTCTCCAGGCTGGGCTCCACAGACAAGTTCTGAACTTGCCCCACCTCCCACTGAACCCATCCAGCTCACAAAAGTCTTCCTTGGAAAGAAGGAGCCTGTGAAGTGCCTCGTGATGATCACAGTGGGCTTGCTTGCATCCTCACTCAATGTGAGCTTGGGGGTTGAGGTCTTCCCTTCTTCCTTTGAGCAGTGTCAGAGATCTTTGAATTAATAAACATGTGCATAAGTGAAATTGATAATTCAGGCCTTGCATTTCCTGCT
>NW_010584019.1:68490-116966 GCF_000705375.1 Tinamus guttatus | reverse complement strand
TGCTGAAATGATGGTTGGTTGTGTATGATTAGCTTGCACAGGGGCAAAGACTTGTGGTGGTGGTTGGAGGAGAAAAGGAAAAACTAACAAATGCAAAATCAGGTATTTTATGTCTCTGCACTGATTGTGTTTGTGTCCCGTGGACACGCCGAGGATCCTTCTGTACAGTTTCCCACGCAGTAGGAGTGCTGTGGTCCAGTTTACTATGTGGCTAATGATTACAGGAAGAGTTTGTATTATTTCAGTTATGATGTACAGATAAGTGTAATATATTCCTGATAATAAATACATGCGCACACACATGGGTGGATGCGTGCAAACTAGTGTGTACTGCAGTCTTTTCTGTACACGTAAACTGGAGCAAATAAAAACCAAAGCAAAAGCCCCTTTTAATATAGTAAAGCCTTAAACTAGACAGCTCTTCATCCTCCTGGCAAGGGAGCTGGTTGAATGGGCTACCTGATTATGTTTCACATGCTATAAATTAGTTGAAAATTGTCTGGATTCAGTTTCCCTGGGATTTATACACTTTGAGCATGCTTCCCTCACAACTGAGCCTCTTCTGAGACCAAGAACTGTGCCGGGGGAGGGAATGGGCTTACTCACAATCTGCTCAGGCTGGATCCTGCCAGAAGAGTTTGGCACAGAAGTCACACAAGCGCCTTGGTGTCACACAAGCACCACTGCTGCCAGATGCTTATTTTGCAAGCTCAAGGCAGCCACATTCGGATTTTGTCCCTGACAGAACCACCCCTTTGTTTTATCCAGTCTCCAAGGTTGCTCGAAATGGCCGTTTCATGTCCCACCTTCCTAATTTGTCAGACTTTAATCACATTGGCCAAGATGTTTTCATTAAGGTTGATGTGATTCAGCAAGAAAGGAAAATTTCTGCAAGTGTTGCAGGCACTTCAGCAGACAAGTGTGTCCCTAGTGTGTTGGACACCCCCTTCCTATGCCCCATTTTCTCATTGAGATCTTGTAGTTCTTCATTCTTTGGCAGAGAGATTAGGAAGGGCCTAGGCCCATTCTATGTCAGGAACATGACTGATGCTTTCCCAGTGAAAGACCTGAGCAGATCTGCTCATGTTCAGTAGAGACTTGCTAGATTTGGGGGAATAAACCTAAGCATGAGCTAGACATACTTCAGCCCTGTTGCCTTAAGGACTGTGCTGTGGAAACAGAAGGGGAAGGATCAGAATGTTTGACAATTTCTGCTCATCATGCCCAAGCCAATGAAGGAATAGTGGAAAGTTTTGATTAAAAAGAAGACTAGGACTGGAGGCCAAGGGTGTGGGAATGGGGCACGGAAACCCAGGCCATGAGGAAAGACTGGCATGGGGCAGGCAACAGCAAAGCCAGGCTTCAGCTCCATCTCCTGAACGTCGTCCTGCAGGTTTGGACTCTGCCTTGGTAAATCCCACAAGCAGAACTCATTCATCGCACAGCTTATTTGCTGAGACAATCAATTTTTGCAATGCCAGGAGCTTGATCCACGTGGAGGTCTGTTGCCTTCCTCTGCCTTAATTGCCGCTACTACAGCCCAAATTCCCAGGTGAGCTGCTAACAACCAGCAGTGCTCAAAATGCCGCTTATGAGTAACTGTAGGGACATGTGGAAGGACCAGACCCTTTTAAAAAAGCCCTGTCCACCAACGTTGCTAGTCCTACTTTGTCACTGCAGTAAATGCTGATCAAACACAGCATCGGGGTAAATTCTGACCACTGGGATGAGTTTGTAGGCTCCTGAACTCCCACACAAATAACTGCAGACTCCAGCTCAGGCCACATTTCACAAATTGCGTATTGTCTCATCTGTCTCAAAAAGTCTGAAAGCAGAGTTAATGACACAGGATTGAACAGCTCGCCAGAGAAGGTGCTCCCCTATAAAGACTGGGACAGCTGGCAGATGTTGAAACAAGTGGGTAAGCAGAGGCAGACCAGAAAATGAGGGTAAACAATAAGCATAATTTATTTGAGTATCGAGAAAATGTCTTAATGCTGTACCACAAAATTACAAGTGAATTTCCAAATTCAAAAAGCATAGATGAGGGGAGATATATTTACAGTGTCGCCAGGATAAAAAGTATCTACAGACCCATGCTGTGCTCTGCGGGCAAGTTTCACATTTTAAAACTTAAGGCTTGCATCGCTACATTAGTACAGAAAAAAAAATAGGGACCAAAAGAAGAATAAAAAAGGATAAAAAATAGATTTGTTTGCAGAACAAGCATTAAAACTATTAATCACACCTGTAAGAAACTCTGAGAAATCATTAGGAAAATAGACCATCGAACAAATAACAGAAAGATATATATATATATATATAATTTTTGCTTAATAATTAAAAAATAAAAAATATACAGACTCTTCCATGGCTTCAGTCAGTAAAAACCACATTACTGCGGAAATGGTCCAAACGCACGAAAGGTTTGCTAACGCACCAGCTCTAGGTTGTCATCAGTCTTTGTGCTCCTCATGCCAACTGATGTTGCAAGGCACAACGTAAAGCAAGGAAGCTCTTCACACAGGTCACAGCCGCCCCATCGTCTCGACAGCAGAAGCTACTACGCCGAAATCGAACGCCCTGCACATCCTCGAGTGAACAAGATGCCTCATGGATCAGAAGTGTGCCATGTCATGGGCTAACCTCGCTTCCGGGAGCATGAGCTAGGAGCAAACACCCTGAGAAAGACTGAGGCCTGGATCTGGGGAGCAAACACGTTCTTGGATGATCTGGTTGCCACCTAGGTGTCAGACATCACATGACGTGTTTATTATCGTGCAATCAGCTCTGGATAAGCAGGGGGCAAAGAACAAACTGCTCTGGAGACGACTGCTTTCCATGTGCTCTTGCTTGGCAAGCAGAGGCCTGGACATGGGGCCTGACATGTTTGAAGCAGGCTCTGGGCCCTCCTCCATCACAAGGGCAATGAAGGCCTCTCTCTAGGAGGCTGAAAATATAAGTAACGCCAAAAGCTATTGACCTTCAAATTGTCATTGGGCCTCATGCTTAGAGAGGAAATACTGTGCACAACGCCACCTGGTCATTAGTGTTTCATTAGAAACCTCGTCATCTCGGTAAAACCGACTCCACCCCACCCGAGCGGAGAGCTCTTGGTTCACCCACCCTGCGCCTCCCGTCAGCACTCGCGTGACGTGAGGAACGTGCACAGGAAGGCAGTATTTAAGCACCGTTTGGCCCCGCAGGGCGTGAAGCAGGAGTTGCCCAAGCGCTCCCGTGTGGGAGCACCCATCTAAGCCCAGCTCGTCGCCACAGGAGCTACAGGCAGCACAGAGAGGACGAGTTAACTCAGACTGAAGCCTCTCCCGCAGCCAGGATGGGCATCATCACCCTTGCACATGTCTAAGTCCCTCATAGGACACCCTCACATAAGATGGATGTCCTACCTGAGAGCTTTCCAATGGGGCACTCACCAACTAAGCCCCCATCAAACAAGGGGACCACCTGGTAGGGCACAATGTCAGGTGAGACGGACACCCTGCACATTCTGGCCTCAGTGGAATGAAGAAATGTGACCTCCCTATGAGCTCACATCCAGCACACAAGCCCGTGGTGTTGAAAGATATCCCAAGATTAAGAAGCAAGGATGCTTATTTTGTGCAAGATGCAACAGGCACTCTTTCAGAGTCAGCAGTGCTGAGGTGCACCAGGGCAGAGGAGAGACTGCAGGGCAGCTTTGCTACAAAGACAGTATTACTCACTCGCACCTCCCTTCAAAACAAGTTCCCGAAGCCTGAAAGACCAGCATGATCGTTTATTCATTTGGACACATGATAGCAATGCTCATTTGCAAGTGTTTTTCTCAGGGCAGAAGTTCTTGTTCTATCAGGAATTTAAGAAAACCCACTGGAATTGATCAATATATAAAACACAATCACTACAGAAGCTGATTTCACAAAACATGAACATAATGTTCCACGGTATTGCTTTCTGTTCTCTGAGTTAGGAGGAAAGACATTAGCTTCCTACTTCCTAATGCGAAGTAGCCAGCGAGAGGAACTCTCTGTACACTGTGAATAAAGGTTTGTTTTCATCTGGGTTGGGCGAAGGGTAGAAGCGCCAACAGAAAGCCCTGCCAGTGGAAGCTTCACCCTTCCAAAACCCTGCCTAAACAATAACTAGAACTGCAGAACACTTCTGTCATTCATGGCCTCAGTCCTTTAAGCATTAACAGTGTTTTAGTGAGAGGTTCATCCCACTGCAGCTCCCTCTCCCTGGTGCGACCAGCGGGACACGTCTGGGCTGCTGGTCCCTCAGCCAGCTCTGAGCCCTGTATCCAAGCCTGGATGGGGCTCCCTACGGAAGGGCAGCCCATCGCTGCCTCTACTGCTTCCAACATCCCAGGGAAAGCGAGGAGGCGGCGCCGCCACCACCGCGAGGCACTCGCAGTCATCAGGACCCTGCCTAACCTGCCCTCTGTGCCTCCTTTCACGCTGGCACCCTGGAAGCAACCAAATTCAGTAAAATCAAGGCCAGCCCTTCAGGCCGAAAACTACCTTGAAAAATCAGACAGGCCATTTTCATTACATTTCTCATCTTTGCCAGAGAGGGACGTATTCTTGCACTAAGCACCCCAGAAAAGGCATCACTTCTCTAGCCCCACCTCTTCATATCGTAGAATGCTCTGCATCTGTACAAAATACTCTTATAACAACAAAGCAAAATAATTATGAATCTATTTACAAAGAAAAGCCCAAATGAGTGCAGGCATATTGTTCACAAAAGCAAGATGATAGCAGCATTTGCATGTGCTCAAAGTTACCTGGCTCCATTTATGTCACATGCAAACATCAGCAGGGAAGCAAAGGAGACAATAAAAAATAAAATTAAAAAAAATCACTCAATTCAGCAAAATCATTGCCATTGTCCTAGAAAGAGGTCAAATTCTGCCTTTCAGCTTACAAAATGAACAAGCAAGGGGCAGGTGCAGCCATGAGAAGGGTAGGGAAGGAGCCTGGCGCTGCAGTTGTGTCCTACTCATGTTCTCCTCTCCAGGGCAAGTCACACAAAAGAGGAGAACAGGATGTCCCCAACGCCAGCTCAGTAGGGAGAAGCAGGTACACAGAGAGCAAGGAGAGACCTGCACTTCCCTGTCGCTGCACAAGGTTGTGGACTCTCTCCAGCATCTTGTATTTGGTGAGGAGCAATAAGGCTGTGGAAATCATGATGGAAGAGTTGGAGATGGCGCTGAAGAACTCTGATCCTCAAAAGTAAATCTGCAGGTAGCTTTGGGACTGGTACAGGTAAGAGCACATTCAAATACCAAATGTGGTGAAACTGAAAGATTTTCCTATGAACTTTCTCAGAGAAAAGGAAACTGACGGAAAATGATCCCTGTCAAGACATTCCCTTTCTTCTAAATGCTGCCATTAAATGCCACAAAAGCAGAAATAAAGTCATGGAAGATAAACACCAAAACAGATCCCTAAGTAGACAATAAAAATAATTTAACATTCATAAAAAAAAAAAGATTACATACAGCAAGAAACCTGCATATCTTTAAATAGTTTTCTTTGGAAACACACTTTCAGTCAGAGTTCACCTCCTTCAGATCTTCACGCTCCATGTGGTAATTGCTCAGAACCTGGTACCCAAGGTGGAGAAAAACATCCCTACATTTTGGTACAATGGGAACCTTCCCTTTTGAGTGTTTATTTTTTATCCTCCCACCACATCTTCAGTGCTTTTCAGGAGGCTGTGGAGTGTGATGAGCTTGTCTGTTTAAGAAGGTAGAGCTCAATCTAGTGGATTTCAATTTTGATATTCTCTCTCTTGCTTGAATAAGACTTCATATAGGCACAGGGAAAACGGGATTGGCAGACAGCAAAGACCCAGCATTTGGAACAGACCATAACTTTTCATTTTGCATATGAAAATGCAGTCAAAAATTGCATTGGAAATGCACACACAAAGTAATGAACACATTAATTCCATCTAATTCCAACTCTTGAGAAGAAAGGCCTCCCAGTTTAATAAAAAAGAAGGCCAAGGCCCTGCTAGGTGTATAGCAGGGCTTTAATTCTCTCTTGGAAACCTTCAAGAGAGATGGTCCATGGTCAGGCTGTAGACCCTGGGAGATGTGGTTCCTGTTTCTGCTGCACCGGTTTCCCTGCGAGACCTTGGCCAAGTCGTTCAGGAATCTATTCTGCAGCTTTCCATCTATGTGATGGGGGGCAGAGCACTTCTTCAGAGGGGAGCTGCACTGACAAACACAGCAAAGATTGTCAGGTATTGAGAGGCAGTAGTGTGGAGGATGCCTAAGACAGGCAGCACCCCCTCAGAGAGGCAGAGGGGATTCCTGTAATATCTGTGTGGGATATATTTTCCAGCACAAGTTAAAGCACAAATTTAAATCTGTGCCTTTATATGGGTATAGCCCACCACTCTGATGGTTCAAAAAGCCTGTTTTAGAGTTGCATATTTGGATAGGGCATCTAGAGAGAATTAAAAAACCTCTCACCTTGTAACCAAATCAAGGCTACATCTGCATTGCTGACTCAACACGGACCCCAGCCTCATGCTCTGAACTTCTCACTCTTCACAACAGCCAAGCTCTGGAGCACAACCAAGCTGAAAGCCCAGCCAGGGCCTTGGCATGGCCCAAGAGGATCCTGGCCCAGTGGAGCAGAGTGGAGCAGCCCCACACAGTGTCACATACCTCATACTTGAGCACATTTTATGGATCTTTGCGAGTATAAAGCACACAGACCAGAGAGCTCTGCTGAGCCCCACTGAGGCCCATGCTCCAAATAGGATCACAGACCAAGTCAGTAACCTGTTTCTAGAGGTGGTCTCCCGTGCCACCAAGAAAACTTGTCTCAGCAAGCCAGACCTCAGTTCCATGGTGTTTTTTTGGGGCAGGAGGTTACACACTCTACTGGCAGCACTGTTAAAGAGTTGCTGTATATCCTCATGTCCTTCACCTGGGAGAGGGGCTAGAAGCTGCGAGACTCTCGGATTCTGTTCACCAGAGGATTTTGAGGACCCTGGACATCTTTCTATGCATCTCTTTCTAGGGGCAGGAGTATGATTCACCCACTGAACCAAACCAAACTCTCAAGGCCAAATTCCTTCTTATTTCAAGGGGCCTGTACTGGTGGCAATATACTGATTTCAAATGAAATGGATGCACAGAAAGGAAAATAGGGCCCTACTGGTCTCAAAGACCTGGGCTCAAAAGCACTTCTGCCAGCCACCCCCCATTTCAGTAATGGTATTGATAAGTCTTGACACGAAGAGGTAGGAAGGCTCTTTGGGAGACACCCGTTCTATTAAAACCATTCAAGTACTTGCATGAAATAGTTTTATGACTAAACCCTCTGCTGAGTGTACAGTTAGCAGAAAATTGTTCTGCACTATCTGCGCATTTGCAAATGGCCATTTACCTGACAAGCAGCGACCATAAACCCTCCCCAACATTTCACAGCAGCAGTGCACTATAAGGAATATGAGTACTTAATCAGTTTTAAAAAGTTAAATACAATAAAACCATGAAACCTGATATTTTAAAGAATGTAAATCTTGCAGGTGCTTTCTTAACTAGGTGAAAGCATAGGTTTGGCGAGAGCCTTTTCTGTGTGTTCATGTGGTACAGCTCACGTCAGGTGAAGTAACCAGCTGATCTAAGCATGACATTAACATCGCAAGAGCTGCTCCATGTATAATCAAGTAGAGTATCTGTGGGGAGGTAATTCACAGGGTTACTGAGAGAAGGACCTTTGTGAGGCCTGGTTTCATAGCAGCATTTAAGGTTATCCAGCACACAGAAGCAGTTTTCTTTCTACACATTGCAAAAAAAAAAAAAAAAAAAAAAAAAAAAACAAGAGAGGGAGGAAGGGAAGCGCGTAGCCCCAGATTAGCTGACAGTGTTGCCGGGAATATGCCAGAGGTGTGGCTTTTTCCTTGTGATCCCTTTTAACTGTGCTACTAAGCAAACTGCAAGCTGTAGCAACAAGGCTGGGGATTCCCACCTTATGCTTCATTATTCCTGCATTACTGATTAACCAGATGAAACACTTCAGGTTCCCCCAACAAAGCTTCCTTCACTGCAGCAGTTCCTCAGTTGCCCTTAAGGCAATCGGGCAGTCACTTGCAGCTCTCTGAACCAGTGTCCGTATTCCTCTCCGTGTCTGCTGAGGCCGCATACGTGGCTTCCACACTGTGCCATATTCCATAGGTGAAGTAGATGATAAAGCCTGTGGGAGCCAAGTGAAAAGGGCAACATTAGATCTATAAGGAAACAGAAATCACTACTCACATCTACGGAAACAGGTTACATTACAGGGAAATCAAGCCTTGGCTACCTTGCAGCAGACAACAACTATCTTCCTCAGGGGTAAACAAGAACAAAATAAAACAATAAACCCAAGAGGTCATTCTTTTAAAAATGATCTATTCCTACCCCAAACATAAGGGAGAAACCAGGGTTGATTACAGAACAAATTCTCCATGTTTTTGAATGAGTCCATCTAATGCTTTGCCTTCTGTATAGAGCCTTCTCTTTCCATTTGTGTATTGATAGCCTCTATTGCAATAAAAAACATCCATAACTGATGGTAATCATACATGATCATTTTTATCACAACAAATTCTGCCTTCTCCATGTGGCTATTTGGAATATCCTGGGACAGGGCACAGCTCCTCCAGCTCAAAAAGCACCAGCCTCAGCACTTGGATGCCAATCCAAGTTCAGCAGACAAAGAAGGTTGTACAGCCCCTTGTGCAATGAGTGAGCACTTCTCATTCCACTAAGAAAGCAAAAGTACTATATTCATACACATTTATGTGGTTAAACATACACATATGCACATGTACTTCCTTACTACCACTTCTCAGAACTCAGATGTTGGATGCAGTCCTGCTTGGATGCAGTCCTGTTCCACGTGCTCTAGGTGTCCCTGCGTATGCAGGGGGGTTGGACTAGATGATCTCTAGAGGTCCCTTCCAACCCTAAGCATTCTATGATTCTATGATGTTATCCACCAGCAAGAATATAATCATGGTTTTAGTCCAGCTGATAAAACTGGCAGCAAAAAAAAAAATTAAAAGTCTAAACCCAAGACTATTCAGACTATTCATTTGCATACCCTGCTCCTTGGCTCACAGCCATTCTATTGCTCTGCCTTTTAACACAGGTTTCTGTCAGGGTGACACATATCTAACACGTCGCCCTTCTGCATGTTGTCAGGTTTTGATATCCAAAGGGCAATACCTTGAAGTTAGGTATACTGAGAATTTGACAAGATAAAGCCAGGAGGTTTACACAGGAGTTTTGCGTAAATCTCTGTCTCCCATTGCATAAGGCAATGCTTTTGTATTCTTGGGATATCCTCAGACCAGAACACCTTGGGAAAGTGTTAACATTCACAGTTAAAAATATTGGAATGGGGAAGGGGACTACTATAAAAACTGGATATGGGCAAAAAGGGAAGCTACCTGGAGTTGCTTTGACCAGGTTCAGAGCAAAGAAATAGGCAGTCACTTCAGGAAGCCATCCTTGACTCTTACTTCTTTGATCCTCCAAGTCTGTCTACCATCAAAGATAGAAGCTCTAAAAAAGCATCCTGATAAAGCCCTTAAAGTCTTAAAGATCATCAGAAAGGCAATCACAGACCCATACCATGTGCTGGCTAAGATATTCCTCTTCCCATAAAATGGTGAAAAAAGGATAACATTTGCTTCATTTTTATAGAGCTGCAAAGGAAGCCATTATGGGAACAATGCACAAGATGGTTCCTATGTAGCTTTGCCAACATAAAAAGTCTCTTGATACTTAAATTTAACAAAAAGCTTGAGATACACTGCCTGAATGGATTCAATAAAGTCAATATGATTACCCAAGGTTGATGAGAGTGCAAAATCCCTCCCTATAATACTACAGAAAATCTATGGTTAATAAACTCAAATAACTTTAAATGCATGTTATTTTCTTCCTCTGTTAAACTCACCAATGAGCATCCAGACTGCAAATCGTATCCATGTGCCTATATCTAGTTGCATCATGAGGTAAACATTCACAAAAATACTCACAATAGGAAGAAGAGGCAAAAGAGGTACCTGAAAAAAAAAGAGGGACAAATTACATCCATAAGACAGATTAATAGACAGGCAAGAACATCACTTCCCTTGTAAACAACAAATGATGCCTGTTAACAACTCTTTGGCTGCCAGATCCTAGAAAAGGCAAGGTTAGATCAAAATGCAGGATAGGATATGAGACTGATGTGAAAACTGCCTGCTGCACTCCATCTTAAGAACAATTTTGCTTGTTTTGTGTTGTGAAAGAAGGAAGGAACGAAGGAAGGAAGGAAGCAGGCAAACTTTACCTGCAATCCTGTGAGGGAAGGAGAAAAGGAGAAAAAACAAGGACAACATCACGACAGGCACCTATTAAGGAACAGAAGAGGGCAGGGGGGGCTGTCAGAAGGACAGACTTGAGGACCTTCATCCCTCCAGTCACCCCACCAGGGTAATTAAGCAACGCACACACCATTTAGTCAGTTACTAGATTGTGGGGGGGCTCCCTTTTTACTTCCTGAACTGCCAAACATTGGATTGTCGCTTCACTTCTGTGCTGTATGGAAAAGATTATTTGGAGATCTGAAGGCAGAGGGCCGGGAAGCTGAAATCATCACAACATACAAACCTCCACCACTTTAAAGAAGCAAAGAAATGAATACAGCAGAATAGCAGCTTGAAAAACTCTGCAGTTCCAACAAATTCAAGATATCAGCAAGTAAAGACATTAGCAGGAAAATAAAAAGGAGTTTCTAACAAAGTTTTTTCTAACAGAAGGCAGTAAAAGTACTACTGAAAATCATCACAGAGCTACAGGAAATATAGAAAATATACAGGAAATAGAGTAAGAGACTAGTGAAGCAGCATCAAGAGTACTTTAATGATCTGAGAATCAAACAAGTGATTCAGTAAAGCTGAAATGCAAAAATCAGAACATAAGGCCTGTAGAGACAAAATGAGAAACAACCAACTGCCAGAACTATAATTGGCAATAATAAAAAGGTCTGTGAATATGCTGAAACTAAGGGGAAAATGAAGAAAATTCCCTTCACTCATAAGGGAAAAGAGGATGTACAAACAGAAACAGTCTAAAATGCTGTAAGTCAGTTTTAATTCAAGTTTCACACACGCACATGAAGAAACATTTATGGTGGCCGGTGGCTCAACAGAACCATAATTAGAGGACTGGTACCTGGATTAGAAAAGGAAATAATATTTTCCTAAATGAAACCTTGTCAAGTCAGTAGGGACAAGTGAAATTTCCCTAGGGGGGGTGAAGTATGTAGCTAGAAACCACAGAACTAATCCTTGGACCAATTATAAGCATCTCTGAAAGCTTTTTGGTAGGCCAGTAGGTCTCCAGGTACTGGAGAGAGGAGACAAATTACCTATTAAAGAGAAATACAGAGAAATAACTAGGGAACAAAGCAGTGAGCCTTGGATTCCCAGAGAGAATTTCAAGGAAAATTACCAAACAGTCAGGCTGTAAATGCCTAAAAGACAACATGGAGATAAGAAACAGCTGCTGCAGATTCATCAGTGACAAGTCTGATTTTTTTTTTTTTATTTGACAGGGTAGTGGCTAAAGCACAAAAAGGAGGTAAAATATGCTGAGTCCAAGGCAGAGGAACATCTCAGAGGTAAGTTCAGCAAACAGAGTCTAGATGACCATTCCTGAATTTCCTGCTCCTGGCCACTTCTGCTTTCCCTTCTGCGACTATATGCCCTAAATGGCTGCAAACACAAACCTGTGAAATTGTGCTTGGATTTAAGTGTTCAAATCTGAAGTGTTCTGCATTTGCTGAAAAACTGTAATTGAAGAGCAATCAAAATGAGAATAGTTTGAAGGATATGATTAGAACATAGAAAAGTTCGTGTCAGACTCATATTCTCATTCTGTCCATGTGGCCAAGTCCCTCATTCTGATCAGGCCAACATGCACTCCCTCCTCCAACCAGCTCCCAAACAACAAACTTCTAGCCACAACTCCTGAGACACTCACCTTGAAGGAGAGCTTGGTTTTGCTTTCAGGCTGTTTCCATATAATGAAGCTGACAATAAGAACAAGGATTGCAGCAATAATCCATACAGTCTTTATCAGAATGCTTGGCTCAAGGGCAGTCAAGATACAGCTACCCACAATAAGGAAACCTATAAACAGACACAAAAACATATTGATTTGTTTTTTTATGAATGAAACAAAACAAACAAACAAAAAATACAAACAAACCGCAGAATCTGAAAGCTCGGCAAACAAACTGCAAACCAAGAAAAAGCCAACTATAAGAGATATGTCCTTGCCCCCATACGCCCAAAATCCCTTGGTCAGGGGGTACCCAACAGTTCTTTTCAAGTGAGAAATTTAATGTTACATCTATCCTCACCTTGTCCCTTACAAGAGCTCATCAAACTTGCAAATAACCAGTTACAAGCAAGAAAGTGAGCTTTCCCTTAACGGTGAAGCCAGGGGCCTACCAACTGGTTCAGTGCCCCAAAGCTGTACAGCTCAGTGCTTACCAATGATGAAGGTTGAGACATTCACCACATAGCCAGAGAATTTGGAAGGGTCTGAGTTTGGGGGACACAGTATGGCTTTGAGGGAACATTTCTCCTCTTCTTCTGGCAGAAATCCTGCCTGAGATTCACTCGTGCTTACAGACTCGTTGTTATCCGTCTCCTCTGTTGTTCTAGCCATCTGGTATGCCAAATTTGGCTGCTCTGGCTGATACCTGGGAAAAGGGGAAGGAAACAAAGAGGTTGTTGCCCTGGCGCAGAGTACTGCCTGCTTAAAAGCCGCACGGATAAGCATAGCTGTTCCCCAGATCACCACTATATGATTATAGTTTCAGACACTGTAGTCACACACATCGGCTGCAATCTTCTGTTTCAGGGGAAAAACTGAGGAATGTTGTGGCCATTACGTAAGCAAATATGGTCCACTGTCATCACCTAGAAGGTGGCTGTACTTCATAACTCTTTTAAGCTGGACAACCCAGTCTTTCATAAACCATATCATTGATATCACCAACACATAGCTGGGCAACAGTAGTGAAGACTAGAGAAGAATATGGCCTTTTATCTCTGGGAGTTCAGCTACAGTGTTTTGGAGTAAAAGGCAGTTGACCTAACATCTCAGCAGATATCGCATGCTGGCAGCTGCTGATCACAAAGTGCTGTTCCTGGTGCTCAGTGCTCCTCCTCTCTAGTTTCTTCTATTAGTTTGTCTGCTGCCACACTGGGAATGAAGGGGTGAAGTAAGAACTATAATTTTTTTGTTGCATGGGTAGAGAGCAACTCATTCAAGCGGGGCCCTGATGCACAGACAGATTTATGTAGAAAAACTACTCTTCCAACCTTAAATCCCCTTTAAGGGAAGTTTTGTTTGTGGCACTCTGCCACAAGCCTGAGTAAAGGAAAGGGTCACTACAAAAGACCCCTTAAAATCATTTCTGAGGGAATGCATTTGTGACAAGGGCATTTGTGAAATGCTGTGAATTGTGAAATGTTGTTTCATACAGAAACCTATGAAAGGGGAAAGGCTGAGTCCTGGTGACAAATCCATTGCACTCCGTATGATAGACACAATAGCTTGCAAAAACAAATTAAGAAGCCATTTGCAGCTTTATGGAAAAGCAGGGACTGGGAAAACAGACAAAATGCAATAGGGGCAAGGGAAATCCTCAAACTCTGGGCAGTGAGGCAGGATAGACAACACAGCCACAGAGCAAAGGAACTACAGTTAGGCCTTTATCCAGCCGAGAGGCAGTTCTTAGTTCTGTGCATTTGCTGGGAGCAGCTGAAAGGCCTCCAGGAGGCTCCAGCAGAACAGAAATGTCCCTTATCAGCCTTTTCCATTGACTCCCTTTTCAAAAGACAATCCAGCCAGAGGCTGTAGTCCCTGTGCAGATCAGGAGCAATGATGATGCGGACACTTGGAGCGCCCTCCTCTCACCCCCATCCATAGGTACCTCTTCCAGGAGACTCAAGGTTCGACCATGGCAGAGGTGGACCAAGGCAAAACCAAGTTCAGAGGATTCCATCGCAGATCCAGTTAGCACACTGCCCCATTAAGTAAAAGAGATGTCCTCTACTTGAGTAGCTGGAGATATTCACAGTGTTACTGAGTCTACAGAAATGACGAGGGCATCTAACTGCCTTGGGCGGATTTTTGTCTATGTGGTAAAAAGGGGCTATTTCTTTCTCCATACCTCAGTACCAATACGCAGGCTGCCACCAAGGAATAAGCCAGGAGCGTCCCAATAGACATGAGATCCACAAGATCTTTCAAGTCGAAGAGAAAGGCCATAACAGCTGTGGGAAGAGAAGGCGGCGAAAGAGGGAAGAAAAAAAAAATCAGTAATGCTGTGGAGTAGCCACATTTCAGCTGTGTAAGAGACAAAGCAGACAAAAGATGACTGTTTCTGAGGATTCAGCAAGGGATTCGAGCCACTCCATAAAATACGACTCAAGCATGCTTGAACCCCAAAGGCCTTGCAAGGCTCTGAGCCTCACAGGCTGTCACACCACAGCCTCACTAACTGAAACCAAAAGCAGCATTTATTACTGTAAATGCCACTGTTTTTCTTAAAAGGGTGTGCTGAAGCAGGGTGTGCTGTAACTCACCCATCACAAAAGTCAGACTGGAGCTGCAGCTAAGCTTTTTACTTTATCTAGTTCTTTATTACCCAATCTCAATTCAAGACTGCCTGAAGAAAAGAGTGTTGGAGAAGTAGCTGTGCCAAACTCAGCAGGGCCCAGGCTGCCCCTGCAGGAGGTTGAAATGTTTCACAAGAGCTTAGAGCCCAAAAGGACAAGCTGGCAACCACTCCTCAAACACGGCACATCCTTACACCAGTGGCTTATCCTGAATTTAAAGCAGTAGTACAGAGAAAGCTGCAATACTGGCCTGTTTGTTAATTATCTGGAGGAAGGGGGTGGCTGTGAGGAGAAGGTAAGCTGATCTTCATTATCTGGAAGACTTAATTCCCGTGTTCTTGTGGAGCGCAGGATGGAAGGAGAGGACAGGAATACTACCAGCTGTGACTAACTGATTAACAAATGCCTATGCCACAGGGCCCATCTGCCTGTCTCTGTCTGTCCTGGCATCCTCTGCCGCGTGCCTTACCTACAGGCTGTGCATGACGTCTGCAGCCAAGGCAGCCAACAGCCCCAAGGAGCCTGGGGCACAGCTGGCTGCCCACCGCAGGGGGTTAATTACTTTTAAAGCCAGCAGAGTGCACAAGGAGTGGATGAAGGCGACTCTCGGTGTGGCACAGGATGTCAGCAACGGGCTCCAAGAAGGAGGTATTGGCACGGAGAGCTACTCGCGCTCGCCCAGGCTCTGCACTCACAGGGGTGCAGGACAGCCAGGCACCTTCTGTGAAGACGTGCTGTGAAGCACAGCAGCTAAGTCAGCAGGCTAGAGCGCGGCAGAGTTACCTGCTCCTATGACAAGTTTATGCTTTCTTTCTACTCATTCACGCAAATCTTTTGCACCTTACCTGCAATAGTCCCTGATGTCACCGTTGCAATTATTGGAGTTTTTCTTTTCTCACTGATTTTAGCCAAAAATTTAAAGAGAAGCCCATCTTCTGCCATAGCGTAAATTATTCGAGGCATTGGAAACATGGAGCCAAGGAGACTAAGGACACAGAGGGAGAAATAATCTACTTATATTACCTCACGTGGAGCTCAGGCTCACAAAAGGAAGCATGTTTATGGCAGTACAAACACAGAACAGGTGGCAGTGGCTTTCATTCACTTCAGCTTCTCCTTCAACCACCCCCTACAAATACCCATGTTGCTGATAGCTGACAACTGAGCTGCAAACTTAAATCTAAATCTAACCATGGGGCACGGAAACGGACAGGTTTTATGGCAAAACAAACATAATCTCTCTGAGCCACTACGATCTGCTCACTTAATTAACTATGTTTAAGTTGTTCTAAAGCAATAGGTCTCAAGAGCATGATATATTCTGCCTCCAGTCTGCCCTGCTTCCCATCCAGATGGCTGTCACACCGTCAGCCTGCAGAAAGGTAGCCCTGGGTATGGTAATCCCTATACGTTCCAGAAGATGAACCCTGCAATGCAGGGGTGCACTCAGCAGGTCTGCTTGCCACCCAGGAGGCCAGGATGTCTTCCAGGCAGACTGTTTGCACTCTATATCTGCCTCCATGACTTAGTCATTGAACCAGACTTAGATTCAAGAAATGCACCTGCTTGGTCTGCTGCTAGGATGGGAGCTTCTGAAGTGATACTGGCCAGGCACATCTCTAATCTATCACAGGACGAAACCCTTCTGAAGCCAACAGATCAGAATCTCACCTCTAAATTCAATTCCTCTGCTGATAATGCAATGCAAAACTGGATAAATGAGTGACAGCAGGGAAGCTGGGCAAGAACTGAGTTCTAACATATGTCACTTTAAAAGGAGCTGGAGATATGCACTTGTCTTGATAAATGTAGAAGAGCAGTGTCTTACCTTGTCGAAAGTGCGCACAACGAACCAACAGCCACAGCGTAATTGGCCCCATCCCAACCTACATATTTAAAGGCATTGGGTAAAGGGCTATTGGTATCCAGCTGATAGTAAGGCATCATGAGCGTGAGAGCAGCTGACACACCAAAATAAGCAACAAAACAGATGAGCAGAGATGCCACGATGCCAATGGGAATGGCCTTCTGAGGGTTTTTTACCTCTTCACCTGGAAAAAAGAAACTGAAGCATCAGGTAAATGACAACAAAAAACTTCATCCCATTCTAACACATTCTGCCTGGGGTTTTCAAAAGCTCTGTGGGCAGTAGGTTGCAGTTTGCCTGTGTAGAGTTGCCTACTGATCATGGCCTTAAGAAACCACTTCACTTACATCACCCGGGCTCTTTGCTCCTCCTTCTATTGCTCCTGTCACTTCTTCTGACACGGACATCTTGTAAACTCAAATTGGACTAAAAGCAGTCCTTATTCTAAAAAGGTTATTTTTCATTTTCAATTATTCCTACTATCCCACTGACATTGTGGTCCCCAAAACAGCCCAGTAGTCACAACTGATGGAGCAACAAACTATCATGCAGTTGGGAAGCAAACGCTGGAGTGAGAATTTAAGTTGGTATTTCCACCAAAACTGTGAAATTGCAAAATCAGCAACACAGGTGCCTAGTTCTAGTTCTCCCTTCTTTACAGACAACCAACCTGAGATGAATGTGTAAAAAAACACACCACCAAAATTCAGGCTCTGTTTAGTTAGGAAATAGTTTTGAGCACTCCCCTCCAGAGCCACTCACGGAACCACAGAATGGTTGATGTAGGAAGGGACCATTGGAGAACCTCTAGTCCAACCTCCCTGTTCAAGCAGGGTCACCTAGAGCATGTTGCATGGGATTGCAACAAGGCAGTTTTTGAACTTCTCTAAGGAAGGAGACTCCACAGTTTCTCTGAAAAGGCAACCTCCTGCGGTGGGCAACCTCCTGTCTCTGATCTTTGCCATTTCAGAAGGAGGGAGGAACTAGACACAACATTGACCCCATAACTAGACCCCACAAATCTAGGTGGATATGTTTCTCTTCCAGGGAGAAGCTCTTGGGTTAGCTGGAGTAATGGAGCCACAGTTTTTCAGACTTCTTGGAACAAGAACCAGTACTGGGTTATCTACCTTCGTAATGATCTCTTTCTGGTCTGGCTTTGAAATAACTTAGTTCTTAATAAGCAGGAAAGTGAGGAGATTACTTTCCTTCTCCAGGAAACTGAGATTCTTACAGTAGAAATCAGTCACTGCTGAGGGCTGCTCTCTCAGAAGGAGATCTCTGAAACCTGAGAGTTTCTCAGTTCAAGGAATTGCATTAACTTGCCAACTCTTACTCAAAGAGTTCCTCTTTCTCTGGTTCTTTAAATATTCCAAGCCAGGTGGAACACATTCCGCTGCAGGCACTTAAACATCCTCCTCCAGAATAAGTTGTTGATTAAAGGATCATCTGGAGTTAGAGGTTCAAACTGTCAATCATATGAGGCAACTGAACATGTTTGTTTTTTTTCTCTCCAGGTACCTAACTGTGGAGTCTGACTGGGTTAGGTCATCAGCAAAAATCCATGGAATTGGGGCCTGCAGGCAAAGTAGCACAGAGAGCACTGCTTTTGTGGGTTATAAGGTCTAGCCACAGCAGCTGTAAGTCAAAACTGGCTAGAAGTCAGGCACCAAGGGACTTGTGACATATTTAGCTCTGTGAGAAAAAGGAGACAGCTGAGTCAAAAACGTATTTGAGGCTGAGGTTCAGAGGGATAATGAATGCTGTGTCCTGAATTACCCACGAAAGCCAGTCTACCAGCAAAGAGGCTCATAACAGGAATGAAGACGTCCTCCCTCTTACCTGTGGTGGCAATGCAGTCGAATCCCACGAAAGCATAAAAACACGTGGCTGCCCCTGAGAGGACTCCGTTCAATCCATAGGGCATAAACCCTCCAACACCATAAAGCTTTTCTCCCTGTGTTTGACTAAAAGGTATGGCATTTGGTTAGAAGATATACTGACCAGTTGGGAACAAGAAAACTATTCACCCAGCTCATAGCAAAATCCAAGCTGGAGTTCAGAGGAATATTTTCTCTTTTTCACACAGCCAGCAGACAAACATCAGACAAAATGCTAAGCTCTAACAATTACTGCAATTTGCAACAGCCTGGGAAGTGCATTTTAAAAAATGTGTTCATGGTTTATGCCTATAGCCCACATCTATTAGGATAAAAATGTCTTGGCTAAGATAGAGAGAAAATAATGAAGATTAAAGTACTTCTACTATTACCATGTGCATGCATATATGCACATTTACATGTGCTCATTATAATAAAGCTTTTGAAAAAGCACAGCATGCAATGCTGGAAAAGGAAGAAAAAGAGATTTAAACCACATGTTTTTCACCTAAAATGGACTAAGGCAAAGTGCAGATAAGTACATATCAGAGAGCAATTCAAAATGTTGTGACTCTCTAAAATGAGCTCAATCTTAAATTCTGAACTTTAAAATTGACTGTGACAAGCTCATATCCAAACCCTGCCTGCAACCCTGATGGAGGAGAAGAGCCTGCATCGCTGGTAGGAGCACAGTCTCTTCCACAGACCATACCTAAAGCACAGCATTAGCATTAAGTGCATGAAACACAGCAAATGTGTCTCCAGAAACATGAAATGGTGGCAGCAAGGTGGCAACAGACAGAAAACCATAATTTGTAGATAATAATAAGCAAGATTTTTTTTTGCCTGAATACTGAACATGAGAAATATGGTAGGACAGGGGAGTCCTGAATGTCAAATTATATATATATATATATATATATATATACACACACACACACACACACTCTTAGATTTCAAAACATGACATTATCTTCATCCAAACAAGACAAAACCATCCCATTTGCGTGTGCAGGCAAAGCTGCAAAATGTAATCTCATTATTCATAATGCAGGCAAATGCCTTGCTAAGCCTGATCCAAAGTTCATTAAAGTTAATAGGCAGGCGCCTACTGATTTCCGTGCATTCTGGATCATGTGCCTGGATTGAGTCGCATGGGTACAAAATATCCTTCAGTTCAAGTAATTTTGGTCACTCAACATTCAACAAAAAGAAAAATTCAATTAAATAAATGTAAATCCTGGATCTGTGAGCCTAATCAGGTATAAGCATTTCAACTCTCTTGGCTATAGAAGTTCAGCTGAGACTTATATGAAAACTCACCTCCTATTTACAGAAATAGCCCAGATAATCCAAATGTGGATTACTCAGGAAGTGATGATGGAGTAAAATAAAACCTTAGATACATTTTACAAAAACAAGAAGTGCTATGGGTAAGAGCGCTACAGTTATTGGTGATTACTCAAGCACAGCATTAGCGAAGGAGCACATTTTTTTTTTTCTATAGAAGCAATTTATTTGTTGAAAAAAAAAATCGTAGCAAGCCAATTTTTTCAGAGTCTCCATAAACAGCTTGTTTGTAACCAAGCCAAAGTGACCTGTGAAACATATGTATGAAGCTCTCCAGCTAGTGCCAGACTCTGCTTCCAAGCAGGCCACCAATTAGGGTTCAGGTAGCAAGCCAGGACTGAACGGAGGTACATGGAGATACTTAAAAGCCAGAGCAAGAGGCCCGTGTTGCACAGTATCAAACAAAAATGAACAGTCCCGTATCACTGGCAACCCTTCTAAGCTCCTTCATTTTGGCCTTGTGTGGGGGTAAAGGATTTTGGCAAAGCAACAATATGTCATTAAAAATGGATTTCTCATAATCTTACTGCAATGCACTAAAACACTCTGCAACTTGCTCTCCTTTTTACTGAGGCATTTAGCACAAAGCCTCCAAAGGTACAACGGCAGCTTGAGGATCTTGTCCAAGTGTCCAAAAGAGCTACAAAGCTTTATTTGGCAATGGTTTAAGATAGTCACCAGAGCCAGCATGGCATAAACTTGAGTATGAGGTTATATAAAAAAAATGTTTTTTCTCAAAAATGTATGCCATATTTGTCGTGATGCTGGAAAAGGTCACTTATCCAGCAGGACCTACATTCAGACGCTCTGACTCCTTTTGGTTTCAGCTCACCAGCCTAGTCTGCTTTCAGCAAACTCCCACGGACACCTGCCTTGTCCCCCAGAGCTTTTAGGGAAGAAGGGAGCAATCCCCTTTAAGGATTTTGAGGGTATCACTGCGCAAGGCATCCTACAAACTTGCAATTGAAAAATGCATCAATTTTAGAGCTGAGAAGAAACAGCCCAACCTACTTGTCTCCGTGAATGCCATGGCTGATGTTGTATATGTCCTGTTCAGTCAGCTGCCAGTTTTTAATAGATCCTTTCACGAAGCCGGATACCATGACAAAGCCGAGAACGAGAATGTTGATGCACGTGAACACTTTGTTCACCAGGGCAGACTCCTTCACTCCAAAAACCAAAAGCCCTAGGAAAAACAGCAGACAGGCAGTCAGCAGCATGCGTGGGGGGCATAAAAATAGCACACTTACAAACAGGAGAGCTCACTTTCTGAAAACAGAAGAGCTGCAATAACGATGTACTCTGCCCTTGTCTCCCCACAATGCCAAGGTAGGACAAGCACAAATTCACCAGTAAGGAGGATGGGGGCTGCAGCCCACATATTACAACTGCCCGACCTAATGCCTTCTCACACAGCACTTCCACCCGGTGTTTGCCCCAGGTGAAGTGCTCTGCAGCTTTGCTGCCTCCAGCAGTTTCAGCCTAGCTCAGGTCACATCACTGCACTACGCTGCCATTTAGATGGAGCCACATCTCCATCCAGGGACCACAGCTCCAATAAGCTCAGTGTCCTGGAAGGAAGCACTGCAAGTGTTTTTTTCACAAAGGCACATTGCTGTAGAGGTCTCTGCTAAATGCAGAATTTAGGGGAAAAAAAAAAAAAAAAACTTTAAACTTTCCTTAGGAGCAGAGAAAAATGTGATGCCATCCCAACAGGGATGCAATAAGCCCTGGAAGTAGCTGACCTGCTGTAAGGCATGAAATAAAGTGGCATCTTAGGAGCCTTGCTCCCATTTAAATCAGTGGTATTTTTGCCAGTGACCTCAGTGAGAGCAGGAATTCAGCCTGCAGTCTTAGGGGTGTCCATGTGGAGAACATTTATAAGCACTGGCAATCAGCAGCCTGTTGAGGCATAACTCGGCTACTCAGAACAAACTGGTCATTCAAATTTGCTCCTCTGGCCTGGCTTTCAAGAACTTTTAATCCAAAACGAATGAGATGGCTGAGAGAATATTTTTTCAAAAAAAAAAGAAAAAAAGAAAAAAAGAAAATCACAAGAGCCTGCAGGAGGACAGTAGCACCAAATGTTGCCCAGGCTGCTCACACAAGGTACTTCACAGGGAGGGGAGAATCCTGGGCGCCCACAGCTCCTTCCTTTAAAACAAGGAAATTGGCTGAGACAGCAGCATAAGGGAAGCATCCAGCAAAGCACTGCACCTGATCAGGAGAACATGTGGAGCACTCAGGAAAAATCCGAAACTCAGGAGAGAGGAATAAGTAAATTAACACAGCTTATATTAAGCAGTAACATTTCTCACTTGGAATCTTTTTGTAGAAAAGGTTTTGCATTTTTTATTAGCATCCGAGGAATTTGTTCTATACGAGGGCATAAAATCATCAGTAATCAGTACCATTTTACTCTTTAGAAGTGCTAAGATGAGGAGTCCCAAATTGTGTAAATAGTACCTGAGCTGAAAGCCTAAATTCTAATCCGAAACTCGAGCAACTCCTATTTTATGTAGATGAACAAAGAAAATCTTCTTTCACATTCAGTTACAGCCTTGAACTTGGAAGACTTCAAGAGTCCTAGATGGAGCCCTAAATCTCCATTCAAACCCAGATGTCAAAGGGCTATTTACTTACAAACTATCGTTATGAGCACAGGCCATTTCAATCCTGATCAGAGTAGAAAGGGCAGAATAACCTTGCTAGGATAACATTGTAACTTCTGCCTTCTGGGAACCACAAAGGTGCAGGAAGAGTGCAAGTTTTTACCTTTGTTTAAATTTAACAACGTTTTTCCAGATCCAGCAGGAGTATATGAAAAGGTTCAGAAGGGTTTTCAATTTACAAAATTTCAAAACTTCCCAATTCTGATCAAAAGCATTGTCACATTTTTAGGGGAAAAAAAAGGGGGCCTGATTATCTCTCACATAATTATTTCTCTTACGTCTTGCATTCACTGCACAGACTAAAGCTCATACAGATTTTCTTGTTTCACGTTAAATAAAAAGTAGTACATGAGGTTCTTAATGAGTCCCATGCTTTCCTTCTCTCTTTCCTGGCCCAAACCATTGAAAACTAGTAGATTATCAAAACAGGAGCAAGTACAACAGAGCAGCAGATGCCAATTCTTGTGCAATAGGATTAGGGGGAGAAGAGGAAGAACCATGCCTGATTGAGGGCAGCAAGTCACCTTTTCCTTCCTTCTTTCCTTATGTGAAATTTGATTTAAAGTTTTAAAATTAGCTCACAAAAATATCTAGAATGCTCCCCTGTAATTAAGAAGTAAACAGCATATGCCCAGTGCTAACTCCGGGGCAGCTAAATAGGTCAATCCAATGCTTGTAACAAAGAGCTTTTAATAAGGTGCCCAAAATAAATGAGGATTTTGTGCCTATTCCAAAAGCAAACAATGAAATCACAGAAGAGGAAAGTCCAAGACTTCCAAACCCCGCCAAGGGCTTTACCTGTTAAGATGATGATTATGACCACAGCAAAGACGTCTGGGTATTTCGCTAGCACTCCAGGAGCATCCATAGTCATGTATTTTTTACAGAATTCTTCAATGTGCTGTCCTATGATTTCATCAAACGTTGCACTCCAGGCTCTGGCCACACTGGACGTTCCTGAAGAAAGGACAGAAACAGTGCAGGTCACTTCTCATGGCTGGCACACACTCTGAACCCCTAGGGGCACCTTGTGCTTGCCTTGAGTTAAAGCCTGGAATGTTCTTTCCACCCTCCAGCAGCCTCCACTTCCTCAAAACCTTGCAATCTGTGCTGCTGTAGAGGTCTGAGTCCCTTCTCATGCTGGCAGGAATTACCAGGTATGTACCTACACCAGGGTTACTACAGCCCACACGGAGAGACCTTGCACGAGGCAGCTTGGCTTACAATAGTGCAAAGTTGGAGCACCAAAGCCTAGATTGCAAATCCCACTTCAGCGATACCTGTAGTCTACTCTGGCAGCCTGCAGGTCAGCTTGGACTCTGCTACTAGAGAATCTGAGTGGGATGAAGGCACATCTGGCTCCAATGCAGGTTTAGATTATCTGAGCTTAAGTCATTAAATATCAAGACCCTAGTGCTAATTCCAGCAAGTGACATGGCTCTCCCTGCAGTAAGCACTAAAACCACCCTGTCCACGGTCTCTACTTCCTATGTCAGGAACAACAGAGGATGCACCGCTTGCTAGGGTGAGGACTGAAGCTGGGGTCTCACGGTGACCAAGTCTGGGACATTATCTGGGCCAGAAGAGACATTTGGCAAAACAGATAGTAACAGCAGGGAGTGACAGCACCATACAAAATAAACAGGTTTGGGTAACAGGCAGTCTACTTCTCTCCTTCTGTGTTACAGTAGTTACCATTCTAGCAATGTCTCACACAGTGCACTACATATAACAGCAGTAGTTACCATTCTAGCAATGTCTCATACAGTGCACTACTATAACAACTATAACAACATCTAATTGCATGATATAATGAGTACATAATTGCCTGGTTAAAAAAGGAGTTGGTTTGGTTTTGGTTTGCAGAATGATTCTTTAGAGGACTTGCTCTGGCTCCACTTCTGCCTAGAACAGTTTGTCTTGACACACTAATAGTGTGAAGTCAAAGAGACTGGATCTGATACAGGCAGGTTTCAGCTTCCAGCTCTGGGCTCTTGTGACTGTGTTAAAGGAAGTCTGTGCTTATCCAGAGTGAAACCCTGTTCAGCAATGGATCGGCACCACCTGCAGTAAAATCAGGAACATTCATCACCCCAATCTGGCTTTCAACAGTATAAACATAATCCAGCAATCAGACAAGTCTGGATGCAGTTCTGTGTGCTAAGATGGACAGGTGAGTAGTGAGAATGTATTTGAAGGGATGAGAGATCAACACCATCAGCCAGCAAGGCATTTAGCTTTGAAAAACTCCAAAGTTACTGTGTATCATGCTGAAATTGTTCAACTTGCTTCAGTGCTACTCTGGAAAAGAGGCTATTTCTTTAGTTCTGTTTGTTTTTGTGGGTGTTTTTTGTTGTTGTTCTAGCGGTAATCCTTCATGTTCTAGGACAAGAACAGCCAGCTCCTGTACTCTTTAGTTTGGAAGCCAATTTCACATAACTCTCAACAGTTTATACTTGACTCTGTGTAACCAAAGCCTCAAGGGAGTGGGAGGAATCTGACATACTGCAAGCATTGGAGACACCTGGGTAATACCTTTACTTGGGCTAGAAATCATGCTGCAAAGACACCAGGCCGTGCAGGCAACCTGCCTCCAGAGGAATGATCAGTTTGGCCCAATACAGCCCTGCCAGAATCAAGCTGGTTCCTGTCCACATCCACACAGGGCTTATGAGCATTGCTGCAGACCTCCTGCTCTCTCCTGTAACAGATATGGGCTAGGGGTAACCACAGGCCCCAGGAATCCCCTTTGCTTGAACAACTGATAGCTCTCCAAGGATGCTGCTACTCACCGTCCTATCAGCTCCCCTCAGCTTCCTGCTCTGGGAAGGTTTCCCCAGTCTGGCGCAGCCCCCCCACAGCTTCATTGCCCCAGCAGGAAGCCCAGACCAATTTCTGATGCTGAAGCCCAGACCAGTTTCTGACGCCGAAAGCCCTTCCAGGTCAGATAACCACCAAGCAGCCACACAGCCACTTCATCTGTCACCCACCTGGCAAGACCCTGCGTGAGCTCCAGGCCCAAGAGAGCTCCAAGCACTGGAGCCTGGCCAAGCCCCAACCCCACCAGACGGCTGGGAGGACACTGCTGCCATCCTGGTTTCCCACCTTGGCGAGACAACAGTTGCGTGGTCCTCTTGCCACAGTCTCCTACTACCTCCTCCCCGAGGCCAAGTTATAGTAAATTATATGTTAAAGGCCACAGTTCCTCTGTGGTCCAGCACTACCCAGCAATGCTTTTTCCCCTCCACAATACTGCATATTGCCTGGGCTGAACAGAAGTCACAGAAGCTCCAGTGAAAAAATACCAATGTGGCCAAGTCCCTCAGAGCTGCAAGTTCCCGCTGGCTCAGCCGGTTTCGGTGGCCCTGCTCTGGATTTTCAGCAGCACAAGTGAATGCAGACTTGGCTGCCGCCTCCAGGCCACCCCAGCTCTCCACCACAGAGTGCCGGCCAACAGAGCCTTCCCTCGCGCTCTCCCGGAGCTGGCAGGAGGCTGCGTGAGGTAAAAGGGCTGCGTGAGGTAACGCAGAGCCTTGCTGCAGCTCCCACCTCATGCGAGGCGCTGTTCTGCGCTGCCACCCTCCCTCCCAAACTGGGAAGGAGACAGCCCTCAAACTGACATTGCTGTGACAGGACTGAGTTAAGAGTAACAAAGTTGCGTCATAACACATGCATGGAAAATCCTTCCCTCGCGCTCTCCCGGAGCTGGCGGGAGGCACCTTGCGCTCGCCACAGGGGCAGCGAGTGCGGGGAAAAGGGCTGCGTGAGGTAAAGCAGAGCCTTGCTGCAGCTCCCACCTCGTACGTCATAACACATGCATGGACAACACCTAGCTTGTTTTTATAACATTTTCTGTAATAAACCAAGCAGCCAACTCTAAGATAACCACTGAGGCAGTAGTTCAAAAGCCATTATGAGAGAGCAAAATCACCTCAAAAATCTCAGTTTCAGCCTAGATCCTGTGAGTGTGATGCTACTTCGGTAAACCTCACTGTGCATTTGCAGCATCAAGTTTTGGGATGCTACCCTGGCCTCTCCGCAACTACATCCCTCACTCTGGTTGTGCAGTAGCATGGCAGGAAAGGCCATTACAACTAACTGGATGGGCAGCATGGAGAAGACTATCACTACCATTCTGCAAGAGAAGATAAATCATTACCAAATTCATTCAATTTCCCCACATGTAACCTAAGCAGAGTCCATTTTAGGAATCTGGAGGAAGTTTTATAATTAATCTGCTTTAAAACTTTTTATCCTCTACCTGCAATGAACTTGACTCAAAAAAATCGCTGCACTCGCATTTCTTAAGGAGGTGAGTTTAAATGACTCTGACTTTTCCTCTCATTCCTTATTAAGAAAAAAGGAGCAAGAAGCTTCAAGCAGCACAGAACAGAGCCAGCACCACCTCGGAGAGCCGAGGCACCTGAGAAGCAGCCGCTCTGTCTTTCTGGATACGCTCTCACCCTCCTGTCCTCAGAACCACGGGAGCAAACCTCCAGGGTAACAGCTGCACATCCCATAAAACTCAGTTAAAAAAATAACTCTTTAATAATTCACCAGAATATTGTTTTCCATTTAAACTAGTAAGTCTTCTCTCTGAACTGACAAGTTGGTGGTAGTCTCGATTACAGGCATGGTGACAAGCAGCGTGCCCAGAACATACTTGATGAGGCAGGAGTCTCATAAGGATTCATGAAGCCTTAATTAGAAAAATGTGGCTTAGTTTTAATGTATCGGCTCGGTTGTACATCACATGCTCAGAGCTTCATCCAAAGCCTCTCTTAGTAGGAGTCAAGGACTTACAGGGGATTTCACTTGGACCTTTCAGAGTCTGTGAACCTGCAGCTCACCCTTAGCCTAATCTATAACCACTCATGAGAAAATATTCGCATCTCCAGATACTTCAAGCAGTTTTCAAAGGCACCAGAAATTATTCCGTAATCAGCCAGGAGTGCAGATGCTGCTGTGCAAAGGCATCCTGCTGTCAGCTGCTCCTTCCTTTAGAGGAGGAAAACACTAGGAAAACACTTTTGTTTCCTGACTAGTTTGTAGCAGCCTGTCAGCCAGGGGAATGCCACATGAATAATGTGGAAATTCAGAGGAAGCAGCTGCAGTAATAATCCACCTTCAGTACAGACTCTCAACCTGCAGTGCATCCCTCACTTCTTAGAGCAACAGGGGCCACCACCACAGCACTCCTGCAGAGGGTCCTGAAGCCTCCAGCGAGCTCTGGCAAGCGTGTTGCTTCTCTTTAACAGCAATGCAATACAATCGAGGCTGATCTTACAAAACTGCCCTTTGGAATAAAAACTTGCTGTGCATCTGCTATACTTACCAATAACATAGGAAAGAATTAAATTCCATCCAGTAACAAAGGCCCACAGCTCCCCAACAGTGACATAACTGTAGAGATAAGCTGATCCCGTCTTAGGCACCCTAGCACCAAACTCTGCATAGCAGAGTCCAGCCAGCACAGAAGCCAAGGCTGCGATCAGGAAGGAGATAACGATGGCAGGTCCTGCATTTTCTCGTGCCACAGCTCCAGCCAGTACGTAGACACCTGCACCCAAAGTGCTGCCTACACCCAGAGCCACCAAGTCAAACGTGTTGAGGCATCGCGAGAGGCGACCGTCTTCTCGAGTACAGTCCACATTTTTTCGGCGAAGAAGTTGGTTTCCAAAGTTGATAAATCCCTGGCACCCCATCTTCTTCTTTGGGCCTGCAAGAGAGATGCTGTCGTCATTAGCTGAACCAATGCTACCCCACAAAAAGTACCCAGTATAATACTGCAGCTTTTTCACCCTTAGACAAAAACGTCTTCTCACCTTCCACTTTTTTCACAAAGCAAAGCAGTTGTAATGGCATTTTATCTAGGCTTATCTCAGGGATTTTAAACTGAAAATAAGTAGAGCATTTTTCTCCTTCCTACTCCTATTCACACCAGGGAGGCTGTGCAATCCTGGGGGGGCAAACTGAGTTCCACCACAGCCCTTGTCCCATGAAGAAAACTAATCTGATTTACAACCACAAAGGCTACACGAAAGCATGCAAGCCAAAAAAACAGAGCCTGTCCTTCAGATTTCAGAGTGATTTTCCTGGGCTAGGAGTTAAAAGAGATATATATATATATACAAACAGATAGATGTAGATTTGGATAAATACATATGGATATTTAACATTAAGTTTCAGAGGTGAATGACCAAAAATTGTGAGCACTATGTCCCAGAACATGGTACAGTTGAATTCTACATGTGCTACTGTCCCTAGAGCATAACGCGACCACAGGCACCTAAGTTGCACTCTGTAGTGAAAAAATGCACCCAGAGACACTTTTCCTGTATGTAAGTTGCCGCAAAATTTGTGAAAACTCCAGAGAGCAGAGAGCTTCTCTTCACGGTGTTACCCGAATCCATGAGCCCAATATTAGATGGGACTTCCTGCTTCTTATACGGCCAGGTCTAGTCTCAGTTGTCACAGATAACCCTGTCATAATATCCCTTCCACAAATTGTTAAGCTCTTCCTTAAAACCTGCTAGTTCCTTATCTCCAGTTTAGGAAACCTCCACTGACACTGCTACTCTCCAGCCAAAATGCTTTAATAGACAGTGTTCATTCACGTGTTTTTGTGTGAAGAGTGGCCTTTTTGGTGTTTAACCCAGTGTGCTTTTAGAGATCAGTCAGAATCTCCCAGCATCTGCAAAGCTCCACATCCCTGAGAAATTGCAGGGTCCATCTCTCTGCAAGTGTTCAACTCCCATTTCCACAGTAATGTAACAGCAGGATATCCCATTAGCACTCTCCTCCTCTTTGTGTCAAGAAGAATCATCTAAAGAAGCAATAAGAACATCCCAAGATCAACCACTAAACGCTGTGCATTTCCTCTGCAAGAATCTATCTTCCTTGTCTAGTCCCTGGCTTCTCATTAACAAATTCCCTATGCACCCTGCAAGTTTCCTACTAGCCCTCTTCTTAAGTAATTTCCTGTATGGTGCCGTATCAAAAGCTTTAATGAAGTAAAGATAAAAGAGCTGTCATTCTTCCCTCTCTCCTTAGAAAGCAAAATAATTAAAAAAAACACCAAAGCACCCCACCTTCCCTGTATCTCTTAACAAATTATCAAACACAACTATCAGATGCATCTGTCAGTCTCCCACAGTTAAATCTCTTTTATCTTTTTGCTATTCCTTAGCCAACTGACATCACCTCTGTTTTGACAGGTTTTGCTTTGCTCTTCCACCACCGATTTCATGCCCTGATTCGTTCTGACTTTTCTTTGACCCTTCTCTTCTGAGTTTTGCTGCCCACAAGTTTTAACTATTTTCTTCAGTCGTTATTCTGCCATCCTACCTTCACGCCTAGCACCACCATCCACATTCGGAATTTGATTGCTGGATACCATGATGTTCCTCACAGCTACGATGCTTCCTGTAGCACTTGCTGGGTTAACTCTAATACAGAGATGCAGGAAAACGTGAACTAAAACACAGCACGATTGCAGGGGTTGTAACACGGCACCTTCTTCATTCTGAATGGGTCACGCTGCCCAACACCTGGGACAAGCACTAGGAAGCTTCAGCATAACCAGAGAACCTCACACAAGCCAAGATTGCAGAAGATCTTCACCCGAGTAACACAGATGTGTGCTGTTACTGACAACAAACTATAATGCTCTACAGATAAATGTGGCTCCAGGCTCCAAAACAACCACTTTAGGACTTTATTCAGCTCTTTAAGGGTGCAGCACATCAGCATATTTGTTCCTAGCAGGAGTGCAGATTTGACCACTCTCCTGTTGCCATTGCAGGGTGGCCACGGGGTGCACGAGCTGGGTGCTGCTGGGATGAAGCTAAACCAGAAGATGTGCTGCAGGGTCCACTTAGCACACTTCAACAACCACCAGCTGTTGAGCCCAAAAGACGAGCCAGGAGCTTGTCCAAACTAAGCTCTTTTGGAGTACGTGGAATGCAGATACCAGGTCCTCAGAAAGGACTGTTTTGTCCTGCAAAATGACTTTGGGCCACGCTGCTTCCTGCTACACACGTTACTTCCCAACAGCGAGAGAGCCTGTGAGGACCAGGAGCTGCTCCTCCCTCGGGAGGCGACCCGGAGTTGAAAGGTGCCCCAGCCTCACCTCTGAGCTGCCCCATCAAGCCCAGCTTCCGCGGCAGGACTTTTAATTGCTTCTTCATTAAATATGGAAAAGGAAAAAAGTTATTTTATCTAGATGCAATGCAGGATGGAGGCATTCACTTTCAAAGGAATAGCTGATTGTACATCAATAATGGAAGAGAAATATGCATTGTACACTAACATCAGTAGTATGCACAAAATAACATATACATAAATATACTGCTAAATGCAATTTGTAATATGGTCAAGTGAGATTTGTATCGCATCTTTTGAGGCTAAAATTCAGAGTAAAAAGTGGAAAAATACATGCTAAGAAACAGAATTGAGACAGCAATTAAGTCCAATGCTTTGATTTTGTCATCCCAGCCTCAACTACAAAATCAAACATCTCACATTTCTAAGACACCAGTTATAAATCCTAGCTTAAATCTCTTTCCCCTGGCCTTAAGCCTACCCCTCCTACTATGAAAGGTAATTATAGTTGCAGAACAAAGTTGAGGATTTCAAAGTCCCACCGTGTCCAAAATTGTCTGCTCTGCCAACAGCTCTCAAATAGCAGCTAGACTCGAGAGAGACACGGATTCAAACAAATGCAGGAAGATCTCATAGAGGTCAATCTTGCAAAAATCTCATTTGGAGAACCATGGGAATTGCCAAAGCACATGGAGATGAAAAACTGTTTTCTCCCTTCACGTTATTACAAGTCTGTTTTTATGTCAGTTCATCCACATGCTCTCTTCTGCACCTAAATCTTGGGCGAATACGTGTCGCAGCCAGAACTGCTTTCAGCTGGACAGCCACCTGCTTCCCCAAAAGCAGGGAAGGTGCTGGCATGAACTTCAAGCTGGAGTAGGACAACACGAGCACTGCAGCGCAACCAGCACAAATTCATTGCAAATAAATTTACTTTACAGAAAGACAACATGAGTCCTAGGCATAACTCCCATCAGAGTGGTAAGGAGATCCACTAATGTCCGGGTCCTAGAAAGACCACGGTGGCAGGGCTGACTTGTCTGCTCTGAACAGCAGCAGCAGCAGAAGGGCTTCAGGCTGAGGCTGTAGGATCAGGCCTTCCCAAACCCCGGTGCCTGATGCTCTATTCTGTGTTACTCAGGATTTGCACACCTGAGCTGGCATCAGCCTTGCTGAATATACCAAAGTTTATCCTACCAAGTGCTGGACTTTTCTTACAGAAAATACTGAGCTGAGGGAGGATGGTAACTTGCAGGCCATGGAGCCTGAAAACCAAAAATATGATGTGTGCTCTGTCACCAGTGAATACACAGAGGTTTCTATGATGCCAACACAAGAGCAATGGGGCTAGCTCCAAGTGATAGGTGGCACTAATGAAGCATTCACTTTCAGCAGGGAAGTGACCTACTAACTGCCTCCATACGCTGCCCAAAGCTCCAAGGAGGAGGTGAGCAAAAGCAAAAGCAGAAGCTGGATGTGATGCTCTGCAGCCTGACTTTCTCTTCCTCTAATAAATGCTACCAGTTAAGGGCAGATTGTGGTTCCTGCTGTCCAGAGCCACTCTCCCTCACTCCCCTTTTGCCATCACTAAAATCCAAGGAGCTGCAGATAAGACGCTTTCAGGATTGGGCTCAATGCCTCTGCCTTAAAAACTTAATGCCTAATAATAATTGCAGACCATTTCCTACACAGCCATTTAATTTACATTTAACTAAACCCAGTGTCTTCCAAAATGAACACAGTCTGTAGTACCAAACCAATGGAGATCTTATCTTGGCACTGCAGACTAAGGCCTATCTGGTACCTGCCCTCTCTTCTCACCCAAAGACAAATACTCTTTGGGCTAGAACTGGGCTGGGAAGAAGTAACCTCTGCGAGACAGAAACAGCCCTTGGGGATTAGGACATGAGTGACTAGCTTGGAGAGCCGCATGAGGTAAGGATTGTTGCTACAGGACTTATTCATTAAAAAATAGTGACTTACTTCAATCTTGTAGCCCAAGAGCATCCCACAACATTCTGGAGCTTCCTCAGGCTTAACTGCAGCTATTTACAGCTGTACTGTGCCCATCAGAAATCAAGCAGAATGGCTTTTTAAGGATAATTTGTTTAGAGTAGGCACTATTTAATTATGATAGACTTTGAAACTAAGGCCAACATCCTGAAACTGGCTTCACGCCAGCAGGCAGCTGTCTTCAGCTCAATCTCAAACCCAAGGTATCTACTTTATTTGCCCTAATAAACTTCAGGAACTTTATGCATTTCTCTTGGGCATAAAATGGCACCTACGTTCCTTGCAACTGCAACTGCAAGCAGGGTGCCCGAACCGCAGCCCTCCTGCACATCTCCCCATGCACCGCATTACCTTCCATCTCCCAGGTGAATCATGAGCATCCTCTTACACACTTCTGTTGCTTCTAAAGCACCATCTCCCAGGTGAATCATGAGCATCCTGAGGATCTCTTACACACTTCTGTTGCTTCTGAAGCAGAAGACACCAAATCAACCTTTCACTTTCAATTATAACCGTAGCAGCTGGGCAAAGTGACCTTCAGTAAGATCTCTTTTTTTTTTTCAAAACAATCTTCCAGTTTAACAGGATACACTACAGCAGACATTACACCTTTGTCCAAAACCTTCCTGATACTGTTTGTTATCTTCGTGATTGCTTCAAAGGGTGACTTCAGAGGTGATTATGATTTTTCCTCTTTAGAAGTTGGACCTGCCTGTGATCTTGCTGTCTTAAATAGCTGCTCTTTCCTTTGAAGTCAGGAAACATGTTCTAGGCTGGTTCCTCTCATTCCCACTCCCAATGATATTTGAAAGTATAAGACTTTTTAAATTTATGATCAGCACTGTTGGAAATAATACAATTCTAATCATGTAAAAAACACGAACTACTCCAGAAATGTTATCAAGCAGTACATAACCATCTTCAAGGATAGTCAGTTATGGAAACATGATGCGAATGAACTGTTAGCTTTGTTCTCCAGGCACACGTAAAGAGCTGGCTCTCCTCTCTGCCACAGCTGTTCGGCAGCGATCAGAGGTGCAAAGGCTACAGAAAACTTCTGAGATCCTGAGCATGAGCTCCTGAAAGGCAGTGAGATCCCTCTGTGTCCTCGCGAACCTCCTGGCAGAAAGGAGAATGGCTGGACCTCACCATGTCCCTCATCTCCTACCAGGCCAGCACCTGGGACAAACTCTGCACTGCAGGACAGGAGTCACTTCTTCCTGCCAATGGCAGGGACCAAAGCCTGTAGAACTGAAACAACACTGAGGACTTCTTAATAATGCTCACTCCCCATCTTCTCATCCCTCGAAACCATCACTGGACACAAGGGCCTGGCCTGGTTTCCACAGCTGGCATCAGCTCCTGCTTTTCAGGCTTCCTTCAGTGACTCCGGAAAGTGCGGATATGCAGCTTGCGGCACCACGGGCCCAGGCACCACCAAGCCCCATGTCCTGAGCTCCAGCTCTTCACATTTGGCCTGGAAGCCGCTTCAACCAAGGCCAGGAGCACGTGGGACTTCCGCAGAGGTTGAAGGAACACACACACATGTGGAGCCTTGAGTCCTCGAGGAAACCAGGACACACCTAGATAACCTACCAGCGTGGATCCTGGGGCAGGGGCACGTCCTGGGGTGAAATCCTGTCCTGTGGAAGTCAACGGCAAAGCTCCCGCCGACTTCAATAGGGCCAGAACTCCTACTCGTCCTTGTCTATTATTTACAACGCATTTTATGTTTGTTACTTTTGTTCTGTGTCCAAATTCTTGTGCATTGATTGTATTGTTTTTCAAAATAAAATAAGATATTCTTCCTCCTCTTATCTAATAGTTAACATACCTATTATATCAGGTTTATAGATTTCCTTCCCCATTAACAATATTTTAAAAGGGGACATTCTTTAAAACAATCCTGTAAGAAAATAAGCAATCTTGCATCTGGTTAACAGCAAAAAGGAAACTATAACAAACATCTGTCCAGACATAAAACACTATGTGTAAAAATAAGCTGACATGGCACCACTTTACATAAGCAGTGCTATCACTTCCTAAACAATTACAATTTGTTTCAACTTCTGGAAACCACTCCTTATCTCTTTCAAGGCCCTGCTGCTCTTGAGAATTTTCCTCTCAAGAGCCAACTCCAATTTGCAGAAGAGCATAAAATTAAAGTGGATTATTCAGAAAGAAAGGATTTTTATACTAAGCAAAAGGGAAAAACCAAGCTTACCCCTGCTACATGTATAATGAACTCCCCAGATACCTCATGGGAGGCAGCAAAAATAGAATAACCTATATTGGTTGTCCCACGTATGCTTACATTCATTTTGAACCACAGAAAGGTTAACTGCTGTTCAAACACTTTTTTCACAGCAAAATGACATCCCCTGGGCAGCCTTAATCTTCCTCAGCATCCTGATGGTCTCGAACAACCTCTCTCCCCCGCACCACAATAATGTCACACTCCTAATCTGCAGGAGAACAAACAGCCTGTACTTGTGCCATGCTGATATGTTCGGCAAACAACGTGGACTGAGTTTGGCTCTATTTTTATTTCAAACACAGGTGAGTTTCCTGAACAAGCAGGCAGCGATGATACCAAATTTTAGATTGCTAAACTGGAAAAAAAAAAAACAATTTGGGAGCCTTTTTAATAGGCCAATTTTGCTACTTTCATCCTCGCAGTAATACAGTAATATAATTCACACAAAAGTTCTACTTAGCAGATGAACAAGCGACAGGCAGCGATGATACCAAATTTTAGATCGCTAAACTGGAAAAAAAGATCAATTTGGGAGCCTTTTTAAAAGGCCAATTTTGCTACTTTCATCCTCACAGTAATACAGTAATATCATTCACACAAAAGTTCTATTTAGCAGATGAACAAGTGGAAAACCTGAGTTCTTACTATTTCCACTAGCATTACAGGCACCTGTTGGGTGTCAGATGTAGACATAGACTTCTAGCTGCAAAGGGGTTATGTTGTGAGAGACGAAGCCATTGACCCTGCTCAAAAAAATGCCCTCATTCAGAAACACACCGACAAAAATCAACAGTCAGTGAGTCACATCAGCCTCAAGTGTGATCCAAAATACCTACTGCCCTGGATTATAGTATGAAGCAGGAAATGTGTGAGATACATCCTCCCAAAATGTCTTTCTGTGGAAAAACCCACAAACATTTTCCTAAATTACTCTGCAACAACAGGGCAGGGACAAGACGGCTATAGCGGAAGCTTAGCTTTGCCTAGGGACACTTAAACTAAGTCACCATCTTGAGTCCTTAAGAAAAAGAAGTGGCATCAAAGAATCGTTTGGAGGTGCCTCCAAAGCCTGCAGCGAGTGACACTCATTGGAGGGCAGCTCGGAGAGGGTGGCCCGCGGACAAGTGCGCAGAAGGGTGCACAGGCTGTGGCCACAGCAATTTGCAGATGCTTGACAACAGAGAAAAGGCTTCCCAGCTACTGTAAATACAGGCATGACTATGCATCGTCCTTAGGAAAGCTGGAAGATAGCCCGGCCTAGCTAAAAGCCTAAGCCAAAAGCCACTGAAGTAGCTGCAAACCTCTGCATTGGTTTCATTGTGTGTAAAACGAGCGGAACCTGCTTAAAAGGCAAGTCTTGTCTGTGTGCTGCTAAACTGCTCGCTTCCCAATTCAAGTAATTTTATGTTTTTTTACATGCATGCGTTTGTATATGTATCTATCAATATACATTTCAGAAATGTAGCTTATAGAAAGCTGCATAAAGAGGTACTAAATGTCTTGTTCACTGCCAATTCTATTAAAAACCAGGATCAATCACTAGTAAGGCATTTCCTACTCCAAAGAACAAAGTTGCCAGTTAAATATAAACTACACTCTAAATAGAGATAATGGCATTCACACACACACACACACCAAACTGGGTGTGCACTGTGCACAAAAATACCCCCCTAATCACCTGCTTAAACACATACTGCCCATAAAAGGGGGACCGCATTAGTCTCCTCTTTTGAACGCAGCTGGTTTTAATGGCATGAGAAACGTGTTGCTTAGGAACCAGCCCTCTGCCAGACCCGGCTGAAGGGAACACTTGGAGCTTTCAGATTCCAAACTTTGGAATTTCTAAAATACCAGATCATTGGAGTCTGTTCTTCGCCACAAAGTTCCAGCTGTGATTAATATCAAAGGTGGCACCCAGTAAGGCATGTGAAAGGCTAGACAGAGTTCAATTCTTATTCCTGTTACCTGCTGTAGAAATACAGAAAACATTAGGCTTAATTTGCAACGGAAAAGATCTAACATTATGATCAGATTCCAACTGCTGGAACAATGAAGCACTGGGACAGGACACAAGAACCACAAGAGCCTCCGATATACAGGGGTTTTAAGAAAAGTTTAGAGATATTCCTCCTGGGTATAAACTGAACACAAAGCATCATGCATGCAGAACAGGGAAGACTTGGGCACAGCTGGATAATAGGTTTGCTTTGGCAGCAAAACCAGCTTAAACCTTGCATCCACTTAGTCCTCCCCCTCCTATCCCTTATATTGGCACCCCTGTAGCCATATCAATATAAGCACTTGAGGAACTGTGTTGCAAGCTGAAACACTGAAACATACCCAATTATCTATATCCTCATACAAAAAGTAGAGTTTTTGCTGTGTTTTATTTATTTATTTATGTAAACCTCAAACACTTCACTGATTTGATTTTCAGCTGAGTGTTCCAGAGAGCTGAACAGGCTCAGTGGGGTGGTAAGCGACTGGTGCCACTAACCAAGACAGAGGACGAGGGTTGAGGAGCTCTCCAGGTTGGATTCCCACTGGAAACATTCGCCCTGTTGAAGACACCTTAGCGCTCGCAGCTCTCCTGGCCTGGACCTCATCCTTCAGCCAGCTCAATGAGCACTCAGCAGGTCTGCAGGTGACTTCCTGACTAGATGACAAAGGGCCTCACATCTCCCTAATCACACAAATCACCATTTTCTGATGAAGAAAGCCTTTAACTGAAAAGTCTCCCACCAGCTCTACTCAGTCTTAAATAGTTCCTCAGCATGACTTCAAATTACACTTTGCAAGAAAACTGCTTGATTTAACTCCCTCAATTTGTCATGAAACCCGAGGGGATCTCCACTGCTAATGTGACTTGCCAAATGAAAGCCTGGGACAAGCTGCCAGGGATCTACCCTAAATGACATACTGCCTGTAATCTGCTGGGGATTTAGACTTGATATTGAACAGAATAAAATTATGTATAATAATATTAAGTGTGCTCCTGTCTTCTCGAACCCTGATGAAATAGAGACAAAGCTTTGCTTTGATGAAAGATCTAGCCGTGTCATCATCGTGTTTCAGCCATGGTCTTTAGGAAAGAGTCCTTGGAAGAAGCGGGAAACCTTCACCAGGGAGATAAGGAAGCAAGGCAGGCAGGCAGTTGGTGTGTTATTACAGTGATGAAGGAGGAAACAAATAACCATCAAGAGCCGCAAAGTCTGTGGGAAACAGTAAACATTATCCAGAAGCAACTTGGGATGCAACAAGGTGAGACAGCCTGACTTCCTTAAACACCCATTTCTTCAGGAGAAACAGCCCAGATGAGTGGGGATTTCCAGGTGTGGACAAGGGGAAGATCAAATATAGCCTGAGAGGTGCAAATCAGAGTGTAACTTCCCTTCCAGGCACCAGGCCCAAGGAGGCAGCAGGCGGCCTGAGTCAGAGGGCGGCAGCTCCCTCCTCGTTACAGCCCACAGCCAAGACCTGCTCCTGCTTCCTCCTGGGACGTGCTGAGCCTCTCTGTCCTGCACTAAAAACAGCAAGGGAGGGGTTTCTGTGCAAGGAATGGTGGTGTCTGAAAGCAAAAAAATGTCCTCCGACAGATTTTGGAGGTGTGGTGGTGTTCATGCTAGCAAAAAAGTAGGCAGCACATGCGCCTGCGTAAAAGAAATCATACACCTGCATGAACCTGAAAAGGAGCAGGAACTTGAGAGTTTTGTCCCCAGCAAACATTTGGAGCCCCTTTCAAACATAGGTCTCCTTCAACAGACAGGCTTAATAAATTGCACTGTGCCCTCAGGCATCCTACCAAGATGATTCTGTGCTTTTGGGAAAGCTTTTGCGAAAGCTTTTGCTATCCTTGCATCTGGGGATCTGTGTCTGCAAATGTCAAAGTTTACCAAAAGGCCTACATCATTCCTTAGGGTACATGCATTCTAAATAAATTAGTTAGAAGAGGTTTCTGTTAATGTAGGAATTTTTGCACGCATTGGGAGGTCAGTCTCAAGGGCCTTCTACAAACACACGCACACACCCCTCTGAGTCAGATCCCTCAGATCACCTTTTTCTGGGTGTTTGCTGGTGACTTGGCGTAAGACAAGAAAAAAAATCCTCTTTCTGAGTAAAATAAAGTTAATTTTTCATTGAGCGAGTCAGTTGCACTCCAGAAACGTATCACAACCTTCCAAGGGCATTTCAACAACTGGATTCACGACTAAAGCACCCCTGCAAATACGATTTGCACCACACTGAAAAGAAGCCTGCTCCGAAATGAACTAAAATGTTTGCCTTTAGACCCAGTATTCCTGCATTCCATTCATAATCCAAGGGCTGGGGAGGGAACACTTCCTTACAAGCTCCGTACAGAGTATTTGCAGGCACGAACAAGAACTTCACACACCTCTCAGCTGGTTTGGGCAGAGCCGAGAGGCTGCAGACACTGCGGCTGCCTCGCTGCAGTTTCAGGGGTCGGTCTCCCTCATAGCCAAAAAATCCCCTCCAGAGAGTTGTTCAAGATGAAGCTCCCCCGAAAGACGATGCCCTGACACACACCAGAGCTGCTCAGCTTGCAACTAAAGGCAAAGACTGAGCGCCGCCACCTGACTGAATCCATATTTCCCCCCACCTCCAACACCTCCACGCAGACCGGCGTCCCTGAAAGTGCTGGGGGTCACCCGAGAGGTAAGGATGACCCGCCAGGAGCCCAGGACACTCGCCTTGCCAGGGATCGCTTTTATGGGATGTGAATTGGGCTGCCGGGAATGAGGATGTGCTCAGAGCAGCAGCATCAGCGGGTTTTGTCACCGTCCAGACACCCTTGCCAAGGGCCAAGGGCAGCCCACAGGAACGGAGCACAGGGGGTAAAGCATGAAGCTGCGCCAAAGAGGAAGAGAGGAGATGAAAAAATCACCTGCCAACCTGAATTTGATGCTCGCATAGAAGCCGAGCGGCAATGAGACCTCTGCTACCATCACAGCGTGGCCGCAGCGCAGCCCTGAGGCAGGTCCCGGCTGCAAGACGCTGCACAAGTTGCATCATCGCCACCTTCCTCCCCGGGCCAGGCCGGGCAGCCGCTTCTCCACATATCCCTGCCAATAATCCCGGCCTGGAGCCGGGGCCTCCCGCGTAAGAGCGGGGATCAGGAACAGCAGCGGCGCGTTTAGGCGCAGTTCCCATGGAAACTTGCCTGCTCGCTGCTGTTCAGACCCCTCAGTACAGTCACTGGTGCATTTGTGAACAAAAAATTCAGTCGCCAAAGGGTTTTGCACTTAATACCGCGAGCTGTCAAGGTAAAGACTTAGCATCTCCTAAGCACTGATGGATTTGCAACAAAACATCTCTGAAAACTGCATCCAGAGTGTTGCAGCCCAAAGCAAGTACAGCGCAGTGCAAACAACAGCAGGACGATGTCTGGCTCGATTACGGGATAACCGGTTGTTCCTGCATTTACACATAAACATCGGAGCCTAGTTTTGATACAGTCTGTCCAAATGAATCTTATCAGAAAGGAGGCATAAAGATGATGCGGAATTAAATTTCGCAGCAAGGCAGGTGTGAAGTGTGTTTGCTTTTCGTAAACATTTTTTTTTAGCCACAAGCTCACTGTTGAGCACGGATGCGCTGCAAGAGGACGGAGGCAAAGGTAACATTCCACAGGCCTGGCATGAACGGTGGGGCCTGAATAACGCAGCTTCCTTGGCCCTCCGTGGTTCACCCCGCATGCAGGGAGCATTAGGATTGCAAAGGGAGGAACCCAAACGCATCAGGAGTTCGGTGGCCCCCGAACTCCAACGCTCCCATCATGACTAGACCCAGCTGCGAGGTCCCAAGCTGCCCTCAGCCAGCGCACGAAGCAGATGGAGCTCACATTAATTAAGGCTGCAGAGCCAGAAAGACGGTGTCGAACAGGAGTTTTGCCTCCATCTAATCCGCACGCTCCAGGCTGTGCGCGTGCGCTAGGAGACTCGGAAGAGTTTAGGAAAGAATCTCTGACTGAAGGCCTGCAGAGCCAGGCAGGATCGGGTCAAATACGGAAACAAAGCGACTTTGAGCTGAGCTCCCTGGTGCTTGTGGCCCTCGGAAGCCTGGAGACCCCAAGATCCCTCTCCCCATGGCCACACTGCGGGTCACACAGCACGTCTGCGCTCCCTCAGCCCCGTGTCTTCACAACGGGGAAGCAGGATACATGGAACGAGGCAGGGCAGACACTGTGCTCTGCCCGCCACCCCATGCTGCTGTACCGGCCTCCTCCTCTTCCACCTTCTCTTCCTCCTCCTCCTCCTCCTCCTCCTCTTCCCCCTCTCCTACCAGCTTGCCGGAGTGAGTCCCGACTGCTTTCCAGCAAGTCAGGAATGCAGAAAATGCACAGATTTGTCCTGATCCCAGCCATGAGACCACTGCAAAGCACAGCGTAGCGCCAGGCATTACCTGGCAGTCAGCGTCACCTGCTTGTTCTCCAATCTGTTCTCCAGTTTATGCTGCTGAAAGCCAGTTCTTGCGACCTGCCTCCATGGAGGGAGCTAGTTCTTGCTTACTCCAAAACAAGCAAATTTATGGAGAAGATTAACACCCTCTTCAGCCATATCAGCCTGGCAGCTGATCAAATTGTTGACTAATATCTTGCTCAGACATTCGCTTTTACAGGAATTGTGATTTGCATCTCCGTACCTGAGAGTTTTCTCATACAGAACCTGGCCTGCCCCAAAGCCTCCTGTGTGACTTAAAACAACTCACACTTCCTTGCTGCATTTGATTTTGAAAATCTGCTAAAAAAAAGGGTACAAAATATTGGACCTTTCAATACTGATGTGGAACCCAAGGATGGAAATAAGTGAAGTCACATGGCATATATTCCTTTCAAAAGAAGTTATACGGGAATAGAGCAAAACTATTTTTCACAGTGAAAAGTATTTATTTTTCTCCGTAGAAAAATGCCTGATAACATCCAGTCTGCTCATACATTTTAAAGACCATATTAGAGTTTTCCACACAATCTTTCCAACATCAAAGAAAAATCAGTCTTAATTATATTTACAGGGTGGGGGGGTGTAAATAGAGAGGCCTAAATATGTCAGCCTCTGAGAGATGTCGTGTTACATATTTCAACATACTTCTATCACTTACAGTGCCATAAAACATGTCTCCCCCAAGCCTGCATGTCACTTATCTAGAACGAGAAACTTTGAAGTATAGTAACATGTACTGCTGCTAGGCTCTTTAGATGATAGCAGGAAGGAAACAAGCTATGGGCTGCAAATGTTCTGCTTAGTGCCACTGCTCTGGGACTTTGAACAAATATATATATATATTTGTAAAAGAAAAATAACTTGGAAACAAACAATAATTATTATTTTCCCCCCGAGAGGTTGAATGGCCCCACAAAAACTGCAGGGCTGCTGTGTGCTTTTGCTGGCGCTGTGCACGATGCTGTTCTGCCACCAGGTCATTCCTTTTAAGAAAAGAAGCAGGTTCAAAAGGTCTCCAACATCTGTGACGGCTTCTCTGGATCAGCCAAGACACAACTCCATGGCCTCAGCACTTGTAGAAGCTTTCTTGGGGGTATCTTTCTGTTTCTTTACCTCTCAACTAAGCTCCTCAGATACAAGGAGTGGGAATCCACTCAGGTAACTTCAGCCCTCTCCAAAGCAGATGCTTAGGGTGAGGTTATCTACCTCCAGGCCCCCTCTGCAGTCAAAAGGCAGACATCTCCAGCTAGCAATTTATCCTTTCTGGGGGGAGATGTGAAGATTGACCCCCTGGAGATGCCCTCTTTCCTCCACCAGCTACCGCAGGAGCTTGTGGAGCTCGCAGGCAGCACCTGAGAGCTGTGAAGGCTCCAGCAGTAACGCGGAGAGCTCCTCGAGCCAGGAAACTGCCTGCACCCCCAGCTGTCTAAAGCACAAACATCTCAGTGGGGTTATGCATCGTTGAACTGATTACCCACAGAAATGCTGCTCAAGGGCTGTGACCAGCTCTTTGGGGCTTTTCCCACTCAGAAGTCCACTTAAAAACAATAGCTCCCCATAACAATTACATTCCTCAAAAATAGGAAAGCTTTCTGGACACAGCTTTGGATTTCAGGACTCCAGAAGCACTGACCCAGTTCCTTCAGAGAAAAGCATTAAAAAAAAAGTGTTTCTGCTCTTTTTGAGCTGCTAAGTACTAAGCTTTTCACTCTATCACTTTTTCTGGTAGCCTTTCTGATTTGAAAATATGCCAGAGGCCAAATTCCCATCCCCACTGCTCAGTGGGACATCAGAGAGATGTCCCATAGAAGTTCTTGTTTCCTAGGACCCGAGAAGTGCTCAAACAGCTGTTGCTTTTGCCCTCCAAGACGTGGCACATCCACCCTAACCCACTGCTGCGCTCTGGTGCTGCCCCTTCTCCTCTCTCACAGTGCCAGGACATTTTGCTCCCTCCTTCCTCCTATCCTAGCAGATTAGAGAGCCTGAAACCTGCTGCCTAACGCACCCATGTCCAGGAAGGGCTGATACATAAGATATCTCTGCACGTCAAACCTGTATCAGCTGAGTTCAGGAAAAAAAACACAAGATAGACTTCACATACCTGCTTTGATCCCTTCTTCCATATTTCACATGTGTTTATTCAGTGAGTTGTTAACGCAGGGGTGGACAAGTTAGATCCAATCTAGAGATGAAAGACTATATTCTGGTTACCAGAGCCAACTAATCCCCTCTGCAATATTTTCTAAAGATACATCCCATTATTTACTTTGCATGCTCAAACCACTTCGGTAAAAGAATTTCTTCAATTAAATGACCTAGTTCCACAAACTCATCAACCCAGATTCTGCAGCCAGTTTATTTTAGGAGTTTTTCATTTGAGGAAGACGAGCTCTTCTTCAGTTTAAAGAAACAGTTCATTTATCAACTGACAGTAATTTCTTGTATGGTGAGTTTATTCCTGCCAAACGTATGTCCTAATTTACCTCCCACACTGGTGTTCCCAAATTAAATTACTACTAGCATTGCTACCGGTTTGTACTAGCAGTACTATTGATTTGATTACTACTTAACAGCTAGTACTTTTTATTGTTATTCTAGAGAGTTGATTTTGATTAGTGACTTCTGCAGTGGCTTCTACTGTTCCTCTGAAATCCATCAGCCCACGATCAAGGCATCACCCCACTGCAGAAGCAGCACAGGGAAGTGGATCCACCAGATCCAAGTGCTCCGAAGCCCAGATCTCAATATGCCCTAGGCATAAAAGGTGATTTTCCATGTTCTCTCTTTAATAAAAGTGGCAATAAACCACAGCCCATAATAAGCTAAAGAGATTCACTTCAGAAAAATTTGCTATTTACTTTGCTATCTGAAACCACTTTAGTAAAAGAGTCACTGCAATGAAATAACAAATCTAAGTGCTAACTCAAGCCACTTGAGCTGAAACAAATTCAAGAAGAGCTCACGCTAGCACATCAGCCAGAAAACAGAAGCAGCAGCTGCCTTTGGGATGCTGGCAATAAGAAATATTTCTGCAGGTGCCACTGCAGTCAGAAATGACATGCGTCAACCTGGCCCTTCTCACCTCTGCTAAAAAACCTGGAAACACGAGGCAGTCCAGCTCCCACGCAGCCAGGAATAACCTGGATCGGTGCACACAGTGCTGTTTATTTTGAGAACTTTCCATTTGGCTGGTTCAAGGAGTTAAACAAATGATCCTTTAAAACAAGGGTTTTAAGCATTTGCATAAATCAATACCAGGGACCAGCCCTAGCTGAATAAAAGTCTGTGTTCAAGTTTTCTCGAACTTCAGAGTCGCTTCTGACAAATTGACACAAGCAGATGACTAGCTAATAAACTCTAAATAAAAGAAAAATAGCCTGCTCAATAAATATGGGTAGTAGGTTTTCCAAAAAAGAGGATACCAAGTTTTAAAAGTACATGGATATATAATATCTACCATGAAAGAAACAAATGACAGGGACCAGGAAAATAATGAGGCATGCGTCAAATGCAAAAATTTGACAACCCAGTAAAGACAGGTGGGAAATTATCTGGATATCTGGTGAGAGGAAAGCCAAGAGTTACTCATCATATCAGCAAAAGAAATGTATAAGAAAGTAGAAAGCTAAATGCTACTATTAAATAGACTGTATTAATTTTAATATTTCAATAACTATAGCAATAGCATGGATTTCTCACAAAAGCAGTGAAGACAAAAGGCAGGGCAGACACTGAGGAACAGGGCAGATTAAGAGGAAAATTCACTAAGGAGTCCTGCTCAGTGAAGAACCTACGAACTTCTTACCTGTAGCAGCTGCTTTAATCCCTGAACACAAAAATGTTTTATCTCTGTGAAAGCTAAATTTTCTTAAATTCTTTTCACCTTAAGCCGGGAGAAAATCAGAAACTCGGAAAAGGACTTGGAACGGAAGCTTCACAGTATTTTATTTTGGGAACTCTGGAAGGAGGCACTTCTGTATAAGACATCATTCGTGGGATTCCTGGCGAACCTGCTCCCTAGGCTCAAATGCGGTCAGGGACAGGAATAGCTCCCAAGGAACCATCCAGGTAACACGGCTGGGGCCGGTGCTCCCAGGGAAAGGAGGGTCCCCGGGCTGCTGAAGCCCTGGGGCAGTGGGAAGCTCCAGCTCCCCATCCCTGAAACTCCCAAACTGCCAAAGAACACAGGCAAATTGTCATGAATCCTGCTGGTAGAGGGTAAGCAGAGGGTAGATGCCAACCTCAATGTCTGATCTTTCGGCTATGCCTCTTTTTTTAGAGCCACCACTCTTCCCAAAGTCACTGAGGAATCTGATAATCTCACAAGTTCATTGAGATAAACATTCGGACGTTTATAGTGTAGATGTTTCCTACATGGTTCCTTTACAATCAGCGGAAAGAAACTTTCAGGTTACCATGCATGTTTTAGCACGCTAGGTGGAAACGAATCACTCCCTAGGAACAACCACTTTGCTCCTCTGAGTGACCACAAAGGGAGCCTGGGCTGGCTGCACAAATGTCTACATGCAGGTTCACCCTGGGTTACTAACTCTGGATTGGTGTTGACTTGAGCCGCCCTAAACCAACTTTGTCTTCTTAACCAAATCTTAACTTCCTAGTTCTCCACACTGTCCAGCATCCCAGGTCTGCTGCTCAGTGCAGAGCCAACCAGTTCTTCCACATTCTCAGAGCAAGCCAGGATGACTTCTTAGATCAGCCTCCATGACACACAAAGCAGTTCTGCTACATCCAGGTCTGCCCTATGGCAGCACTGTGGCTCAGCCAGGAAAACTCATCAAGCTCAAGCTGTTCTCCAGGGTCCACCTGCACCCAAGGAAAAGCACCCAACTCCTGCTCCAGGCTTCATGTGATTGAGTATGTGTGGGCCAAGAGACAAGAATTAAAGGTATTACCTTGCTTTCTACCCTCTGGAAGTTGGGGGGAAAGGTGGAAATTACATTTCCAAAGGGCTACTCAAGTCTCATTAGGCTTTCCCCATGGGTCAAAGTTGAGGGACTTGACATATAAAGGGTGAACATAACATAGTTGATGCAGTAATTGAAATAAGATCCCTACTCTCCTTTACCCAAACCCAGATAGATTTCTTCCTGTCTTCTCCCCTAGTTGAGACTAAAAAACGGATGCTACACCTGAAAGGCTGGTTCTTATCAACCCCCTGTCACATGTCACATTATCTAAAACAGAGGCAGAGCTTGGGCACAGCACCATGCTGGGATGGAGCGCACCTGAAATCTGCCAGTAACCTGGCACAGAAAGAAAAAGAGATAGGGCTTTCATCAAACATACAGCTCACAGCCTGTCCCTCTGATAGCTGACTAGATTAGGGAGTTGTACACGGATTCTCTCTTTTGTCTAAGCAACATTCCTACTGTCCAGCAAATCCAGCTCTTTTCTTTCTGACATGTGGCCTCAACAGCATGTTGCTTATGCAGAATGACACATTTTGATCCATTTTTTTGAATTAGAAACATATCTGTCCTTGTTTTCTGTTACAGTCCACCCAAAACAAGGAGTGCTTTTTGAACACGCCTTTTCTCTTTGTTGACGACTACAGAAAATCTATGGATTTTCTGGAATAAAACTTTACTCACTCCATTTCAATAGCTTGAGTCAGCGACTAACCATCCAAGATTCCTCCTGTTTGGGGAACAGTTTTATTCCAAGGATAATTTGCCTGTCTAAAGCTCACAAATGGTGGAACATAATCAAGGGTTTTCCCCTTCAAAACACTCAATGCTGAGCATTAGAATGCTTACATAAAAAACTTTCGAGCTGTGGCAAACAAAGAGTTTGTTCTTTCTTTATGTCGGTGTCAGCATTAAATAAAAACGTTTCTCCTCTTTTGCATTATATGGAAGACCTGTTTAGAGGGCATGTAGTGCTGAAAGCAATTGGAAGTCCACAGAGTATCTGACCAGAAAGATAAGTTTCTGCCTATTATCCACAAGTGCAAGGCAAACACAACGACTAGGCTAAGCCAGCCGGGAAACGGTCTGTGTGTGCGTGACTACCCGCGTGCCAGACATCACACTGCAAAATACGAACTCGTTGCAAGAGCTGGAAGCTACAACAAATGCACTCCCGTCACGAGGCTCGGACGCACTGCTGGCAGCGCAGCATTTACACCCTTTGCTCTTCCGCGGGAGCTCAGCGCGTTGAGCATCACGGAGCCCCTCCAGAAGTCAGTGCTGTCCCCGTGCCGAGTTTCACCCACAGCTCGTGCACTTTTGAACACATCTTCCCCAGCCGCCCTCCAGCTCCGAGGAGCCTGCGAAGGTGCTGAAGAGCAGGTCGATTCCCAATGGGGCAGCGGTATCTGGCAGTCAGAATGATGTTAGATGTCATCATACCAGGTAAAACCACCTGGCTAAGAGACAGCAAACTCACGGCCCTGGCTCTGATGCCCCTAAATGCAGCTCGTGAGCACTTTGGAGCTGCACCTTTTTATCCCAAGTCCCCACAGCACCCAGGACAACAATATTCTGCACCCAAACTAAGGTTTCTGCAAACTGTGACAATTAACACAGTTGCATTTCTGGACATAGTCCCAATTCTTCTTTGCAGTTTTTATGCTTCTTTGCATGTTGGCCTACATGAGGTTTCTTTGGCATCTTTTTTTCCCCTCTCCAGCCCCTCTCCAACAAACATTCCCACGTGCATGTGCCAAAAAGAAGAAATCTATTTGTTAGTCAAGCAAAACACAAAATGCTGACAAATAAAATACTTTCCTAATCGGAGGTTTGAAATAGTGAAAGAAGAGGCTAAAGGACTCCAGGCAGCAGCTCGTTGGGCACTCAGTGCTACCTGGATTTTTGGCAAATTCCCAGCCTCTTCTGCGGTTAAAAGAAAGAATAAAACCCTCTGCCAGGAACGATCTGAGATGAAGAAAGAACACCTGGAAAACAGGTCTGCGCTTTCCTCCTCCTGAAAACCCGGGCCTTCACCCCCCAGCACCATGTGCTTCTTACAGTGCTGCTCACACCACCGAGCAAGAAAAAAGAAATGAAATGAAATGAAATGCAATGAAACGAAATGAAACGAAATGCAATGAAACGAAACGAAACGAAACGAAACGAAGGTTAATTGCGCCAGACGCCCGCGGCAGCCGCGCTCCTCGCCCGGGCCCGGGGCCGCTGCCCGGCCCCGCAGCATCGCGGCGGC
>NW_010584019.1:51200-68174 GCF_000705375.1 Tinamus guttatus | reverse complement strand
AGGCGGGAGCCGGGGAGAGGGCTCCGAGCTGTCTGAGCCGCCAGTTATCGCAACAACAACTAACATACATACATATATATATAATATATGTATAGCCAGAGCCCTCCTTTTGGTTTACCGAAAAAGACAGAGAAGTGCTTTCATTTCATGCACAAATACATATTTGTGCATACAAATACATACATGCATTTGTGCATACAAATATGTATTTGTGCATATACCCAATATTACAGAAGGAAACAGGGTGTTAAAGGCCTCCTTACTGGGAAAACCCTAAGGAGAAGCAGAAAACAGGCACACATAGCAAGGACAGGGCAGAGGGTTTGTCCACATGCCCCAAGAAGAAGTTTTTCCCCCCAAATCAGGCTTGAGGCAACCCCAGTGTGATTAGTTTGCAGGGGATAAAGTTAAATAAAGATTGGTCTGTAAATTGGGTAAATAGCCACTACTGTCAATAAAACCTGTGGTGAAACCGCTGACTGCGGGTTGGTGTGAGGAGAGTTTCCAGTATGTTGCAGGATGGGATGGGGAATGAACATGGATCTTGAAGAAACTGTCCAAAATAATGTGGAATTTGAGAAGAAGTGGAATGGAAGGAAAAATGAACAGTGGGGAAGAGTTGGACAAGCAGCAGGTTAGAAAAAGGTCTGGAAATTACAGTGGGTCTCAAAAGTGTTGTGAGACTAGAGTGTGGTCCCTAAAACCAAAATATATATATATATATATCTTCAATATCATCTTAATGAGAACATTGTATACAGGATGTAGAAAGTAATTATGTCTTAGTAAATAGTGCTGAAACCTCAGCAGTACTATGTTTTGATTTTTCACTATAAGAAGGAGATACTCCTGTTTGGGGGAATCCCAAAGTAAAAGTTTAACACACAGTCTGTAATGCAAAGCTGAAGGAATTAACTGTTTTTTTTCCCTCCCCCAAAAATGAAGAGGAAAACAGTCCATGAGTGAATAAGCAGGTGAAGGCATAAAGAAATTGCTTAATGCTAGCTGTGATAGATCCACACTCATTAAAAGTCTGGAGAATGGCTGGCTTGAGCCATTTGGGGGTAAGCTATCAAAAAATCAAAACAAGCCTTGGACTGATGTTTCACCACACAGCTACTCCACATGAGCCAAACGGCAACATCTGTCACGTTGCAGGCCACTTCTATCAGTCGCTATTAGAAAGCTCTGGTTCATTTCCTGCACACAAATGAGGGGAACACTGATCTGAGATTACAGGTCCTAAAATTCATGTGTTCAGGAAAAAAAAAAAGATCACCTCTTTTATAGCAAGTTAAGGTATGCAAGAGCTCCTGATACAAAAAAACAACCTCAAAATTGTGCTGCGATTGTTCTTCTTCCAGCTATCGTCGAGGAATTCTGTATTCTGAACCTACAGCAATGAGTTTGAATGTTGATCTCTGTGTTACAGACATCCACAATGAATTTAAATTATTTCCTTTCCAGAACTCCTTTCTAGGTTCCTGGAGCTCAGACATGTTCCTGCATTAGCAGTAGGGCTGAGATTTTTGACAGAAGAGTCAGCCTGAAGTACAAGAAGCTACATAAATAAAAGTAGTAACTGCTCCCCTGCTAATACCTGCTATTAATTGAGACGTGACATTAGCATCACCTGTAGTACCTGGGTTGTGTACAACTTAGGTTCATTCACGCTTTTCCATCCTGAGGGCTAGGTCGCAGGACCCGAGTCCTTGTACGCAATAAATCAACTGAGCCCTCATGTTTCATTTATCTGTCTCTCGCCTGCCTCTTGCTTACTTGTGGGAACAAGGTGCTTTTATTTTCACTCCTTTCCAAGTTAGCAAGCTTTACAATAGTAACCTCTGACAAGTAATGATGTTGATGGATAATTGCAAATGGGTATTTCCATTTCAGTGGGAGGATCTTCTCTCCTGCTTTGACAAGAGTGGTATTCTCATTTTTTACCCTTTCTCGTTTATTCCATATCTTTTTTTTCTTTACTTCCATGAGCATTAATCAACAATAGTTCAGGGACCCAGAAATCGAAGGAAAAGCATTAAATGAAGCTGATGCAACAAAAGCTCGTCCAAGAGGTCACCTCTGAATCAGCCAGTGGATTTTTAAAGGCTTCTAGACCAAACTCTGTTCTTGTGATGTGGAAAACCAGGAGAAATGTCACTGCAGAGAATGGAGTAACCCCAAATTTACAGCAGCAAAATTACAGGAAAGGAGAAGTGTGCTTTATGCATTTTCATAATTTTGTTTCAAGCCCAAGGGACTTTTTGGAATGTGCTCAGTCAAAGCTGTGGGAGGTGGCATTGTAATGTGTTTTTGTATTCATCTACAGACGATTTTTATCTGAAACCACCACCCTTAATCCCACCCTTTTCTCTGTAATCTTTTCTTAAAACAACCAGAGCTAACATCCTGTAGCTGCTTTGGGTTAGTCCCATTCTTAACAAAGTTCTTTCACCTGCTGATGCGCTTGGACTAGTTTTCTCATTCATCTTCTCCCTTTATTTTCCCATAAGGATTTAATGGGTGTAACAGACTTCCTGCAGAATGCTGTGTTTATTTGGGGGGGAAGCAGGCCATGATTTTATTGGAAATTATTACAATTCACATGTTTTGTGCTCTCTGAATGTCCTGAGGATGAAAAAGACTTTGTATTTTCTCCTCTTGAAAGATCATTGTTTCTGGCAAAGCCACCTGGCCTATTCCAAGCTGTGAGATGCCTCACATGCAAACTCAACATTGCAAACTCAACATCCAGGCATGCTGAGGCGTACTGAGAAATGCTAATGCTAAATGCTAAGCCGATTTTCTGGGGAAAGCTACAATGTCTGTGACATAGGTTTTTTGCCATTTCGATTTTGTGTGTTTATTTAAAAAAATAGTTGAGAAATGGGCTGGATTCAAAGAGGTTTTTTCTTTGAATGAGTTTGTCTCTTTCTCGGTATGTCACCTAAGAGGTGGTTAATTTTCCATCTTCCAGGGAATTTTGGTAAATATTTAGTCAAGTGTAAATTGCATATTTACAAACAGCAAATTCTAAATCATCAAAAATAACTATTCAAGACTATACAAATTACTATGTATCAGCTGTATATTCATGCCACAGTTACTGATCTTACTGTCAACGTCATATAAATCATGTTGCTTTTAATTCATTAGTCAGATCTCATCCGCACAACCAGAATCTCTAGCTAATTGCCTCCTGGCTGCAGTTCTTCTACAGCAGAGCTTCTAAGTGTCTCACCCGTTTGCAGGGCAGGACCAGGGACCGCCTGCACCAAGTCCAGTTGGTTCCTGCCAAGCTGAGCCCCATGGAGGAAGGAGTCTGCCCCGAAAGGACCCACATCACGGTCCCTAGACTGCCCTCACCATCCTTGTCACACTGCTCTTCTATGTGCTGGGGACAAAGGTATCCGAGGACGTCCGTGTAACATGTTTCCTGGGAAGATAAGAGTCTTGATTTATGGGAAGTGGATAAAACGTTTGCTTTACAACCCAAAGGGGCACTCGCTGACTCCAGTGATCCCAGTGTCAAGTACCCCCTGAGTGAATTATTGCAGCTTTGTCCATTCTGCTCAGCTGGGTCTGCACCCTCCTCCTGGTTAGTGGAAAGCCCCTTCCTATGGCATTGGAAAAGGATTAAATCCTGTAGGATCTTTTCTTAGGCAAGCTATTGCAAGCATAATTCCTACCATTTATTTAAAGTTAAGACTCCAGGGAATCCAAAAAAACACACCTTTTTCCCTCTTAAAAAGAACAGCCGAGCCACACAAGACACATCCTTAAGCTCAGCCTCAGAGATAAAATACTCCTCTGGTGAGGTTGAGCTCTAGGAGTCAAAACAGGGGTTCAAGTCACCCTCAGATACTCTATGAATGTTCCTTATTTCAAATGAATGCATTAAATACTGAGTTGCAGACGAAAGAGATCGTCTTATTTATTTATTTATTTTATTATACCTCAAGCCCCAAATCAATTTCAGCCTAGAATATCCTAGAATGCATAGGAACATTTTTAAGTTGGCCAAAACTATTTTAGGATGAATTAAATCATTTAAACCAGAAAAGGTCCTTTAAGCTGCAGTCTGCTTTCTCATCCACAGTGGTACTATGGCAAGTTTCCACAGAATTAGGAGAAGAAATACTTGAATTCCCTACTTTCCACTCCCACATCCAGTCTCTATCCAAGTCCTGAGTTTTCTTTTTTTGCACACATTTCGGTGAAGCTAAAGCTCTCATCTAGGAAGGGGAGGAAAGGGTGTTGTGTGGCTGGCAGCTCGCAGCCGTGTTTGCGGTGTGACCGTGTGCAGGGGGAAGGTGGAGTGGGTGTTCTTTGTACCGTTCTAGATCAGATGACCCTGGAGCTTGAGGAAGTTTTCCCTTGTGACTGCAAGGGACAGCAGCCAGCGACCTGTGTGATTTCTTACACTTTTGGTTTCTTTTCTTGGTTGTTGTAACACCACCCTTTTCTTGTGCCTTGAGAAACTCTGGCATTCGCTGCTCATTAACAATCAAAATGCTAGAAAAATATTTCTCTTCCTAACCTAGTGCCTTGGCCTTGTTATCCTCTTTGCATTATTTCTCTCCTTGCAGCCCTTTACTCCCTTTCTTTGCAATACAGCATGAGGTAGCATCTGGTGCTCTGTACTGTACGAGCCTTTTCAGCCTCATCTCTTTGGTATTTAGAGGTTGGTTTCCATCTCCAATCAACCACGAGGTCCGTTACCAATATGGCCAATGTGCAAAAAAGTACTTTTCGATCCTGAATCATAGAATCCTCAAGGTTGGAAGGGACCTTTAGAGATCATCTAGTCCAACCCCCCTGCACACACAGGGTAAATGTGAAAGAAATCCCCATAGTCACCTTCTTATCTCCCTTTTAGGTCTCCTTTGCAGCAATGGCTGAAGATAATGGATATAAATTAAAACACAGGAAGTTCCATCTCCATGTGAGCAAGACCTTCTTTCCTGTGAGGGTGACAGAGCCCTGGAACAGGCTGCCCAGAGAGGCTGTGGAGTCTCCTTCTCTGGAGATCTTCCAAATCCGCCTGGATGCCACCCTGTGCCATGTGCTCTAGGTGACCCTGCGTGTGCAGGGGGGTTGGACTACATGATCTCTAGAGGTCCCTTCCAACCTCAACCATTCTGTGATTCTGTGATAACTTGGGAGAATGGAGGCTGTTAGTGTAACGAGATCACCGTCCTCTACTGTAACAGCACTGTCTGCTTGTTTCCTTGTCCATCCCATCTATCTCCAGCCAGCTGTTTCTTTTAGGATACAGCTGAACTGTTAAAAAAGAGGACATGAGAGTGAGCTCAGGTACTGGCCCCTGAACATTCACACTACTCACTTGCTAGTTCACTTCCTGGCTTTGTGTTGGGTCCCAAGATGTGCCCCAAGATGTATGAACATGAGGCGGTCGGTGCCACTTGGCCTCAGGGCTCCTGTTCATAGAAGTTCGCTTTCATGTCCTTATGTTCCTCACGTTGTTTCACTTCATCCCATTCCTACCAGCAGAATTGGCATTGCCAGTGCCAAGCCTTTCACCTTCGGATGATATTTCCTAACTTTGATCTGAGCAAGTTACATCAACCCCCGGTTGGTTTTTGGTGCTAAATCCGTTAAAAGCAATATTAAGTGAAGCTGATCCCAGAATAAATCCTGAAGAAACTCCGTTAGTAATTTTCCTTCATCTTGGTAGTCAAGATCATTTTCCCTCTTACCACCTTCCAGTCCATGTACTAACCCTTTCCTCAGTTCAGCCGGTTTCCAAGACAGTCCCATATCATATACTTTAATACAGTCTGGATAGATTAGATACGTTACATTTTTCATGTATATGAAGTTATTTGCTTGAATGAAACATACCAGGTTACTTTGGAATGGTCTCCTTTTGAAAACAGGTTTGCCTTTGTATCTCATTTTTCATTTAAACCCATATCTTTATTTATACCTTTCCATCAGGATCTTTGCTGGAAACTTTGGGCATTAGAGCTAAACCTAAGCAGGCACTGAGCAACCTGTCTTGCCTCTTTGGTTGAGTTGAAGCTTCTAAATTCAGCACAGTGGTCCAAATTCTCTTCTAAGTTCATACAAGTCAGTTAGATCAGGTGCCATCTGATGAAATGACCCCTACCTTTCCCTTAGTACCAGAAACTCCCATTCCAGCAGGAACAGTCAGAGAACAGCTAGCACAAAAAGTGAACACTGAGTTCAAATGGTGCTGTCAGGATTATTTTTAATAGCAATTGAAGAATCCCTCTATCCCCACCCCTGCCTGCTGCGTGTCACAGAACAAGGGTCATTTTGCCTCTCACTGACTCTCCTTTTCTGCCCCGGAATTTTGCACTCCCCTCAGCCTGAGGGCTCTACTTAATGGGGCATTCAACTCCTTGTTTATCATGGATGGATACATCAGGCCATGCATCCTGCTGTCTACAGAACTCTCCCACTAAGTCAAATAAGAGCACCTGAGGTTGAGAAGGGTTAGGGCTAGGCTATGTATACTCACGGAGGCTGGACTATGCAGGGGATCCCTACCAATCCCTAATAAAACTAATCTAACTAACTAACTAACTAACTATCAGGGTTAGGGCTAGGCTATGTATACTCATGGAGGCTGGACTATGCAGCTGATCCCTACCAATCCCTACTAATAAAACAGTGATAACAGATTTGTTAATGGCCCCCTAACAATTCCCTTAAGCAGCACAAAACTGAGTTCATCTAAGATACCTCAGCAGCATCTCAGTCATTTAGAGCATCATAGTCTCAGAACCTAGACTTATATTTCTAAATAAAACAAGTCTCATCAACAAGTTGTCCAGTTCAGCTTGCGTCCAAACAGCAAATCGTCATCTCAAAAGAACCACATGTGTAGCAAGGAACATCCTAACTGCTGACAAGAATGGGCAGTCACAGGCTCGTACACCATCCTGGCCCCTAACCATGGTTTATTTGCAAACACAGATTGAGCTGGAGAAGCTGAAGCCTTGTTACAAACCCAGAACAAGGCAAGACAGAGTTTCAGGCAAGACTCTTCAGCCTTTCCTTGTCAGGCCCCACAAAGGATGCAGTAGATTCTGGTCCTGGGAATATGAATGCTCTCATTTAATATACAAAGGACTTAAGGCATCTTCCTCAGTATTGTGAATTCTGTTCCCAGGGCCAAATTAACTTCCTGGCATTACAGCAGCGCGTACCCCCTCGGATCTGGCCCTTGATCTAAGGTCCTTGATCCAAATGCCATGTTTGATCTCAGCCTCCTACTCTGTACACAGCAGCCCTACTTCCTCCTTTTTTATTCTGTTTCTATTTGTATGGTTACCAAAACTTACAGCATTTATCTTCACAGATCTTTGCAAGTTCTAACTCAGCTTGACTTTTGGCACATGCTGCTTAATTCCTACATTTTCTGACCTTCAAGATGTAGCTTCCTTGAATGACTGACCTCATTATCCGTTCCCATAAACTGTTTACACCTAGTATCCTTCCTTAAATAGTCATTCGTCCAGGTAACTCTGGAGAATTTCCCTTTAATTTTTCCCTTGTTCAGTCTCCAAACTCCAGAAAGACTTTTTCACCTCTGATGCTAATTCTTAGCTTTCTGTATATGGGAGCTCTGAGTTGGTTTGAGCTAAGTGAGCCGTTAAATCCACTCACCACTTTTCTTACATTCCTTGAAATTATCCCTATGAAATAAAACAAATGAATAAGATTAATTTTATTGCTTTTCCCATTCCACTTGAATACTATCAGTACTATGATCCAAAGTTACTTACTCGAACCAGATCCAAGGCTAAATCTGAAATTCATCCCCTTTTGCCTGTGATTGATAAACTAGTGTTCTATCACATCCCTTTGTATCACGGACTATAGCTGAACTATTAACCTCTTCCATACTGACCATTTCCAGTAATAGTTATTCCTGCTCATATTACAGAGATACTAATGGTCTAGGCTTTTATAAAAGAGACTTCTAGCACCTTTTCTAGGTTTAGAGTGTGGATTAGCACAGTGATAAAGCACAGGGACCAATGTGGAGTGCAGCTGTAAAGCGGAAGGGAAAGGACATGGGCTTCAACACCAAGTCTGCCCGTATGGCAACTTTTGTCTCTCAGTCTTCTGTGGGCTGCTGAGTCCGTTTCCACCGCACCCCCTTGGTTAGGGTTAGGGTTAGAAGTTAGGTTAGTGGTGAAGTGCAGAGCCCCATGTGGACTGCAGCTGCAAAGCACGTGCCAAAGGACACGCGAGGCAACACCACGTCTGCCCATACGACAACTTCTGTCTCTTAGTCTTCCATTGGCCTAGTGATGCCAGATCCATGTCACCCCCTTTCCTAGGCTTAGGGTTAGGGTTAGAGCAGTGATAAAGCACAGAGCCCCATGTGGAGTGTGGCTGTACAGCATGTGCAAAAGGACATGCGGGGCAGCAGCAAGTCTGCCCGCACGGCAACTTTTGTCCCTCAGTTTTCCATTGGCTTGATGAGTCCGTGTCCACGTCACCCCCTTTGCTAGGGTTAGGGTCAGGGTTAGAGCAGCAATGAAGCGCAAAGCCCCATGAGGAGTGTGCCTGCAAAGGACATCTAAAAGGACATGCGATGTGATACCAAGTCTGCCCGTACAGCAACTTCTGTCTTTTAGTCTTCCTTTGCCCTGGTGAGTCCGGGTCCATGTCACTCCCTTTCCTAGGCTTAGGGTTAGGGAAGTGATGAAGCGCAGAGCCCCATGTGGAGTGCAGCTGTAAAGCACATGGGAAAGGACATGCGGGGCGACACCAAGCCAACTGGTATGACAACTTCTGTCTTCTTCCATTCGCCTAAAGGGACAAAGTCCATGTCCACCATCCTAACCCTAATCCTAAGAAAGCGGGTGACATGGACCCACACTAATCAGGGCAGAGGAAGACTGAGAGACAAAAGTTGTTGTATGGACAGACTTGCTGCTACCCCGCCTGTCCTTTGGCATGTCCTTTGCAGCCGCATGCCACATGGGGCTCTGTGCTTTATTACTGCTCTAATCCTAGGAAAGGAGGTGACATGGACATTGTCCCTTTAGGTCAAAGGAAGACTGAGAGACAAAGTTGTCGTATGGGCAGATTGATGTCGCCTCACCATGTCCTTTGGCATGTCCTTTGCAGCCACACTTTACATGGGCCATGCGATTTATCACTGCTGTAACCCTAACCCTAGCCCTAGGAAAGGGGGTGACCTGGATATTGTCCCATTAGGCCAATGGAAGACTGAGAGATGAAGGTGTCATATGGGCAGACTTGCCGCTGCCCCACATGTCCTTTGGCATGTCCTTCACAGCCGCCCTCCACATGGGGCTTTGCGCTTCATCGCAGCTCTAACCCTAACCCTAAGAAAGCGGGTGACATGGACCCACACTCATCAGGGCAAAGCATTCTAGTTTCCTACTTTACCATCATTTTACAGGCAATTTTGAGTCAACTAATTCTGCTTTCTTCTTGCTTTGTCTCAGTTTTCTTTAGCAGCTGCCACTGTATCGTTATTCAGTAGGTAATGAAGAAAACATATAAAATTTACGAGATCATTAGGAGAATGAAGAACTGTTTGGAAAACATTATGATAGTTTTGATTCTTCCACATCTTGAGAACTGCATCCCCATCTCACAAAGAAGATGCTGGTCCCTGAAAAGATTCAGAGAAAGGCAAGAGGAAGATTAAAGATGTGTCATGGTTTCCATTTGAGGAATGGCTTCCTGCACCCTGCTCTGTTGTTTCCCATTTTTATAGCATTTATGCACAGATTTGGTTATTTCTGGTCTTCTACCTGAATTAGGTATAGTCTTCCAATAATATCATATGTCCGACTTTGATAGAGGATTCACATGCATCTGCAGGAAGGAATGGGGCTAGCGGCCTTGCTTGATTACCACATCAGGCAGTCCAGGTAGCTCATGATGAGCAAAATTCTTCTTGACTTCTGTGATTGCTCCACATGACAGAAGAAAAAAGCAGGTTCTAGTTTCTGAGTAAGTCACTGAGGTCTCTGGAGAAAGCCAGATGCACAGCACAGATTAGGGGCCTGTGACAAACATTGTTTAGAGCACAGCACAGTGTCTCTGTTAAGTGCCACACAAATTATCATAGATTGTGAATAAGGTGGCATTGCAGACACGGGGAAGAGGAGGAGACTAGAGGATCCCCATGGTCCTGAATGGAGATAGGAGAGGTTCCAGAGTGGGATGAAGTGGCAACACCGCCCAGCACCGGAGCAGCCGGACTGGGGACCAGGCTGTGGATCCTCCGTCCCGGAGCTTTCCAGGACATGGGATGCGGCGACGCAGCCCGGGCGGACGCACCGTCCTGGGGCTCCCCCACGTGGCACCGCTGGGGAGGTCACAGCTGGACCCAGTTCTGGGTCACTAGTGCAAGAGACTTGGAGCTGCTGGAGGATGTCCAGCGAAGAGCCGCTGAGATGGTGAATGGAGCGGAGCTTCACTCGTATGGGAGAAGGCTGAGAGAGCTTTTCAGCCCGAGGAAGAGAAGGCTCAGGGGGATCTTACCAGTGTATTTAAAAATCTGAAGGGAGAGTGTAAAGGGGATGAGACCGGACTGTTTTCAGGGGAGCCCAGTGATAAGGGCTAGAGGAACAAACCAAAACACGGAAACCTCCAGTTGAACATAAGGAAAAATTTTTTACTGTGAGGGTGACGGGGCACCGGCACAGCTTGCCCAAAGGGATGTTCAAAATCCAGATCATAGAATCATAGAATTATAGAATGCTTAAGGTTGGAAGGGTCCTCTAGAGGTCATCTAGTCCAACCCCCCTGCACACACAGGGTCACCTAGAGCACGTGGCCCAGGACTGCGTCCAAGCGGGATTGGAAGATCTCCAGAGAAGGAGACTCCACACCCTCTCTGGGCAGCCTGTTCCAGTCCTCTGTCACCCTCACTGTTAAGAAATTGTTCCTTAAATTCCTGTGGAACTTTTGATGCTTCAGTTTATGGACATTTCCTCTAGTTCTGTCGGTGGCCACCACTGAAAAGAGGCCAGCACCACCCTCCTCACTGCCTCCCTTGAGGTACTTATAGACACTGATCAGGTCCCCTCTCAGCCTTCTCTTCTCCAGACTGAACAGGCCTAGCTCTCTCAGATGTTCAAAAGCCATTTGGATAGGGTCTTGGCAACGTATTTTAGGGACCCTGCCTGAGCCACGGGTTAGAGCAGGTTATCTCCAGGGGTCCCTTCTAACCTCAACTATTTTGTTATTGTGTGAGTACTTTGTTCCCAAACTTCACCTTCCATCCCCAAAACTTCCTATCCCCAAAGGCATTGTGATTAAAGAAGAGCTGACCCACAAAAGCGTTTTGAGACTTAAATCCCATAGTCTCAGCAGGATGCAAGTATCAAAGTATCTCTGTAGATCTGATCCTTAATTTCCTTAATTTTCTAGCCAAGGTGAAATTTCTGGTTGGGCTGATGGCGAAACCTAACAAATCCCTAACAAAATCTCTACAAAATGTCCTCTTGACATTAAAATAAAGCAAGTAACTGTTGAGAACTTGAATTCTTTAGACGTGGCTGTATTTCTTAACCAGAAAGTATGTCTTATCCATGAGGCAATGCAGTAAGTGTGTAAGGGGAAAAGCATCACCCAAAGACAGTACTCTGAGGAGACACAGAGGTATTTTGGTTGGTTTAAGCGAGATGCAAAGAGATTGAAGGTGCTGGTGGGGCTGTGGTCGCCTTAGTCTTGGCCAGGTCAGATGCTGAGCAGACAAAATGCTGAGTTGTCCTGACACCTCCATCATGGGCAACAAGGTGAGGCACCTGCTGACATCCAGCTTTGCTAAGGCTGGCATTTGGTGTCTTGAGTAGTCTCTTTGCATGTGACCTTGAAGAACACCCCTCCATATTCAAAGATTCCCAGATATTGCAGATTCCTGCAGAGTGAATCATTACTACAGCTTGTAGTAGAATTTGCAGTTCTTGGAATCTTGCTGCTGACAGGTATCAGTACTCTTCCCTCACAAAAGCAGACACTGTTTGGAAATATCCTTTTCCAGTTTTGGCTGACTTTCCACACCACTTCCAGTGGTCATGAAGGGGATCTTTGCTGCTAGTCATTGCACAGAGTGCCCCATCTGTGTGGGTGCAGCCACCAACGGTGAGTGTGGACACCTCTACATTGCCCAAGGTGACCTTGCAGGGAACCTCTCCTGATCCATCTGGAGTCTTTATAGCTAGATTCAGAAGCTTCAAACCTGATCTCCCCTTGAAGCTGTTGCTTAGATGTTAGGGCACTTCAGACTCCCCCTTTCTTTTTCTCTGTTCAGTAGTCCTGCCATGATGAAACCACTCAGGCCTCTATCACTTTTATTGCTTAGGCACAGCCCTATTTGTGAGGGATAAACTGGCTTAGACCAGCTTTGGCCTTAAACCCATCTTTTCCAAGCTAGTATCTTTATGGTTTGCTTCTTCCATTCCTTCCTTCCCCAAGGCTGTGCTGTACCAGAGCAATGACTTCCTTGGTAGGAACAAAGAGAAACAGAAAAGGGTATTTCCCAGGCACTAACGTCTTTGCAGTATCTTTGCTAATCACTCTTCCTGCAACGTTTGTGCCCTTTATTTGCTCATGGTTTTCCCCCAGTCCTCCCCACTCTGTCCCTCTTTCCCAGTTTGAGAAGATTCACACCCTGCCAGGAAAACGAGGGGGAGCATTTGGTGTAGTCCTTGGGCGGAAAGTAATGTTCTTGCAGTAAACCTGGGGATGGCAGTGAGAAGAGGTGTGGAATTTGGTACATTTCCTCATTTTTCTTTATGCTTTTCTAATCTGACGCTGCGTTTCTACATTCCTAATTTTCCCTCTGTACCATGAGAGAGTGTAACTATTTTTAGCCATCTGCTTCCTACTTCTACATTTACAGTATGTGTTTTAATACATGTCTTGGATCCAGCCCTCTGAAATGTCATGACGTTTGGCTGTTTATATTTTCTCCCAGTGGAGTTACTATGTTCCAGCTCAGCTGTGTTGTCATCTAGAAATCCCCCAGACTTGGCTTCAACATCGCCGAACACCACTGCCCCCTGGCAAGTGCTGGAGCTGTGGCGCTCCCCGTGGACCTGCAGCCTTCCCACTCAATGGCACGTGGATTGCTGGCATCCTGGGACTGCAGAGGCTCTGGACACAATTACCAGAGAGGTGTTTTGGTGACCATTCACCACAAGGACATAACGAACATCAGGCTCCGGTACTCCGGTGGCTCTCTGACGCGGCAGAGATTTGCTATAAAAGTTAAGAGTGGATCCCACTGTGTGGAGAGGAGATTTCCCCTGCTGCAGCAAGGCTCTTTTCTCAGTGATAATAGCTTGACTCCTATTGCCTGCAGTTGTGTCAGATGTGGCAGCAATTTTCCTTCAAAGTAAAGACAAGACGTAGGTTGTTCCCCTGTCCCAGAGAGGAGGGCTGTAGAACATGCTGCCCTGGCAGAGGGAGCATCGTGGTTCAACAGGGCCAGGAGACCCAGCTAGGAGGTCAACACCGCCTCTGCAGCCACGGGTCTGCAGGTCACCCTAGCAAGAGGCAGGACATGTCTGCAGCCTTATAGGAGCATTAATAATAGTGACAGCGAGCTGACTTTTGCCCTTCAAGGGAGAGAGGCTGGCCAGGAGCGCTGGAGCTATTAATTGACTCACAGAGCAGTCATTTGCACATTTAAATAGTAGAAAGCTAAATATGTTCTGTGATCACTCCTAGCAAAGGACACTGCCAGGGACACGCTCCTTTCAGAGCGCGTTTCCAGCTGCTCAGGGCTGTGTGACACAGATCTCTGCAGAGCTCTTGCCAGCCTCCCTTAAAGAGACATTCTCCCACAACATTTTTTCCCAAGCCAAATGTAATCACAAGTAACTACCAGAATCATCATAATGCATAGCTTCCAGCATAAATAAATGGATTAAAACTGTCCCGTTAATTTCTGAGATGTATTGCCACATTGGCACTTGTGCTGAAATATTCCCCTAAGCTCCACTGCTGTCAAAATGTAATAAATCCATGTTGGGTTCTGCCCATCACTACCTCGCCAGCCTGGCTTCGTACTCACTGCTAAATCACACAGGGCTTCGGGGGGTTCCCGCAGTTTCTCCACCTCACTAAGATTTGCATCCTATTCCTTCAGACATCTCTGCAATGTGCAGCTCCCAGGTGATGCTTGAGGAATACAAGGCACAAGTATTCCAATAAATCCTCCTCTCTGGAGGGGCAGGCACACTGCAGGTGTCTTCCATTAGTGTATGCCAAAGTGCCTTGGTGTATTGGCGTGTTCTCTCCTGCTATTTTTTCTCAGGTTTGAGGGAAAAAAAAAGGCAAATGAAGAGTTCTCTAAGAAGTCTTTAGTCCAAAGGCAACACCAGCTTTACCCACATTCCTCCTGATCATTGTTTGCTTGGCCTGCTGTTTCAGAGACCTGTGCGACCATCCTTCCCCACAGGAGGTGAAACAAAAAATGAATGGACTGAGAAAACATCTGGACTGCTGAAGGCTGAGTGCACGTTCAGCAGTGATGGAGAAAATAATGTCTCCCAAGGAGAGGGCTCACTGTGAAAATGTGCTTTTCTTATAGCCCTTGCTGGAGGCTGCTGAAGCATCAAGTGTGAGAGAATAAATCTCCCTCTCTGCAGTGAGACAGATACTTTCTACTGAAATTCTACTGAAATCCGAGGTATAATATTTCCCACATGACATGAGCTTCTGTTTCCTACACATACACACTTACAAAGTTATATCCAATTTTATACTTACCTGAGGTTGCATTTTACCCCACTTCTTGGGTAAAGATTCATGCAAACTTTGGGGTTTAACTGCTTGTCTTTTATTATCTATGGCTTCAGTGATAATAAAGCTGATGATTGACAACCCCATTCTGATGAAGCCACTGCAGATGTTGCATCTCTTTCCGCATGGCGTATGTTGTCTGTGTTTGTGGTGTTTGTGGTGCAATTCCTCGTGCGATATCTTTTCCTTGAATGCTTTTCTTCTTTCCCAGGAGCTGTTTTCCATTTTATTTCACACGTGGCACCACGTGCCGTTCAGCAGCTGCACGGACCTAGGACGTCTGAGAGAGTCTGCTCCCTTCAGCATTAGCTGATCATTAGCTTTTCAGCTCCGTGTAAGAGGAGCCTTTGCTCAGCGCAGCAGCAGGCCCTAAATGGCTCTGGCAAGAGCCTCTAAAGCACAGTTATTGCTTTATTGCTGAGGAATGTCTAATCATGAGTCTCCTCTTGTTATTCTCTGTATTTCTGGGATTCCTTCCCCCTCAGCAATACCATTTATGCACCCTCCTGCCAGAGGGTGCCGGAGTGCAAGAGGCTGATTTATTGGATAGTGCAGAGGGTATTTTGCTGGGATTTTTCCCAGGAAGCACCACAGTTTCTCAGACTGGTTTGATGAGAGCTGGCTAGAAACACATTCCAGGGGCCAGGCCAAGACAGGCAACTTTTATTTAAGCAAGAAAACATGATATGGTGACAGTGGGGGAATAATATTGGAAACTTGGGAAGAGGATGAGAGAGTTCTCTGAAAAGCCGCTGCAGGAACCCAGCTCTAACAATGCCCGCAAGGTCTGGGTGCTCCCTCTGCCAGATCCTGGCTCCAGAAAAATTCCTTGCAAGGCTGGGGATGATTAGGCCAAGTGGAAAATAAGATTCAAGCAATTTAGGCAACACTGAGGCTGACAAACAACTTTCAGGTCAACTCTGCTCTGCATTCATTGGGCCAAAGCCTGAAAATAGGTTTTCCTTCAACCTGACACTTTGAAAAAGCAGAAACCTAGAATGCTGATGCTGACAATTTAAATTAATATTTTATCCTCTTTCATGAGAGACGAGATTTTTTTTTCCCCAGTGCCAAGGTGATTCTGTCAAAGAAGCTTTCACAGCCTTGCGCATCCCAGCATAGTGCTGAGATTTCACCAGCAGGTTTCATGACAAAATGTTACAGGATTTAATTTTTTCTTCTTTTACAGAGAGGGATCACTGGGCGTCAGAGAGGCTGTAGCTAGATGCTGTTTTGATTCCAGGGAAAGCAATTACAGCAGAGAGACAAGCCAAGAGCACCAAAAAGCATCAGGACATTGCAGACAGCAGACATTGCAGGATTCAGCTAATCCCCTAGGCAACATCAGCTAAGTTTTTATTTGACACCAACCGCTGAAGAAGTATCAGCATTAAACTGCACCTGCAGTAGCTTTTCCAAACAAGCTGACAGCACCTATAGCAACTGTAGATAAAAACAAATAACCTCCGTGTTCATCTGGCGCAGGGCTAACCGCCTTCCTCAGCATGGCTCCGGTGATAAAGGCCACTGGACATGTATTTGCCTTTTTGGAGAGGAGGGGATAAACCACTGGAATACAGGGATTTCTACCTGAGACAGGACACTCTGTTCCAGGACTAAGAAGGGAGAGGTACAAATCTCTGGCTCAGCCCAAGGCCTACCCTGCTGGCAGGAGATTTTATGTACTAGAGAAAAGATACCTGTAGCCAGCATCAATGTTCAGGGACCGGATGTGTTTTGAGACGGTGTCCACACGGGAAGACATCTATTGAGTCAAAGCCTTTTAAACACCACTGCTAAGCTGTTATTTAAGTGAAGAACTAGGCCTATGACAAGAGCTTAATGAGATCCCGTCTCAAGCTGAGAAGGTAAAGGCAAGCCCTGGTCGGCCAGCAGAGTCTGCACAGCTTCAGTGGCTGCAAAATCGCCTTGCAAATCACAGGGCTTTTTAGAGCTGTGATGTGAAGTGCTTTGTTGTTACAGGACTTAAAAAGGTACCCAAAAAAGCCATCCCTGGAAGGCAAACTCTCCTCTCTGCTCCCTCCCACGCTGCCCACCCAAGAGATTTTCTGACAGTTACAGAAGTTAGCTGCTTCTTTGTAGGTTATTTACTACCATAGCCTATCTGTTTTTCCTCTCTATGAAGGAAAGGTGCACAAAAAAGCTCAGAAAGGT
>NW_010584019.1:14438-51164 GCF_000705375.1 Tinamus guttatus | reverse complement strand
AGAGGTTCATCAAACTGCACCCAGAGGAAGTCTCTCAGGAGACAAGTCCATGGCATCATCCCCACAGAAGTGAGGAATTGGTTGCGTGCCTCCTGCCCAGTGGGTGCTCTCATTGTGGTGGCACAGAGCTCTGGATGCCTGACAAATAGAGATCAGGGGAAGCGTGGGATGTGTCCCCTGGCCTATGGTAGCAGTTGGGCCTGCGCTTAACATGCTAAGCTCAAAAAGATGCTGAACTCAATGGCAAGTTTATGGGCATCACCCTCACATTTGAGCTGTTCTCTAAATGTTTATTGCCACATTTTAAGGTAGAGACTCAGATATTTATTCTTGGGAATTAATTTTGCATCTAAGTTGCTTGGGAAGACAAGTAGCTGGGTAGTGTGATCCTCACCAAGGGTGGCCCTGACCCCATCCTAGTCCGTTGTGTTGTTATTGAGACGCTCAATGTACACGAGCAAAATACCATGACCACTTCAAGACATGGGACTTGCCTGAACGTGAGCAGATGTGAAGGCACAAGAGAAGCATTTGCTTCTGCACTCAGTCCTCTGGCGAGAACAGACTGAGACCATCTGCAAAGCAGGCAGATCTGTCAGCATCGCAGAGCTGCGCTACTGTCAGTGTGTCACCAACCTGCAGGGGAACTGCATACCCCAAAACATCTGGCACCAAACTGCACTGCTCTGATGGAAGTGAGGACAGGTGTAGATGAAGGTATGTTGCAGGACAGTCATTAGTATGACTTCCAGTTTGCCCTTCTTCTGCAGGCACAAATGTGTCAGTGTCGTGACTGAGCCATCATCATGTAGGAGAGCAGCTGTTCTGCTGAGGCAGGAGGACATGGTGTGACCAGACTGATAGCATATGCACCAGGAATGTTACCCCTTGGAGAGAAATATGCATTCACACAAGAGAAAAACCATTCTGGCATTTGCCTGGGTATTTAAGTGCTTTCGAGATTTCACCACAGATCTCTCTGTAGATCTCAAAACTGACCACAAACAGTTCTTGTCAGGGTGTCCCAACTTGCTGTCTTTGGGACTGCAGGGAATCAAGATGTGTATGATGAGGCGGTAACTTATGTTGCTTGAGGCCCAGGGTAAAATTCTTGCCACAGCAGGTGACCTCTCAAGAAGCCCCTTGCCTGGAGCCAGAGGCCAACATCTGGTTGAGGAATTGGCTGCCAGCTAATTAGGACTGCATTACCAGCCACAGATCAAAAGTTGGCTGAAATCTGCTCAGCAAAGCAAGCTGACCAAACACAATTAAAGGACATTGCCCTTCAGGACATGGGATGAGTCTCAGCTAGGAATCCGAACAAAAAAAATGTCATGCTTCCTCGTGGAGGGCTAAAGAAGAGGTACTTTCTGCTCATCCACCGAGCTGTGCAGGCTGAAATGCTCCCAGGGCTGCACAGGGGACAACAAGGCATTGCGGAATGCTAGGTCTGCACACACACAGCATCTCTTCTCTGAGATGAAAGGATGTATAGAAATTTCCATACTGTGCATCTGGGAACAAGAGAGAAGAGTCCAAACCATTCAAGCCCTCTCTGAAGGTTTTCAGTGATGAGGTGCTGACCAGTTTCCATCTGCAAAATCAATGGTGGCTTCTCATATCTGACTCTTAGCACACTGTTCTGAGCCAGCCACATTTGGTGTTTTTTCTTCTAATACTGGTTTTAATCACATAAAGTCTGTCTTTGCAAGGCACAGCATGCTAGAGGACAGCTGACTTCTTTTCACAAAGGCTGCAACTGTAGCCCCGTCACTTTGAGTTGTCCCTGTTCACAGAGCCCACTGAGACTGTGGTAAAGATCATGAGGGCCCATTTAGAGGGAACTGATGACTCATACAGGGTATTACTGACTAGTCCTGCCATACTGTGAGTAAGGAAGGCGAGCCTCTCTTACAAATTAATATAACAAATTTATGATATATATGTTAATCAGAAATAGAAAAGTGACCACATAAACAATAGAAGAAAAAACATGACAGATGTCTTGGATTATTGAGGCCTCCTCAATGCCAGATGGACCAATTTTGTCTTTGCCATTCATACATACATTCAGGGACAAGTCAAAGAATATATCAAGGTCCTGTGTGCCTTAGTGTCCCCCTGGAAACCATATGCTCCTCTCTTCTCTATCCCAAAGCTTGTAGAGACAGTGGAGACTGTGAAATGAGTCTCCAGCAGCCTTGGGCTTTCACAAACAAGAAACATCATCTGTTTCCTACCAGAATTAGAAAGAAGAATGGAGACCTGATAAAAATATCCCCAAAGATGGGCTCCTGCTTAATTTCTTCTAGGGTTTTATCTAGCTTTTCAACAGCATGAGCTGTATAGACATGCATGCTGTGCATGCTTGTCAATGTGTGGCAGAGTATAAGACTCTAGCACATTGAGGAGTTTCTCCCTGTCCTTTTGAGAAGTGCTTCACTTCTCTGGTTTGACTTCTTGAGAGCTGAACAAGGATATCTCTCAGAGACCAGGCCTGTGTTCTTTGCTCTTATTTAAATAGCATAAAAAATAGGCTTATTTCACAAGAAGTTTCCTTGACAGTTAGACAAAGAGTTGTCTCTGGTTTCCAGACAGAGGTATGAATTACATGTATCCAAGCAGGACACCTGCACCAAGTGGTGCAAAAGATAGCAAGAGTTTCCTCTTCTCTTGGCCCTGTGAATGGTGTTTCTGAGGCGCGCCTTGTCCCATCTGTGTAATACTCAGGAGCACAAACTTTTGTGGGCCAATACATTATCCTTGCCCCTCTCTTTTTCACCTTCCCCACTACCCTCTCAGGTTTGTAAGAAATAGGGCAACATCTTCCCCCATGACCATACAGAGGGGACAGAGTGGTTCGCAGCGACTCCTTTTCCCCGATGTGTTCATCACAGACCTGCATGCTTCTCCTCATGACCCGTCAGAAGAGAGGAAATCCTTGGGTAAGCCCCTACCACATCATGGCAATAAGTGGGGAGCTATCCAACAGGGATATATTGACCCCAGCCTCAACCCTGACCATGAGAAGTAGAAGCACCATTAGCCCTCAGAGCCTTCCCATGTGATGATGCTTCCTGAAAAGTGGATGCTCTGATTTCCTCATATATCTACTTGTTACAGTTTGCTCGGCAGGGACATTTACCCTAATGGGAACCCCTCTCCTGGTAGACATGCTGTGAACATGCTTTATAATTATACCTTTATTTCTCATTCAGTTACTTTAAAATACTACTCCTGTGGCCAGGCACTTGTTTGCTGTAGTCCTTTGCAGAAAGGAGAAAGTTCATACAAATAGTTATCATCTGCTCCATTTTCAAAACAGCATCAGAAAAAGAAAAAAAAAAAAAAAGAAAGAAAACTGGGGTCTATCTGTTTTCTTCATCTGGCTGGTGACTCATTTGGCACCAGTCTCTCAGAACTCGAAATTAAAACTTAGATATGATCCAATTTTAAAGCCATAGAAGAAGGCGTTTCCCTCTCTGTGTTCCAGGACTCCCCCAGGAGAGCACAGAGGTTTCAGCAAATAGAATAATATCTTTTCTGCACTATGTATAATGAAATTATACTCACCACAATTCCTACTGGGAGTTTCTGAACTCCAGGTTTATTTCTTAAACCGCTGCCAAAGGTTTTATTGACAGGAGGAATAACAGAATGGAGAATCTTGTCTAATGGCTCTAAGGAACTCAAAGGAGCTAAAATGATAGATTTTTACCCAGATTGTTTTCTAGGGATTCTATCATCGAGACTTATCTGATCAATTACAGGGCAAATTTATATGAAGGAAAAGATAAAAAATACACCTACTTGCCAATATCAGAAATATCTTGAACTGTTCCAAACTAGAATAATCATTCCATTAAAATAATTATCAGTTAGAAATTCAGTACTAAAGAAAGGTAATAGAATGTGAGTTGTCAGCCTGTGGAATATATGTGTGATTGAGCTCTTTAGATCCATTTACCAATCATAATGAAACCTGTGCTAGAAGCCACCTTTCTTAGACAACCACTGACTTGAAAATATCATCCAAAAATAGCTCTATTATTCTCTGTCTTTTTTGGTTTTTTTAAAGATTCTTTTCTCTTTGGCAATTCACTAGTCTCTGGATGGTGATTCCCACCAGATTTCATACCTGTTGTCTTTTGTCTGCTGAGCCTCACTTGTTATTTTTGCTATATCAAAAGTGAGATTCTAATTTTGATGGAAACTTGATAACATTAGGAAAATAAATTAAGCAGAAACAAGGTGGGGAATGGCCCAATAAGAAGCACAGAAGTGTAACTGCAGTGGGAAAGTCTTCCCCTGTAAGGAATAACATTTATAACAAGAAGGCAGAATAAATGAGCTTAGGCAGGAATTGAGTGAACAGCTCATTCCCCACTATGCAGATCAATACAGTCTAGGTGTGTAGCCCAAATACATGCTCACTCTTCTAAGCACCTCTACATGAGGAAAGAGAACCATTCATAGGAGCCAAGTACTGTCTTGCACCTATCACCTTTCAATGATTTCGGCCTTTCAGGGGCCGAAATAGGTCAGGATACATCACTATACCATGGCGAAAAGTCAAAGAGAGAAACTAGTACTCAGACATGCTGGCGGACCAAAGCACTTTCTAAGAAACCACACAAGCAGTTACTTTCAGGGATTTTTTTTTTACCCATTCCAATAATGCATTAAATAAGATTCGCTGATACATTAAATAAGATTCACTTCTTCACTTCATCAATGATTCATTTAAGCAGTCTTTTCATAGCTCAGAACTGATCATTTGCCCTCTGTTTAATATTTTAAATCCATAGGAGAGCCCATTTTTCTTTCCTACTTTTTTTCTCCACATTGGTGTTCAGGTAGACATGATATTCAGGTATTTAATCCAGCTTGACCTGTCTGCTTTCCTCACACTGGAGCCTGTCTGAGTTACTGGCTTCAGCCCTGGACTCCATGTCCAGTTACGACTTCTGCCTTTCAGCAACGTTAACTAACACCTGACACAGATAAGCAGCCAATGCACCTTCCCACAGTTCACTTCTTTTCTCATTGGCCCCCATCACAACAGAGATATCTGCAAAAGTGTTCAAAGCTGCCCAGAGAATGGGATACTCCTCTCCCTTGAATTTTATTGGAAAGCACGTGTCTAATCTGGCACCTCTACGTATATCATTTAATGCATTTCAACGGCAGCAGCAGCACCCAGGAGCTGTTTGGACAAAGTCGCCTGTGTGCAAAGCTGCCCTCAGAACTAGTGAGCTGCACAAGACTGCAAGACGAGGCACTCCACAACCTCCATACGAAAATAGAAGTGACTCTCCAAGCAAGGGAGAAAAAAGCTTAGTTTACATGATTCCAACAGAAACATTCCAGTATCTTGACTCAGTAGGAAAGTAATTAAGTTAATCTGGAAATCAGATTCAAAGTCTAGCATGAAAGAATGGCTCTCACTGCTAAGAGAAACAGCCTTGCAGGAGACAGTGATGTATAGCACATATTACAATGTAACAAGGAACAAATGGTTTGTTACAGGGATGTTAAATTCTGTGTTAATAAATGAACTCTCTGTTTTCACTCATTTGCAGCCTGTTTTCTTCCTTCTCTTCTTGTCGGTCTTTTGGTCTTCATACACATTTTCCGGACAGCTTTGCTGTAAGTCTCTTCTGTCATGCTGTCATATTTACTGACATTTCAAGGCCATTTCATTTAAAACATAAAATATATACACATAAATATATATATATATCTCCCCACATCTGTCCAGGAATGAATGGCAGCATTTGAGATCATGTCATCTCATCTCCACTCATCTGCATCTGGATCCAAATCCTGAGAAGCAACATATGGAAACGGAATCCTAGGAATACCTCTAAAGGCCACTGCACATTTTGATCACATCCATGGACCTCACTTCATGACAGCAATTCACCCACAATTGGGCATGAGTTACCACAGATCATTTATTGCTTAGGTCCTCCTGAGTTTTATCCTTCCGCATAGTGTTTCATTTATCCTTTACATCTCTTTTCACGCTCTCAACATAGAGCTCTCCCTAGTTTCCCCTCTTCCTTTGCTGTTCACATCACATACTCAGGAGATTGTGTTTAATTTATTGTTTCTCTAAACTTAAACTGTCAGTGTCAAATCTTCACCTGTGCCACTCGTAGTAGACCTTGAAAATGAATAGCTCCAAGGCCATTTAAAGTCCTGGAAGATATGAATCTCCATTTCCAAGCTCACAGTATCAGGTTTTTGAGAAGGGGGACAGTTTGGTCAATAGATGAGCAAAAGATACTAGAGTCTATGTGCATGCTAAACAACTAGGAGGACAGAGAAAACTTCTTCCCCTTGAAGTGTGAAACTATATGGCCAAAGGCAGCCACTGGTAGTGAGGTGTGTGATTTGAGACCTTCAAAGGGTTGAGAAGGAAGGTAGACATGAAGGGAAGCTGAGTAGATCCTCCTGTTTGTTGTGTGATTAACAGAGAAGCAGAGAAGGCAGGATAGTCGTGTCCCAGTTCATCTGGAGCGGCGTGAAGGACGGCTGTGCTCCAGGGAACTGACTCACTGCGGGAAGCTTTTCCGTTGAGCTTCAGCTGGGCCAGCGGGTGGTCCGATGCGCGTTAACAGGCTAATCCTGTGCTGGTTTTTCTATTCAGGACATACCGCTTGCAAAAGGAAATATGATGTGGCACAGAGTACAACTCCTCATTCCATTTTAACCTGCTGGAACATCAGTATTGGCAAGTCTAAGGCAGAAAAGATCATGAAAAATATGCCATAGATTAAATAGATGCTCTCCTTAAAAAGAAAATAATGCAAATCTGAGATCCAAATTTTCTTGATCAGAAAATCATTTTTTTTTGATTATGAATTTTGCTTTTTCATCTTATTCCACTTCTGTTTGAACCCTGTCTTTGTGATGGAGCAGTGACAACTATCACTGATAAAGAAGATAATCAAGGATTCCCACTGCCTCCTTGCTTTCCGTCATTGCTATCTCTATTGCTTTGTTTCTTTTATGGTTTGAAAAAGAAAAAAAAAATCCACAGAATTGATGATACACCAACATGAAATTCCCTTAACTACCCACCCTCTGGAATCACAATTAGATTGCGAAATGATAGTCTCCAACAATATTTGATGGCCTTAGAAGGTGGGACAAGAATGTCAATAAAGTTTCATTTCTTCAGAATGTCTTCTCTGCTGCTTTTCCATATTTGCCCTGTGGGATATTTGGCAATTTTTCACACAGAGCACATAACTACGTCGACTTATCACATGCAGCTCTTTTAAAATAACACTGGAGGAATTCAAGTGTTTTACTTAACACAATATTGTGAAGAAATACATCAAAGTTCTGTTCACATTAGCTATAATTCCCTAATGTCCCAACTATTCTGCTCAGCTGCAACTGGCAATTAAGCTGAAGTTATCTAAGCAATAATTAAGCTTTTAATTATAGAATTTTATCCAGTGTACTTGGGGAAGATCATTCCTAAAAAATTGCTGTCAGAAACAATGGTGTCCTGAATTACAAACATCCCCAAAGAGACAAAGATGTTACACAGGTCACTTTCTATGACACAGACAACGGACACAGGTGCCTCCTGTAGAGTCTAAGCTCGAGAAAGTAGTGAGCAATTCAAACCACAGAAATGCAGCATTCTTAGATCCTGCCTTCTTAGGAAGCCAACAAGGAGAAGTCATCAAAACACTCAGACTATAAACAGTCAAATTCCAGCAGCTCTGGGAAAAATCAGAGGTCTAAATCACTCATTGCTCTCTTAGACAACAATATTGTAATAGGCTTTTAAGAGGACATATAAGAGCTCAATTCTCCTTTATTTTAAACCCTTAGTAGTGGGACAAATCCTTTTTTCATAATCGTCAGACCATCTGAATTTGGATTACAATATGTCAAGGTAGGCAGAGTGTGACTCTCCGCAGGGTCTTACTTTTAATGAAGTTTCACCATCTGATTTATTATGTCAGAGCAGGAGCCTAGTTCCACAACACCCTCCACCTAAGGAAACCCACTCCAAGGCAAGTCCGTGGTGGTGAACATCCTGCTTCTGCCTTAGTCTGTTCCACATTAATCATGCATCCCATTATGGCCTTGCTGGATGCCTAGTTTCAACGGCCAGCAGAGAGGTGATTCTCACTCCCAGTAACCTCTAGGGAACACTGCAAGGCCCATCAGTTCTCCCAGGGTTTTTCTTTTTGAGGGAAGCAACTAACTCTGTGGGCAATGGTCCACGCTGTCGGCTCTGACTATGCAGCAGTGTTGGTGGGCCACATCCTAGAGCCCTTCCTTGGTCTCCATTCTATGCTTATTTAGGAAACTGTCTGTTGCTTAGCTTAATAAATACTGAAAAAGAGACAGGCAGGGAGAAATTGTCCTCTTCTTGAACACTGTGTGTCTTCCCAAAATCCTGATCCTCACTGAGAACATTCTAGTGCTATTTTAATAAAAATAATTATCCTAATTGCTCACTTGACATATTCCAGGTGCTGACAATAAGTGTGCCTTATAAATAGAAACATGGAATGAAAAAAAAAAATAGGTGAAGCCACTACACTTGGAATAAAAATACCTAACGTAGACTCCAAACCCCTATCTCAGTTACAGTCAATCAACAGGAGCACTACAGATGTTGCATCAGTACTGGGCATAAGTTCAGTATCTTTACACAGCACTGCAAGCTTCATGAATACAGACACAGTGGCCAGCACCAACACTTGTGCCCTGATCCTTTCTGAGAAAGTCCAGTCTCAAGATGAGGGTTTTCAGGGCCCTTGTGCCTCTGGGCTTTGCAGTGCCTAGAGCAGGACATAACGCAAAGGGTTATTCATTCCCAGTACAGAATGTCAATTCCTTTGGCTGAGCAGCTGCCAGATTTCAAAGGTTGGTTATGCAGCTCATACTTCCAAATGTTTATTTTCTGCTAAAGCCCTGAGCCTGTCGGAAGAAGCGTTTCACCGTGAGGACCAGAGCAGAAGACAAGGGAGGTGCTGAAGCAACACAGTATGCAAGGGCATGCTCTGGTGGACTAAGGGCCATGGTTGCAGTACACCAGAAAATCATCGGGAAGGGCAGTAATTCTACGTGTGTCTGCTGATCTGCCAGTATGATGCAGTTCTGAACACCCTGTGGGGACATAGCAATATGGGAGTGGGAAGCCTCATTCAAGGCCCTGGTGAATCCTTGCCTGGGATACAGAGCCAGATGTGGTCAGTGACTGTCCAGGACAAGTGAAAGGGCCCTGAACTGGCACGAGAGCTGTCGTGGTGGTGGGAGGACTGATTCTTCCAGGTTTGGAGAAGACACTAGCAAAGGCCAACATTTCTAGCCTGATGGAGAGGGCTGAAAGGCACTATGCTATGAACACACTTTAGATACCTCAAGGGCAAGGACTGAAGAAGTTGGGAAGCTTTCTGAACTAGAAAGCAGTGCTGTTACAAGTACTGTGAGTGTATCTTGCAAGTGAGTTCCCCTAGTTCCACAACACCCTCCACCTAAGGAAACCCACTCCAAGGCAAGTCCGTGGTGGTGAACATCCTGCTTCTGCCTTAGTCTGTTCCACATTAATCATGCATCCCATTATGGCCTTGCTGGATGCCTAGTTTCAACGGCCAGCAGAGAGGTGATTCTCACTCCCAGTAACCTCTAGGGAACACTGCAAGGCCCATCAGTTCTCCCAGGGTTTTTCTTTTTGAGGGAAGCAACTAACTCTGTGGGCAATGGTCCACGCTGTCGGCTCTGACTATGCAGCAGTGTTGGTGGGCCACATCCTAGAGCCCTTCCTTGGTCTCCATTCTATGCTTATTTAGGAAACTGTCTGTTGCTTAGCTTAATAAATACTGAAAAAGAGACAGGCAGGGAGAAATTGTCCTCTTCTTGAACACTGTGTGTCTTCCCAAAATCCTGATCCTCACTGAGAACATTCTAGTGCTATTTTAATAAAAATAATTATCCTAATTGCTCACTTGACATATTCCAGGTGCTGACAATAAGTGTGCCTTATAAATAGAAACATGGAATGAAAAAAAAAAATAGGTGAAGCCACTACACTTGGAATAAAAATACCTAACGTAGACTCCAAACCCCTATCTCAGTTACAGTCAATCAACAGGAGCACTACAGATGTTGCATCAGTACTGGGCATAAGTTCAGTATCTTTACACAGCACTGCAAGCTTCATGAATACAGACACAGTGGCCAGCACCAACACTTGTGCCCTGATCCTTTCTGAGAAAGTCCAGTCTCAAGATGAGGGTTTTCAGGGCCCTTGTGCCTCTGGGCTTTGCAGTGCCTAGAGCAGGACATAACGCAAAGGGTTTTTCATTCCCAGGACAGAATGTCAATTCCTTTGGCTGAGCAGCTGCCAGATTTCAAAGGCTGGTTATGCAGCTCATACTTCCAAATGTTTATTTTCTGCTAAAGCCCTGAGCCTGTCGGAAGAAGCGTTTCACCGTGAGGACCAGAGCAGAAGACAAGGGAGGTGCTGAAGCAACACAGTATGCAAGGGCATGCTCTGGTGGACTAAGGGCCATGGTTGCAGTACACCAGAAAATCATCGGGAAGGGCAGTAATTCTACGTGTGTCTGCTGATCTGCCAGTATGATGCAGTTCTGAACACCCTGTGGGGACATAGCAATATGGGAGTGGGAAGCCTCATTCAAGGCCCTGGTGAATCCTTGCCTGGGATACAGAGCCAGATGTGGTCAGTGACTGTCCAGGACAAGTGAAAGGGCCCTGAACTGGCACGAGAGCTGTCGTGGTGGTGGGAGGACTGATTCTTCCAGGTTTGGAGAAGACACTAGCAAAGGCCAACATTTCTAGCCTGATGGAGAGGGCTGAAAGGCACTATGCTATGAACACACTTTAGATACCTCAAGGGCAAGGACTGAAGAAGTTGGGAAGCTTTCTGAACTAGAAAGCAGTGTTGTTACAAGTACTGTGAGTGTATCTTGCAAGTGAGTTCCGGTCCGGAATAAGCTTTATGAACTCCTAATATTTAAGCCCAGGCTTGTGTTGGCTTCAGCCTAGCCAGCCAGCGTGCTTCTTTCCACATCATGCCATTGTCAGTAGGATTCAGAGGCCCTAATCTGAATTTTATTTGTTATGAAAATGTCAGGACATCGCATATCTTCAAGAATATATCACTTCATGTAACAGGCAATGCTCTGTTATGACTCAGTCTGTGAATCACAGGAGATAAAACTAGAATCCAAACTATACTGTGCTGTGTTCTTTAACAATGCAGCATTACTTCTCTGTCATATCAAAATAATTTATTCTTTTGTTTCACTACTTCTCTCTCTCAGCCTCCCAATTGTCTTCTTTTTTTTTTTTTTTTCCCCTTTCTCACATATATTATTTGTCCTTGATTGGAAACATGTTTGCCAGGACCATGTCCGTGACATAGGCATGTTTTGAAGTGCAACACGGAAGATCTATTGGTGGCTCTTGTGCAACCTCTTTCTCATGACAAAGAGAGGCTTCCTGATGGATTATCTTGTTGCAATGGCCCAAAACATGTCAAGGCATAAAGCTCAGTCACACAGGCATGTGCTGGCATGCACAAGACCTGCATGTGTCCAGGATCAGGGTGCTCTGAAGGACGTGTCTCCTGCAATGTGGGCCAGGGGACAGGCAGCATAAGCTCACAGTCACATGCCTGGGCCTCAGCAAGAAGTCCCATTGCTACCAAAAGAAGAAAGCCTGGCTAATTTTCTTGACCATCATTATGTTTTTTTCCATGAAAACCGGTTCTATTGGTGATGCTGAAATGTGGAAACCAGATAGATTTAAAAAACAAACACTTGGGATGTAAAAAAGTTTCCCATGTCATTTTCAGCCAAACCTAAATCATTTTTCATTCAACCCTGTTCTGGCCGTGTTTCGAAGGGAAATGTATTCACACAGTCATGCTGGAGGAGGGAGAAAGGCAGTTGGTTTGCCTACGAGTGCTTCAGTATCCCTCTCCTAAAATTCCATTTGCAGAGGGGATGCTGTATCTGAGAGAGGAATAGTCCTGTTCATTGGGTAGATGTAGATGTTCAAGTGGAAAAGAAAAATCCAGCAATGCCCTGGGCAGGAAAGGCTGCAGGTTGAGCTATGCTTGAGTAGACAGTGGAGGAATTGACACAGGCACCTGCCCTTGGGCACACTGATGTCTGCCCAAACCCCCGGCCCAGTTCTGCCATCTTGGAGCGCCTTGGTGGCCAAACGACACCAGTCCAGGCCCTGTTCCCCACGGAAAGCTCCTGCCGCAGCCTGAGCGTGCAGGGCAGGACACAGCACGGCCTGGCGGAAAGGGACAGTCACGCTGGGCCACCTCTCAGTTCACCTCTCATCACTCTTCTCAGTTGCTGCTTTTTCCCCTTCTCCATTTTATCCTTTTCTCCCTGGCATCACGTCCCAGGCCATGCTGTAGGTCTTTCCGCTGAGGCCAGGGGTTTGCACCAGGGAACACAAAAGCAAGAAACTAAAACTACTGACAGTGAGCAGTGCTGCGCCGGAGCTGGAATTTCCGCTCTGCAGAAATTCCCCTGTTTTGAAATGCTCTCTTCTTCTCTGCTGGATCAAAACCAATGGGTCTTGGCAATTCCTATGCAGCTGAACTTTGAAAAGATGAGTGGATCCTTTGGTGTCTGTCAAAGCATTTGTTGCCGTTTCAACAGCTGACAGTTTCTTTTTTTTTCACATGAAATACATTTCAGAAGGGCACATCTCACAGAAGAGTGAAGTGAAGCATTCTACCATGCAGTGATTGAAGCGAAGTATCTTATTACTTTAGTGCAATGCTTCCTTCCTTTCTTCCATTTTTTTTTTCTTTAGATATTCCATTAAAAGGTTTCCAGTGTTTTGAAATAGCATTTTCTCCTGGAAAAAAAAATGTTTTGCTGGAAAGAGGCCCATCCAATGTACTTTTACTGCTAAGAAATCTAAGCAATTTCAGTGTCTCTGCAGCCCTAAGTCCACCTGTAGCACTTCCTGAATGCTGGAAAGAGAGACCCATGGAAACTGGGAGCAGAGATGAAACTCAGCCTCTGAGCTGCTGCTTTTGACTGACTGACGGCTAAATCCTGGGGCAGATCAAGCCTTGATGGATCTATCAGTCAGACCAGCTCTGCGTATATATTTATTGCTGCAGGTTTCCAACAGCAAGAGAAAATTGCAAACCCTTTATCTATGCCCTCGGGTTTCCATAAATCTTAACCTCTTGCAGCGAGGGGCCTCTGCAAATTCGGGCTGCTTGATGCTGCAGGATGCAGCCAGCGGAGGGAGGAAAGAAGGAGGTTCATGTTTTCTGGGTGTCTCACAGAAGGTGTTTTGTAGAGGGAGGTGCACAGTCTGCAGCAGGGATTTCAAAGTGCTGTTTGGTATTGGGAATTTTAAGAACCTTTATTCTCACTTCACACATCAGTTCCCTCCATTTTTTTCTGATAGATGAGCCTTCCTGCCCCTGCACAGACCTAATCCGCAGCTTGGTGGTCATGAGAACCAGTACAGAACAAGTTTTCCTTTCAAAGAAAAGCAATCCTGCAACAATAGAAACCAAAGCTATTACCTTCCTATTCTACCATTTTTTCACTATCTATTTTGACTAAGTCGATCCCATATAAATTCCTGGAAGTTGAACAGCTAAGTATCCTTTTCTGCATAAGGAGCATGTTTTAGCCATATGAGAAAAGTGATGGGATAATTTCTCTGTATAGCAGTGCTTTAGATCTTGTGTCCATTTCTCTTCATTTATTCATCCATTTAACATCCACCCTCCCTCTGTTGCTACCAAGTTTTGCACTTGAGTACTTTCAAGTGCAAGAACATGGTCTAGCTGCAATGTAAATCACAACAAAGAGGAATTTCAGAAAGCCGTGAGTGGAGAAGCTTGGAGCCTCCCGGGAGGCAGCTGTGAGGACCCCACGGCTCCCTGCACCCGTGACACCCGCGTGCTTTGGTGTCCCCTGGCACGGCAAGAGCGCGCTCGATGGCTGAGCCCCCTCAGGACCAGGCAGCAGGTGTCACCCCACAGACAATCCTTCTTTAAAGACAAGATGGTGATCTTATTGGCAAATGAGGGCATTAGAAAGCACGCAAGCTACATAAGGTCAGGTCTGGTACAGCAAACATTGCCACTATTTCCACCATGCTCTCTGCCTGCCTCCTCTTCAAAACATGCACTGCTGCCCTCAGCTTGCCCAGTCCTTCTGGCCTGTTGAATTCCTGCCTGTTCTCCCATGTTTTGCTTTTTCTCGATCTTTTTTTTACCCCATGGGGAGGGTTTGGGTAGTGTCCCTTGTGAGAAACCCCCACTGATGAAGTCAGCCCTGGGACATGATACCGAATTTAGGCACCCAAGAAATGCCTTTTCTTGCCTGGTCATTCTGTAAGACAGGAAGACAACCAACTCAGATGTAGGTGTCAACATTTGGACAAATTCAGCCTCTGGTAGCTTGAACACCACTTGTAACCCTGTAGCCCTTCTACAAAGAAGGCTGAAACCCTCCAATTAGTTAGCTGAGCCAAGAAAATTGTAATTATTTTTAAATTTTTATTTCATTCACTCAGTAAAAAGGGTGAATTAGTTTCCTTGCACCCTATCTCTCCTTGGATTAGATTCCCAACTTGACTTGTCTTCGAACCACTTAGCTGAGTGTTTTTCTTCATACTGACTGTCTACCCCTCAGTATTCTTCTATTTCTAGTCCCCAACACTCCTCTGTGTATTGCCATGTATGGTATCTTTTAGGGGCCATTCCTGACACACATCCAAATCTTCACAGCTGTCTTTTTCAACTCTTCAGTAGCAGGGTAGTTTCTTGTTCTAGCTGTTTCCCTCATCACATCATCTTTTATTTTCTGCAGCCCTGGCCCTCACAGCGTTCTTTCCGGACAGCTCATTTCTACAGTCCATATCTCTGGTTCGCTGCCTTTTCTCATACTCCAGCACCCTGATCCATACAGCAGACTTGTCTTAGACGTGCTGATTCTCATTTGCAGCAAAACATTGTGAGCATATTCCAGTCCTTGCAGCGTTTCTAGCCCACTGCCAGTCTCACAACCCCTGATCTCTGGTGTTAGTCCTTTGAAGACTGCAAGCCTTTCAACTGATCCTAGTTCTTCATCTACAGATGCCCAAACTTTCTGCTCTCCTGGTCCTTCCTCGTCACTTATTCTCTGTAGACCATTCTTAGTGATATGAGGTCAATAAGACAGCTGAGCTGGGAAAATTGCAATGAATAATTAATCTGACAAGTACAGGTCCTTTGTATGTCCATGGCACATCCATGAACAGCTTGTGTTTCTCTGGCCTTCATCCAAGTCCTAGGCACATTTGCAAAGCTCATTCCTCACAAGCAGGTTTATTATTCAATTACACACTCGCCACTATGGGGGAATTGAACTCATGTAGCTGTCTAGCTTGGGTCTCGACCAAACCATCAGCCCACCAGTGTCTGCTCGTTGCACCCCTGTCTGGGCTTGGGAGAAAGGTGGTTTTCATTGTGTTGGTGCATAGCTGCCGATATCCTCTGCTGGAAGGAGTATGCTCGCAATTCCCCCAGGGCTTGAAAATCTGGTTCCCACACATGCTTACAGATGCAGCTTCAGCATCCACTGCCTGCAAACGTGAGCACCAGCGAGATTCAGCTGCGCAAACACGTGTGGCAACCAGCTCCCCAGGGCAGAGCTAAATCCCAGAGGGATTTAGCAGGGAGCAAGGCACGGACAAGGAGCTAGTGGCTATTCATGGCAAGTAGTTGGCACTTGAGCCTTGAGCCGGCCCTCATTATCGTGCGGACAACCTCCTCACGTAACTTCTTGATGTGAAGCAGGGTAGACTATCAGGTAATTTAAAAATCTAATTTCAGCAGCAGTTAAGCAAGAAAAGGCTGTCAGGAAGCTGAATAGCTTGGGGAGACCTCTGACTTGCAGAAATGTCAAGGACTAATCAGGGAAATCTGTGCACAGGACACTGGTTTCCGAGTAATCCTTTTAATGAAAAATGGTTACGTAAACTAAGCTCAGCCCTTCCTGCACTTGTAACCCCAGTCACAATTAAAAGACAGACAGAGAAAACACGAGCAAGAGAGCACTGCGTCCATTGCTAATGTGTCCTCTTATTCTCCACAGGGACTGGATTATTTCACTTTTAGCTTCCAGTACTGCCTTGCACAGTGAGCTGCAATAATGATTAAGAGGAGGAAGACACCCAGTGACCCAAACCAAAGCCCATTACTGTAAATGGAAGCTGCCCATTGATTTCACCGGGTGCTTCCTCCTGCAGTATGGGGAGAGCTGGCCCCAGGACGGCTGGTCTGCGGCGCTGCTGGGTAGAAAGTACTTGTGTTGGAAAGGTGGGAAGAGGAGCATCTCTCCGGAGCTCTGGGAACCCATTCCCATGGGATCACAGCAGGCAGAGCTTATAAACATGGCTCAGCTCCCCCCTCTGTCCTTCCTGGTTGTGCTTAACGCCTGTCCTTGTGCTACAAGCCCTTCCACTCCTGCATAACATGGCATTGCTCTCCGTGAAACTAAGGGTACCTGCAGGCCTGAATTAGTTCAAAAAATCACCGCTGTGATTACTTCCAGGGTAACAGGTATATATATCCTGCATAATTAAGTGAGTGCATGTGATAGGAGCAACCTCAGGAATTTGATCTACAGCTCGGAAGGACTCAGGAAGGGAAAGAACCTCCTGCAAGGAGCAACACTTGGCAGATAAGGGCTGCTTTTCTGGGGGAGACGGAAGGGCGCTAATGCCTTGGTTCAAGGGCATGAAGAGCTGGTCTCTCTTATTGATGTTATAGCCATTAAAAGCTTTTTCAGAGCTGCAAACCTGCATTTTTGGCATACCCTGTTCTCCTTTACTGGAAGTGAACAGCCTACAATCCAGCAATCTTTGGGCCTTTGAAAAGCTTCCCCTTTCTATTGTCACACTGGAGCGTGGATATCCCATTGGTGTCAGCTGGCATGAAACCCTCCATACAGGACAGCTGCTACCCAAAATGCAGGTATCATTGTAAGGTGCAGGCAAAAAAGGGACTGCAGGCCCAGGGTTTTCCTGGATATTAGGTGGGGACCGGTGTGACTCTAGGAAGGGAGGCAAAAAGCAAAGGGGCAATAGACAAAGATGCAGGACAACGTCGGAACGTTGCTCTAGGCCAGGGAAGGAGAGTGGTGTGCGGGTGTTGGAGGCCGGGCGTCCCGTCCCCTCTCCAGATCGCTGCTTCCTTGTGGCCATGTGAAGACCCAACGGAGGTTGTTTTCCTCTAAGATAAAATAATCTGTAAGGCTCTAAATAGTGGCAAAAGGGTTGGGTCAAGTAGCAAAATAATATCTATAAACGGAGGAGGTTACTCCCCACCCAGGATTTGCTAAAAGTGCTGTAACAGTTCAGAGGCAGTTGCAGGTACCATGTCAGGGGCTCTGACCCCTGTACAGTGTGTGTTTGTAGCAGGTATTTATGAGAAATGGAGCATTTTAGAGCCTCTCACTGGAGACTATTAGCATCCCTCCGAGAGCTGCATGGGACCGCAATGCTCCTGCTCATACCCAGTTTCTTTATGACTAGACCCTGCTACTAGATATGGCCAGATACTCAGCAGGGGAAAAATGGTAGAGCTGCTGCCTCTATGGTTAACCCCAGTGGATCATCTGGTCTCGTGCTATGTACAGCAGGGCTGCTTGCAGAGTGCAGGTAGGTTTAAGTTGGTTTAAATAGTTGCTACAGTTAATTTTTAGAAAAATGTGACTCTCCATTGTTAAACATCCTTTATTCCTGTGAATCTAGTGATGTGTCAAAGCAAGTCCCCAGAAACCTCTATATGTGCTTTCCCCTGCAGTCTCACCTTAGGGCTTACGGTGCTTGAAAATTGAATATTTAGTGCATTTTTATTTATGAAGTGGGGAGTTATTTCAGGGCACCTCATGAATGTTTTTTAAAGTAACCCCACATATTTAAAACAAGTCAGAAAAAAAAGAGGAAAAAAAATAAGACAAGGATTATTATTATTATTATTCCAAATATGAAAGCTCTTCCTCCCTGCACTCCACTATCCTCCCGCCATTTGGTGTCTGTGGAGCAGGAGGTGCTCTAATTCAGGGAGCACGTACACCCAGAGATAGGGAACATTTGTTTCTGCTTGGCATTGAGCGGGGCCCTGGCCTGAATCTGCAACACTTGGCACTAACTGGCAGCATAAACCAGGGTTTCCAAAGCCAGTGCTGTAGCCTGTACAATAGCAGTTAAATTAATGAGTAATTGGCTTCCTGAACCCAAGTAGATTCCTGAGGCAGAGGAAGACTGGGAGGCACCTCCTGTGTCCATCAGATCTCACGGAAAATGCAGATGGGTTGCCTCAATTTGCCCGTGAGGAGCTGGCTATGCCAGCTGGGCCGGCCCAGGGCAGCTTTTTCTCTGCCCATGCCTCTCCTTGCTGTGGAGCATGACATCCTCTTTTAGTAGGTAATTTTGCTGGGAATGGCAGTAAGAACAAAGCTGGATTTCCTTCCCTCTCTAAGTAGCACCATTTAAGTCCCTCTCATTCATCACTCCTTCCAAAACCTGTAGGAACTTCTCACCTTTAGGACCACCATGTGTCTGCCCAATTTAGTTGAAGTTGATTGATGTAATGAGAAGATATTGAGAGCAGGGGACGGGAGGACACAGATGGCTGGGCTAGTTGGCTGACTGGCTGTCGAGACAGATGGACAGATGGTAGCATGAGTTTACATGCCTTATTTCCTCTGAAATCCAGGCTCAAATTGTGTTTCTGTGCTACAACTGCAATAATTCATACGATGGTGTGAAAAGATAGCTCTTGGGCTCGCTGCAGTTCTGGGATAACCGAGAGCAAAAGCTCAAATGATGCATATAACCATATAAAAGTCCTCAGATAACACAGGCTCTCTTATTTCTACAGACAACAGAGAAATCCATTGCCAGGCACAGAAGCTGAACCACGAACAGTAAGTTTGGAAAAATCTTTAAACGTGAATCCGGCTGTAGACACGAATCGAGCCTAAAGCCCGGGCACCAGTGAGCTGCCCACCCCAAGGCCAGTGCTGCGGTGAGGGGCTGAGGGCGGCCCTGGCTGCAGTTCTTGGGGGGAGGAGGCCACGTATCAGCCCACCCTTCAAGTTGTGAGGGGTCTTTGGGAGCCTGAGCATCTCTTTCCTCTTAGAGATGGTGCTGTGGCCATCTTTCATGGAATGCAGGGTTCAAGTGAAAGACACAGACACAAGAAAGTGGAAGCAGGTAGATGAGCTGCAGGGATAAGACGAGAATTTTCCTGGGTTTCAAACAGAAGAGGCAACCAACGGATTTTTCCTCTCAGCCAGAATTCCCCACAGACACCTTTCTGGATCTCACTTTGACCTGCATGTTTACCTACATGTCACTCCGGATGAGGATAATTACGGCCATTATGAGGGCGAGGGGAATTTTTCACCCTTGCAGGTGCCAACGCGGCCTCTTTGAGCCAACCCTTCAGACGCTGTGGCCAGCTCAGGAAGCCGGCGGCACCAAGGGTGAAACTGCCCCACGGGAGAGACGCTCCAGGACAGGGGGCCCTGCCCGCGCGTGCCCGGGCGCCAGCACGACACCCTGCAGCCCTTGAGCCGCAGCCTCTCGCATCACCGGTGCAGCCAGTTGCACGGGTTCGTTCTGAACTGCCTTGCCCGTGTCAGCTCTTGTGTCTGCAAAGGGCGGCAGAATAAGTTGCAGCTTCCTGGGTCAGACTTGGCTGTGACTGAAGAGAATTCCTGCAGACTTGGCTGTGACCGAACAGGAGAATTCCTGCAAATCGAGCTGCGCTGGGCACAGGAACGTGGGGGTTTCTTGCAACGTGTGCAGCTTTGTTGGCGCACTGGGAACAAACCGGCGAGCTCAGCAGTCTGCAGGAAGAGCGCAGAACTTGCTGGAGATAAGTGATCTCAGGGGCACAGGAAGGAATATATTGATTTAGGGGCTTGGAGAGCGTTTTTATGCAGCAGGATGCACAGGAAAGTCAGATCAGTTTAGCTGAAGCTGTAGAATTTTTCCAAGCCACGAGACATCTGCCAGAGGAAAGAGATGGCCCCAACAGGAAACAAACTGCCTCATACTTTTGTCTCATTAACCACGTTTTTTTTGGTGGAATCATCTGAGCTGGAGACACTGCCAACCACAGCGAAGAAAATAAGTTATCCTTTTCGGATTCGCCTACCCCACATTTATCTTAATACGGATTGCCTTCCCCACTGCAAACTGGAAGGCAAAAGCTTTAAAGCACCCCAGGGACTTCCCCCCCAGCTATGCAGAGCTGTCGTTCAGGAAGGCTCTGCAGAGAGGCTGCCTCCTCCTCCTCCTCCTCTCCTGCAGCGCTCGTGCTCTCTGCTTGGAGCTGAGAACGGCAGCAGATTTTAAGCCAGGCCAGTGGGCAAGGAGGATAAGGAGGCGCAGTGCCAGCAACTACAACAGCAGTATCTACATACCTATATAGATGCACACAATATATACATACATACACACACAAATATATATATCCTTAGCCATCGGGTCTCCCAGGCTGTCCCTTCCCCAGGCCTGATGAGCTCCAGGCTTTCCTCAGAGGCCAAGTGCTCCAACCCAGACCATCCTGGCGGTCTCCCCTAAATTCGCTCCAGCTTATACAGAGCTTATTGGGCATGGCGGGAGGGAAACTGGATGCAATATCTAGGAGCGGTCCAACAACAGCCAACCAAAGGGGAATAATGACTTCCCTCCATCTGCCAGCTCTGCTCCTGTTAATCCAGCCCAGGATGCTGTTGGCTGTCTCTTTGGGCAGGGCTCCCTGCTGGCTCCTGCTCACCTTGCTGCCCATCCAGCCCCAGGGCCCTTTTCCCGGCCGCGCTGTCCCCAGGCTGAGTCACTGCCAGGACACGCTGTTCAAAAGTCAACCCACGTGGGGCAAATCTTCCAAACTTCTTACACCCTTTAGTCCTTCCAGCTCTTTGGTCCTTCTACCAACAATACAGACTAATACAACGATGGTTGTTTTGCAAAGGTTGTCTCTTTTAAAACAATGCTTCAAAACACATTGCAATGGCTTTTCCAAAGAGGACACATGCACAACTTTGCACCTGATAAAGATGGTGAAGCAAATCAGGGTGCAGATTTGAATGACTTGGGTTTCAAAAGGTCTAAAGAGATCTATCCCTATCTATCCCATTACCAAGTCCTCCTCCTTTCTTCCCAAATTTTGTTTTCTCCTCTGTAATTATTTAGAAGTGTGTTAGCTGAGATGTAGCTCACAGATTTAAAACAATGGACTCCTTGAGAGCTGTAGTTTGTTTTCTGAGACAGCAGACATGGCAAAGCTTTAGCAGAATATACATGCACATACATATATTTATTTTTTAAACACGAGAGCACCACGGGTGAATCACCTAGGTGAATCACAGGGGATTTCTCCACTGCATTTGGCAGCCAGAGGACACAGAGGCTGAAGGAAAACGCTCTCCCCTCCTGCCTCGTGCAGGCTGCTCCAAGGGAAGCCACGGGCGAGATCCCGCAGCTCTGCGGCGTGTCGGCTCACTCAGGTGTCCGGAGGGCCCACGGCCCTGCAGGGACTTGGCCATAGTTAAAGACAGAAGTGACAGAGCCTCCTGACCTCAGCCCTGCCGTGATCAGGACTGCAAACAGACTGGGCCAGCATCTGCTTTTTGTTCCCCGGCAGCCTTACCCTGAGAGGTGACCAACTCATCTCTCTGAAGGGTCCTCAGTACTCTCTGTTCAAATTTAAAAGCTGGAAGTAAGAGCTGTATATTTTACCAAATCCTCTGCTTTTCCTTAGTAGTGGAATTCATCAAGTCCAGAGTCAATTCATATTCTACATCAACTGCAGGCCCCAGAAGAGAGATAAAGTGTTTCAGAGGGAAGCTTATCACAGCTCTCATCATATTTGGTATGGGCCAGATCCCCCCAAGCCCTGACATCAACAGAGACCTTCCCAGAGCTACTGTGGGAATCAGATTAGGCCCTGTCTCTCGGTACCTTTATTGTCATTTTTCCACTCCTCCTGTCTGTATGCGATCCTTGGAGACAGGCCAAGGCTGCTTCCTGTGCTCCTCGTTTATCAGCTCGCTCCTAAAATCAATATGGTTGTGACGGCTACTTCTGCTAGCGCGTTACCGCTTCCTGTAACGAGGTTATCTCGGCAGGGTGAAGTTTCAGCTAATTGAAGTTCATAAAACAGCTGTGTTGACATTGGGCCACAAGCACTCTGCGACCCATCCCACGCGGTTTCTTCCCGAGAGGAGTCCACAAAGGTTTGGGGTCCCCAATCAGCCCTCGTGCACTCGCCAGCCTTGCCTGGTGCTTGGCAATGTACTTCGCATTCGGGACTCTGCCCCCATCAGCAGTGAATGAAACAGGAGTCCTCCAGGCCCAAGGCACTAGGAGCCCTCTCCATCGCTGCCAGCACAAAGGCGTTCAAAGGCTCCATCCGTGTGCAAATTCCACATCTGCTGACACTGAAACCTTCCTCAGCCACCCTCTTGGCATATGCGCTCCTTAATACGGGAGAAATGTGAATGTAGCTTCTCTGATTTCCAAAATATTTTCAGCAGAGCACATGCCTGCTCAGAGATAACAAGCCACCACAGGATTGCCTACTAAAGCAGCCCAGTCGCAGTTTAAAACCTCTGAAAGGGAAGAAAGGAAATTGCAGAGTCTGCTGGTAAATCCCAGGGTGGTCTGGGCTGAGGAAGGCTGAACAAACTGGGGGCAGCCAGCAGGAGTTCTCAGACACTTCATTAAGCCCCCTACATCAGAATAGGCTAATTTGGGGGCCAGTACCATGTAGCTCATGAGCTATATGCATTTATGGGAGGTGGATATCCTTACAGCTTCTAGACAGATGCAAGAAAAGCATTGAGAGGTGAGAGCAGAAGTGAAGCTAAACAGAGCTAACTCAGTGCAAACTCCCTTCTCTTTGCCCTCTCTCTGCTGGGGATATTGCACCAGTTTAGGCTTGCAGCATACAGGAATATTGTCCTGCAGTTTGGCATAACTCAAATGCAAATGGCCCGAAAGAAAAGAAGTATTGGAAGGAAAATCTAAGAGTAAGGCTTGAGGTTACTGCTAATGAAAGTCGACAGCGGTGCCTTGGTTTGGGCCCTCATGTTCCAGGATGTTCACTGAGGGCAGCCCGAGCTCAGCTGTTAGGAGAGGTATATGCACAGCAGATACCTCCCGTCGATAATATAAGGCATTTTCTAATACCCCTTAGATGACAACGGTCTCATTTCCACACCTTCCTGAATGACTCGTGGGTTATGGTTCTCAGCCATTTTCCCTGAACCTTTCCTATGATTGTTTAATCATGACTGCATTAGAGCTGGCATTTATTACTCCACTAAGAACTGTGTTCTAAAACACAGTTTGCATCTCATTCAGGAAAAAAAGACCGATTTCCTGCTGCAGCAGCCTGACTTTCCAAATTCAGTATTTCCTGCATCCAAAAAAAAAAAAAAAAAAAAGACTATATAAATACACACCATTGGTAAAGCCATCTGCACAATCAGAGCCATGAAATGGGGAAAACCACTGCGGGTTCTTTCTAAATAAGTTCAGAGACTTTCCCATTTGCAGATTCCAGATAGTGCTAGAGAACCTGGTGTCACCTCCAGGGCCTGATACTGACCCAGACAAGTAGCAGTTACGCAGGGGCTGCCACAAAGTGGCAGTAACCTCTGTGCAGTCCCAAAAGGGAGCAGTGATGCAGGAGCCACGGAGAATGAAATGCATCTCCTCTCGCAAGCTTGACAGGATTGATAGCACAGCATTGCCAGGAGTTGTACTACTGAGAAAGGTGATTTTTCAAATTTATGAAGAAAATTCAGTACTTAAAAGAGACGTGAAGAAAAGAAATCAGGCAGGAGGAATGGTAATTTTTTGTTGAATCAGGTTCAAACATTATAGTAGGATTTTCAGCCTTTTCTAGGCTGAAAATGATAATGATAATATCTATTATTAATGATAATGATAATATCTATTATTATTAATGAAAATATCTATTACATGCTTCTGCATCTTCTCATTACTGCATGACATACATTTTTGTTTGTTTTTCAGGAGAAAAGTACTTTTGTCATGCCACAACTAGGACTGTAAGGTGACTTCTACAGAACACACCTTCAGCTGACTAGAAGTTCCTAGTATTTATCACTTGCGGACACTTTATTTTCATGTTTAAGCGCATTGTGGCAATCACAAACATCCCAAAGGAGAAGCAGCAGCGGGCACAGCAGGTGGAGCTCCCCTCTGCTGCTGATGATACGGTGGCAGTCAGGATCCCACAGGATGGGAAGCCTCTGCCATTACTACAAGCACCTGTTGCATTCTCACTGCTCAGTGAAACCAGCTCATCTAACACCATTTCTGAACACAAAGCTCTTTTTCATCTGTAGAAATCACACCCTTATAAAGAAATAAGCGCAAGACCTGCAGTTGTAAAGGACAATCAGATGCTATAATTCAGCACCTGTACTTGGCAATCAAGACAACCTCAGTGTTAGTTTGCAAAATCTCAGACCATCATCACTAGCAATATTTACAATAGCCCTAGGTTTATGATTCTGATGCCAGACGTTGCTGTATCTTGCTTTTCCCAGCTGAAATGAACTCAACCTTTTTTCTGACCCTCCTTTAACTTGGCTTTCTTAACTGGAATTTATTACTGCAATTCTGTTCCATACAAGCTAAATGAATAAATAGTGTGTGAGAGATATTTCTACTGTTGTGCCACAAATCCTTTCTTTCAGTTCTGAAAACCCTTCAGAGTACCTGGCCAAACAGGGCAGCTGGGGGTTGAGTCCCTCTCTACTTTAAGGCTTGCTGTGGCATGAGGGCTATCAAATTGCGTTGACTTCTCAGCAGATTCTACCACGTTTCTGCAAACCCACTGCCTTTCCTTAGGGATGGGTCTCCCGGCAAGTGCAGGAGCGGCCTGAGCTTCTGGCATCCACCAAGTTCTCGTTTCACACACTAGGCCACCTCTGCTTCGCCTCGCGCTGACACACACGGGTATCAGATACAAGCCTGCTTTTCAGAGGAACAGGAATTAACCTCCAGGTTAAACACCTACCAGTGGTTGGAAAGGTGCATTAGACAGCACATATATAAATACCGTGTTCATGGAAGCTTCATTAGCCAAAGGGTCTCATGTCTTCTAAGGCTTCCCCACCAACATGGGGAGGACTTGTGTTCCTTATTTCCCCCTTGAAGGAGGGATGGCTCCGCAGGTCTGAGACCAGCAGGGCCGAGGGGAATCCTTCAGGCTTTCCCTGCCGCAGCAACACTGCACCCGGGAAGGACAACAAGGAAGCTCCCCGGCACTTTCTGCTCGGTTGGAGCCCAGCGAAGAGGAACACTGACATTGCCTTCAGGCGACTATTCCCAGAAGAACCAAACAGCTTACACAAGCAGATTCCCTCTCCAGAACAGAGAGGAAAGTGGTGGAGAGACACCGCCAACCTAGCCCATCGGTTGGGATAGCCTTTCCCTCCAGCAGGCCATGAACTGTGCGCACGGGTTTTCCCAGAGCCCGATGCTCCCATCCAGGAGCAGAGCACGGACGCACGTCCCCGACAAGCCAGAGCTCCTCGAAGGCAGATGGGCGTTCGGCAAGCACACGCCAAGCAAACACCTCACAACTGCTGAGCACGCGGTACTGCCAGGGGAACAGGAGCCGCTCTTAGCGCCTGACCACAGGCTGCAGAGTTTAACCATTAATTTTCAGCTTATTAAAATGGTAAACTGCAGAAGCCTACACAAAATATTTAGCATGAACAAGATTTCTCATAGCTTTCAACCACAAGGCAAAGGAAACTACATCTTTGAAGACTAAAACATAAAAGCAGTTTAATCCCCCACAAGAATAAAACCCAAGGAGAGGCTTATGCCTTCCCCGGCTTGCAGCAGCTGCCAGCTCAATGAGGCAAGCGAAAACCCTGGGCCGGCCACGTCCCCATGCGAGCTCTGCTGGGAGCACCAGTCACGCAACGCGCCGGTGCTGGCAGCAGCACCCGGGGTACCCGTGGGGATTTGGCCTGGCTCTCCAGGGCTCAGCGCCAGCACCGTGGGGCAGGTGCTCCCGGGCTGGGCCTGCTCTCGCTTACACCTCAGAAAGCTGCTTCACTCGGTGCACCCAACGCTGTGGGGTGCGTGGGCATGACCGCCAAGGCAGGCCCCACGCCGAGACAAGAGGCAGGGCCTCTGAGGGGCCTCTCCTCAAGGCTCCATTCAGTGCTCTGATCACTCCAACCAACAAGGTAGCGGCTGCTCCAAGATGGTCACTGGAGAAACAAAAACACAACACAACAAAATACACCCTGTCGTTGCAGCCCATAGGTCCTTCAGGATTCTGCAGCCATGATCCAGCCCCTGGACACAGCTCCCTACATGCGCACAGGAGTCTACAGGAGGGAAAAGGACTTCTAGCTGTTCTTGTGGAGTTGATGCTTCCCCCAGCTAAAGAAAGGCCAGCGCCCGCAGCAAGCAGCCTCCCTTGCCATGTCCCCAGGCCCCCTCTGCTCTCCCCTCTTACCAGCTCGATGACCAGACACGTGTCGTGGGCAGCTTTGCCAAACCCACGAGCAGCAGATGCAGCTGGAGCTGGGCCTGGCAGTACTGGGAACCGCCAACGTGCCCTTAGCTTGGAAGCTCAGAGCCTCTGCTTCTCTCTACCAGGCAGCTGCACCTACTCGTCAGAAAGAAGCAACAACAGTGCGTGGAGAAGCCCCCTCACGGAGAAGCCCGGCAGGGATGGCTGCATCCGTATTTTCCTTTTTTTTTTTTTTCCATCCCTTGCTGTGGATCAGTGCAGAGGTGTGCGGTGGTGATCACTGCAGTCTGCATCCTTCTGGACCAGGTAACACAAAGCCAGAATGATGGGAAGCTCAAAGACTTTGGTGGTGAAGCCAAAAGGGAAAATAAGAAAAATGAAAATTATGAGAAACTTCATATACGTTTGTTGAGAGAAGATCTTCCCCGGGGTGTTGAAGATAAAAGCAACCAAGAACCAAAAGATTTGGGTGACATCTCTTATTCCAAGGGGATTCCTTCAAACCTGCTTCAGGAAAGCACAAATGTCATCTTAACTCTGACCAAAAGCTCTTCTCAGGAAGCAATAGACTTCTAAAGGCAAATTCTCATTAAGATTTCTGTAATTACATTTCCCTTATGCAGGCTGGGGCTTATATTGTGCAATTGGTTGTAAATAATGGGGCTGGGAATATGCCAGAAGTATTTTCCCCCCAGGATTTGAACTCTTTAATAGAAGTCAGCATAATGCATGAAGGACAGGATTTACTATCCTGTTGAATAAAGTTTGTTATTACTAATCATGACACTTCTGGTAATTCTTTCTGTCCTTGCAATTACCCATTCCCCTTTCAAATCTTCCTCAGGCTGTAACCTCTATTACTTCCAGAAGCAGTGAGTTGCATCGATTGCTTGAAAAATATTTCTATCGAATTTGAATTTTTCATCTCTTCAATGTTAAAAAATGAAGTTACAAGAAAACAAAATTGATCCTTTTTTTTTTCTGTGCTTGTCATCACTGTAGGTATCTTAGCCTCTCTTCTCTTCTGTTTCTCTGTAGTCTTTCCATCGCCTAATCATTTTCGCTACTATTTTCCGAACTCTAAGTGCATACCAGGTTGGTCATAAATCAGTTCCTGACGGATCCAGTTAATTCAGAAGGCTAAGTTCTGCAAGTACTTCACTTCAAATATGTCTTCCCTTTACCTTCACAGCAGGACTTTGTCACTGTGGTTCTTTCAACTCGCTTTATCAGGTGTATCTGTATCCTGATTTTTTTTTTTTTTTTAGCCTGACTTGAATAGCCTTCAGTATTTTCTATTTCACTGGCTCTTTCCTTTTCCATTCCAAACTTACCAAATTTTGAAAGCTAAATAACCTCAGAATATTAAAAACATTAGAAGACATTTTTTCTTTTTTTTTTTCAAAATACATAGCCTATTATAATAGATTGGTAAGCAAGCCAATTATTACATCCAAAACCTCTTCACAGGTTTGCATGCACATGACAAAGACTGATTTTGACAGGTCTATTCTTACAATATGAAGATGTTCTGGGCTCCACAGTATAAGAGGGATGTGGAGCTGCTGGAGAGAGTCCAGCACAGGGCTACAAGGATGATCAGGGGCCTGGAACATCTGCCCTATGAGGAGAGGCTGAGGGAGCTGGGCCTGTTCAGCCTGGAGAAGAGAAGGCTGAGAGGGGATCTAATCAGTGTCTATAAGTACCTCAAGGGAGGCAGTGAGGAGGATGGTGCTGGCCTCTTTTCAGTGGTGGCCACTGATAGAACTATGATTCTGTGTTAACAACCTATTATCGTAAGACATATATTGTTGTCAGCCTCTCAAAAAATAAAGACCTGTTATTGTGCTCTGAAAATAACCTTGATGTTCACAAGTTATGACCAAGATACAGGACCCAAGATATCTAAACACTTCAGTAGAAATAGAGATAGGAAATCTCCTTTAAGAAACCTAAGGTATCCTGATAATTCCTCGGATTTATACACAGAATTCCCATCAGATTGATAGTGCAACTGCTGTTAATGGCCTAAGCATCAAATTAAAATGAAACATGTATCAAAATAAACCTAAAATTACCTGTTTAATTAGCATATTAGCAAGAGTTTGGGGAAGTAAATCCAATGTATTTTATGTTTCAGAATGGACTCGGATTAGATTTGCTCTGCAAATCTAAGTTCAAGAAGCAAATAGGAAGACTGATATATTTCTCTCCCTTAAAGTCTTGCTAATATGCTAATTAAATGGGTAATTTTAAGGTTTATTTTGCTGCATGTCCCATATTAATTTGGGGTAGCAGAAAGCCCTGACTGTTGGTCAGTCTATGAATAGCTGCCATCCTCCTCCTTTTCTCGTAAGAGGAAGCTTCTTCCCAATGCCATATCTTTCTCTTTAAAATTAAGGCACGGTACCTCCTGTGGTAAATGCAAAGTACTGAGGAAAAGCACTCAGAGACTGCAGAGATCTGCACTGGATTCATATCAAAGCAGGAAGTTCCTGTAAAGCAAATGCGTTAACATTTTAAAAGCATTAGCTATTCATTCATCCTCCAGCATCTGAGAAGTCCCTTGGATTATGGAAACAGTCACATCTGTGCTATCATTTAGGAAAGAAGATACGTACATACATTGCTATCAGATGATATTCCTTGTGTGCCACTGCTGCTTTATGCCAGATAACACACACGATGCATGGGAGACGGGCACAGCCCCTTCAGACCACGGTCAGACTGCGAGAGGTTTCAATTCATCCTCTTCTTTCCTTCCTTAACAATATCCAGTAATTCTCAGCAGCAAAAAAAGTCATTTCTAACAGTGAAAACCTAATGTCTAAATGCCCAGTATATTACCACACCATCCACCAGCAGCCTGAGCCTATGAAGGCTTTGCCTTAATTTTTATACCCTGCAAATATACTCCTGATTCCCCTTGCCTTAGAAAAGCAACATACCTGCAAGCTTTAGCAAGGCTGAGGAATCTGGGATTAGGAACTACTTGTTTTTATTCTGATAAATAGGCACCATAATTTGCAAAGTACAAATCTTTTAGCAATTCTTTTCCAGTTTCTCACCAGCCTAAAACAACAGAAATACTTGGAAACAGGCAGAACACTGAGAATTGGCAGAAAAACTCAGGCAAATGTTCTGCCTGCTTTCTGCAGGAATTACATCTTGACAAGCACACGCTTTAAATGCCAAGTAGGATCTAAGCATTTGTTTGGGCATGTACATACTTTATTCTTCAAGAGAAGCAAAGACCACATTTTTCACTAGTCAAGCTAGACACATTTTAACCAGAACTTATTGGATTTTAATGTATTTCAGTTGCTGCTTAGTGTCAAGCTATTATTTTCAAACCATGATCACACTTCCAATATTCATTCTTCAAGATCCAAGTCTCTTAAAGACTTGTGGAACTAATAAAACATGTCCTGCTTCTCTCCTTTCTTCTTCTTGTACCTAGTTATCATTTCTCACACGAACCTCCGTTACTCGGACAACCAGCATTTTGGAACAGGGGTGTTACACTTCATATTTAAGGACGGTAAGGTGCGTCCTACTAGCTTTCTTAAACTGATGTTTAGCAAACCTTTAAGAAGTCGGTTTCGTGAGAGTTAGCTGTTGAAATGAACTGCACTGCAGAGAAAAAGAAGGCCTTCCCTTGGCATTCATGTATGCAGCGAATGCCCAGTACTGCTTTTATCTCAGTCCCTGACCCCAAAGAGGTGAGCAAGTTCTCTGCATTGTAAGCAGAAGGAGGGTGTGAAAAGTTGCAGAATGAGCCCAGAAGCGTCTGGGGTTCACGAGGGTGCGACTGAGGCACAGGAGCCACCCCACAGTAACTGCCCATGCTCGTGGCAAATAACACCTTTTTATTTTAATAAAATGGAGCCCTTCCAGATTAAGAAATGATCCAACGATAACCCTTACAACACCACCAAAATGCACTACAATATTCTTTTATTTAGTTTACAGAAGAGTCTATCAGTACAGGTTGCAGAAAGAAAATGTTTAGTGCTATTTACAATTTGTTTTAAAACTCTGCTCTATACAAATTTAATTCTGATCAGTATGAACAATATTTTTGTAAATCTACTGCATATAAAGCATTTCATCAAAGCAATAACAATGGATAAAATAACCCAATTACATTTGAATGATGCTGATCATTCGAAAAAACCATTACACTGAACATCTGTAAGAGTTGTGGACACTTAAGTACAAGAACACAATGTCAACCTGTGACTCATTGTTTTTTAAAGGCTAAAGCTATTTATACGGAATATTGTTCTATTATACTACACGCCAATCTATATTTAACTTCTATAGTTATGTATTTTATAAGATTTTTATTAAATATATTCTACACATATTTGTAATTTCAGCCAGGAAGAATTCCTCCCCAGTGAAAAAAATATAAAATCTTTTATATTTTTTACAGGTTTAGATGAAACTAGCTCATGCTTTAGTGCTGTGCAAATTTCTTTAGCATATCAACATTTAAATTATTGATATGAAATAAAAGAATGGCATCCTTTTTAATTATGTATGCCTTCAAAAAATCAGCTTCTGATTTTAATACAATTGCAAGCACTAATACCAAATGCAGATTACAAAGAAACAAAACTAGTACTATGGCAGAGGTTTTTTTCTCTTTTTTCTTTTTAAACTTTAATCCATTTGAAGTCTCTAATGAGTAAGCATGACACTGGACGCTAAGGTACAGATGAGAAAATGACCGAAAAACACCAATTGCCAATATTCAAATACATAAAACTGATTAGTAAATGATGACTTCTAACATTTATGCACAGTAATAAAAGCCTATGAACTACAGGAAATTACCCCTCCCATATTAAGGCTAGGAAATGCACTCTCTGCACTTGTTTGTGCTGTCTGAATAAGCACTCACCTAACGAACTAGATCAGAGTGCACGCGGTAACGAAAGAAGGTCGGTTTCATCAGCCCTCTGCAGAGTGCTTTAAATTACAGGCACATAGTTTTTTTGTTTGTTGCAGTTAAAATATATATGGTTAGACTTGGTTTAGTTAGTATTCTGTGCCAGTTCGGCCACCAAGGTTGACTTAGGTAGAATTGACTTAACAGTTTTTCCTTCCATTTGGCCATGAGATTTTGTTGTAATTACAGATACGCTATTTTCCAGTGTTGCATTATACGCTGTAGGTTCTTACTAGGTGTCTGAACTATTGTTAGAGATTGGTGATGAGAAACATACTGTCAACCATACTTAGTGCAAATTGCATCTAGAAAGCTTGACTGGTTAGATCCAGTTAATGGAGACTGTTGTTGTAGCAAAATAATTCCTGCCATGGAAAATAACACATTAACTTTCCTAGAGGTTTAATTCAGTCAAGAACAATGTACTATAAGATTATTTAACAAACAAAAAGCAGGAATTAAAAAAAAAATCAATGAAAATGTTCATAGATCTTTGTCTTCTTTAAAGAGGAAAAAAGACTAATGTGACTGTTCGTGTAATATTTCAGTTCCATGGATTTACAGATAGGCTCTTCCTACAGGTGTTTGAAGCAAGGTAGGGCCTCTTCTATTCCAGCAGCATGAAAGACAACGACTATATTACATCAAACTTAGCAGGTAAAGCTAACAGGGCCTACAGGATTACACAGCAATTGCTTTCTCCAGTTTTTTCACGGTTCCTTTGACCTGTGGAACAAAAAAAGCCTTGCTGACAAACAATTTCTAAAGCAGTTTGTTCTGTGCATGAATAAGCTTGATATAGAGTGTTTTTATTTTTTAAGGAAAAAACTTATTATTATTATTACTACTATTAAATATTTGCATACATATATATGAAAAGCAGGAATACTTTTCAACAATAGAGACTGTAGCTTTCTAAGGGTTTCTGGGTTCATTTCTGCAGTCTATAAAAATGCTCAAGTTTCTCATTTCTTAGTTTTTTATAAACACGTGTACAAAAGTTCCTTGGTTCACAAGAAGTACTCGTGGACGTTTCCCTGCTATGAAATACCCCCAAAGCCCATGACAGTTCTGAACACTTTCTCATCTTGCTGGATGAGAAGTCTCTCTAGTGCAGAGCCTACCTTGAGAGTTTGGCTCTGGCAACGTCTCTCTAGCCACCAAATGCATCACTGTTGTTTTACCAAAAGGGAGTTTTAATGCTGCAAAAGGAGAAAGGGAGATTCATTAATATTTTAAAGATGTCATCTTTCTTCAAAACATCCAGACAGGTGAAACTGCAGTTTTCCTTGTGTTAGCTCCTTTTCAAATTTTTACTGTTAAGTTTGAAGTCCTTTCTTAATAATTATCTCCAAATGCATTTAATCTGACAAAAGATGTACAGAGTAGCGTCTTAGGACATGGTAATAATCCTATAAAGCATTATGTTATTGAAGATTATGATGCTCACATTATGAAGCTTACTCTTCCTCCTATGAGCAAAATTAACACAGGCGTCAATGCCAAGATTTAGGTGCTAACCACCCTCCATACATAATAATACAAGCAAATTGCTAATTCAACCCTTACAGTATAACAACTCCCAAAACAAACAAAAAGCCAACAAATAAATATGAAATAAGCAAAAAGAGTCACTATTGATCTTATCGTGCATGTCTGCATCTTGCATTTAGTATTAACCTATGATGCCAGCATCATATGAAAAAAATACAAATTAAAAACATTTAGTTTATATAAGCAACATAAGGAAAAGTACCTTAACTGAGTTTTGCTAACACAAAATAATAAAATTAGATCTTTCAGTAGTTTGTTCTACTTATGGCTGAAACTAAAATAGCTGTTTTCATATTAATTAGAGTACTACAACAGTGTATTTGTGTTTTTTTCACCAAGGAATATTTCGCAAAACTTCTGGCTTCCTTGAAAAAAAAGCATTCACTATTATGGTTTTTACTAATATTTATTGCCAGCCTTAATATTTTGAACATAAGCTTCTTCACATAATTTTTAGGAACATTTATTTATAGAAGTTTTATGTATTACTTTAGTTTTGTTCCCCCTCCCCTATCCAACTCATTAGACTATGTGTCTTTCTTGTCTATTTTTCCTGAGAAATGTATGAGGCCTATAATGTCCTCTTTTTCTTTCTTTTTTATTTTCTTTGAATTTATAGAAGAAAAAGACTTAGCACTAGTATGTCTTCTAAATATACAAATCATTCTGACTGGAGTAGAACTTCATTTCTATTCGGCTTACAGCTTTCATTTTCACATCAGTGCCCTATGGCATTTAAAAACCACCTCTCCAGCAAACCAGAACATGGCCAAAGAGAAAATGCCTCTTAGTCTGGGTCACTACAGCACGATCCAGAATTGGGAGGTACCTGGGCAAACCAGTACTTGGTGTCCATGTATGTTTACTACAATTCTAACTACAATACTGCTTTTAAATCACTTTAATTATCTATGTATTTGCTTAAAGAAATGCAACTACAACACAGGCGTAAGCATATGGAGGGATAAACAAATACACAAACTTCTTTGCAGTATTTGTGCTTTGGGAAAAGCCATTTCTACAGAAAATCAGACCTGGAATCCTGACTCTACTTGAAGCACAGCCTGTACCTACAACCAGGAGCTATTGATACCTGCGAGACTGAAAAGGATCAAGTATTTTGAGTATGTGGTTCTCTGATACAACTGAGAACTCTACCAAGACTATATCAGCAGTCAGTTAAACTCACTGTAAAGGGATTTTCTTTATTACATAAACTCCTAAGAAGCCATTATAGAAAGATCAAAATATCACAAACTAATCACATTATGGTAATCTTGCACAATATCAAGACACATGAGGAGACTTATCAGTGAGCTGTGGAGATTAATTATTTGCAGTAATTAAGGAAAAGTATGCTAATATTTCAATTAATTAATTTCAGCTAATAGGTTGCATAGTTCATGTAGAGATTCCTTTTAGCAATTTATTGGAGCACCAAGCCAGAGCACTCTCAATGATGCTCAGTGACTTTTTTTTTTTGATGCCTTCCTTGTTTTTTCACCTCTTTCTCTCCCTTAAGCTAAGTCCTTATTTCACTCCTTTCCCATCCATTTAATTCTATTTTTATTCCAGCTTTACTATTGTCAGAATTTCACCCTCTTTTCTGGTGAGCATACACGTGTGTGGGGGCGGTTTTTTGTTGCTGCTTTATTTACAAATAAAAAAGCAAAACATTGCCTATTGCCTTTATCTAGCTGGAAACAGCACTGGCAAATACAGCATTACCTCCCTATGAAATACTACTTCAAGTGCAAGCTGCAGACCAGATGAAATTTCCTGTTGGAAGCTGAACAACAAGCTCTGGTGTGCACAGACGGGAAGCAACCGGGCACAGGCCAGAGGGGCAAACAGGCTTCACAGAGCTCGATTCTCTTCTACCACCACCAGTGAGTGCTATTAGCTCTCCTGTACTTGTAGTCACAAGCCATTCACCACTAAGACATGGTGGTCAAGGACATGGTTTCTTTAAAATAGTTTTTTTTTTTCCTCACTAAAAAAATATTTTTAACAAGTTTTCCTTTCTTTGAGGCTTGTGCAGTAAAGGAGGTGCAGAGTCATAAGATTTTACATGGAAATGTGAGGTAACAACTAGAATTCTACAGTACCATTCTTCAAATGTTGTTGAAAGTCTACTCGGGGCGGGGGTGGGAGGGGTGGAATCTGTTTCCTTGGAATTTTTTGTTTCCCTAGTTGGCAAAGTGTCTTTCAATACAGATTAAGTGCAAATTCTGGTCAATATTTCCTAATCACTTAAAGCAAATAAAACACTAAGTGCTACAATTCATAGTTACAAATGATTGATATCAAAGCTTAAAGAAACTGTATTATAGCAGAAGAAACTAAATGTTATATTTAACATGGAATTCAATTTTTTTCTTTCCCCAAAACACCTAGTTCACTTAGGGTTACATCAAGTGAATACCACAAACTGACCCCTTTCAGGCTGCTTCCTGGGTTCCTGCTCCCCTTTCAGCTCCATAATCTTATTCCAGATAAATTTGTTAGTACTGAAGTAAACCAATGTTTTAGGGATTTTTTTTTTTAGAACAATACAGCAACAAAAAGATCTTTGAAGAACACTAATATACATGTAAGATCCTTAGGGTGAAATCATTATGGTTAAGTTGTAATGCTTGAATGATTAACAAGGAACTAAAATGCCCTGAGCCCAAGTATGTGCACAAAATCCAGAGACCTGGGTTATTCCAAGAGTCAGGAGCATGCAGCTATTATTTTTCAGTATAACTCAATAATCAAATATTCAAAGTTGCTTGTGATTTAAACAGATGTCAGTAAAGGAAGCAAATACTGGTGCACCACAGAGATGGATGGCAAAGAAAGTGCCATTCAGCTATCCCTGTCTGGAAAAGCTAAAGTGAGGCTCCAGAGTTTGGGATCCTATCCGTGACTAACACACTTGTTTTTCAACCCTACCCCAATTACTGTGGGCTGCACCCATTAGCATAGCTACTAATACTACATTACTACTATGGGCTGTACAGAGACATGCAAATTACAGAGCAAGTAAAAAAATTCGGAGTTCATTCAGCTCAATTTACAGTGATCTTGTTTATATACATAGCAACATTAAAAACTGATTTATATGGAGGGTTAATGTATTCTAAAGGCCCATCACCAGCTGATATCAGTAATGTTGAAAGCTAATCAATGGCTGTATTATCCTAGGCACTTCCTAAAGGAAAGGTTCTTGTAACTGGTAATTTTCATTTTAGATTTATTTTAACTTCAAAAAGCATTTCATTGGTGGTTTCATATTGCATTATCCTTTCTATATTGCATTCAAGTACAAAAACACCAATTTATATAATCCGTACACAGAGAATTGAATTTACATCAGCACAAAAAGTCTCATTTTGTGTAAACAGTGGTATATTTGATATACATAACAGTAGCTTTCATCTACAGAAAGAAAAAATGGTACAGTTTTGTCTCATATCCCTAGCAAACAGCATCTAAAACCCCAGCCATAGGAAAGGGCAGGCCGCAAGGGGGCACAGTTGAATTGTGTTTCCTTAGCTCACAAAGTGAAGCCATTTACTTGGCTTTTCACAGAACTATGTGATGGTATCCCTGGGAAAGCACTGGACAGCAGGAA
>NW_010584019.1:0-14400 GCF_000705375.1 Tinamus guttatus | reverse complement strand
CATTTTCAAGATTTCAAGTATTGTTTAACCAATTATCATAATCTTTACCCAACGTTTTTTAAATACTTAGGTGCTTATGCAGTGGCTTGCCCTACAACTGTGGTGTAAGAAAAATGCAACAAAATACCCCATGCAGTAAGGTAATAAACACAAGCAGTGTTGCTGTTCCTTCATGTAAGAGACTTAACTCACCAGGTGTCACCTTCCAAAGCCTGACAACTAAATATAACAGGGGGGAAACAAGATAAACACTCCAAAAGATACAATATGGCATTTGATGCAGTAGCAAAATAGTATATAACAAATCCTATTTAAATCTTGAGTAGTAAAGTAATATTAACTCTATTTTAAATAAAAATTCCCTCTGCCCAGATAATCTGTAAAATAGACCTTATTGTCGTTACCTCCTAGTGTGACATTGCCATGAAGAAACCTCCCTTGATAAATAAGCCTCAAAATATTTGGACTGCTGACCTGTTCCTCTTCCCAATCTGAAAGAAAAGAGATTTTTCACTGTTACACCATAATAAAAATATCTTTTGTTATTTTTCTCATCTTTGCCTCAAAAGAAAACTAAGGGGACTTTTCCACATTAAACACTAAAGACAGCATATTCTGAAGCACTCCCGAAGATCTACTCTTAAATTTAACATTTGATGTTGGGCCTTAATACATATTACTTTATGTTCTTAATATAAATATTATGCACTTTTATTTACAAGTAGCTTGTGATGCTTATTGCTTACAAAAGTCTGGCAAAAAATACTCTGTAAATACAAGTTGCTTCCTGTTTACATCCGGGCTTAATATCCACGTGGCTAATGAAGCCTCCCGAGCCGCCCCAGTCATCGCCAGGAAACGTGACACGGGAGCGGAGAAGGGACAGGGCCCCCGAGCAGGCTGCTCTGCAGCCACCAGATCCAGGCAGCGGAATGTCCAGCAGGCACCGTGAACTGAGCAGCCCCAGTGGCTGTGGGGAGGCTGAGCAGGGACTGTGACAGAGGAGACACACACTGACACATTTTGAGAAAATCTTTCAAGAATAATCTGGATACGCAGCAAAAAAAAAGTGCGATTTGGCAAAGGCAAGCATTTTCCTGTAATTCATTTCCTATAAAGTTTAAGCTGTTATAAGTCATTTATAAGCTTTAAAGATCATTTCCTACTCTTTTGCTGTTCCTTGTCACAATGTGAAAATAAATATGCACTTTGCTTTCAGAATAAATATCATAAACCTTTAAAAGTTGAATTTCAATTGGCCCTCTGGGAATACAGGATCTTCTGTTTCTTAGCTGAGCAGCTATCTTGTACCAGCTGCTCACAAATGCTCCCCTTTCTTGGGGCTTTTGTAGTGTTCAGAGGCCAGAATGAATATTCAGCGAGGGATCAGGCAGACAAGAGGAACCGGCCACTTTACCCAGAACGTACAATTAACACACAGACAGTGGCAACTGGCAGCACAAAAGGAGAAGGACTGAAAGGGGGAGAAGGGGAGGCATTTGGAAGAGGAGAAAAAAGGAAAAAAAAAACAAAAACGAGAAACCAAAGCATTACTCTAGAAAAGTGTAAGAAGCATCTGGCGAGGACAAGACAGCAGAAGACCAGGGCAGCTGCATCCCTGGGGGTAAGGAAGGAAAAAGGAAAACTGCCCGAGGAAAGAGGAAAACTACATATTTCCTCCTAGGTGTGAGGAAATCCTTATCTAACACGAGTTAACCCAGCAGGGGAGAGCAGCAGAGAGGCTTGGCTTAACCCTGCTAACATATGACACTGGCGACACATTTAATGACGTTTTTCATTTTCTCCACAAGATTCTGATAGGTCAAAATAATAGCAGAGAAAATATCTTCTTATTTGTACTTTGTCCTCTCCAGGATTGCTCCAAGTCCCATGTTAAAAAGCACCCTCACTCTGAGGGCAGCTAGCAGGCAAACGTATATGAAAACCTATAGCCTATTCTGAAGCAGATTTTTCCTCAGTCTTTTTAGCTGACACTATCCTTCTCTCCTTGGTAATCAAAAATTCATCAAGAAGATGTGGAGTGCTCCTTTGGGATGCTAGATACTTGCACTGAGGCTTCCACAGCCAGTCTTTCTTTTCTTTTTCTTCAAAAAAGAGGCTTTAAAGCCTGGCATTCTTCCCAAATACAAACCCAGAATCTGGAACCTTCATGTTTTCCACAGATTGGGAAGATTGGATGCTGGTAGAAACACATGCAAATAACAGATCATTAACTAGTTTCAAAGACGCAGCAGTGCTCCCATTCTGGGGCTGTTCTGATTGTCTAAATCAGCTCCATCAAAACTGATGACTCTGCTGAGGTCCTTTACTATAGCGTAAAGGAGAGACGAACTGAGCTCACACACACCAATCTGCAATCATTTTCTGAGGTTATGATCACTCATATTGTTCATCTGTTTTCCTACAGCAGCAGGAAATCACCTTTTTTTTATTATTACAACATTGTTCATTACTTAGTGTCAGTTGATACTGATATATTAAGTCTATTACGTAGATATATTATTTGATATATTAACTTAAGTCTAAAATAATGAGTCTGATGAAGTGTTCCTAATTAGATGTTCTGACACAAAAAAATGAAAGCATAAAATGACATTTATTTCTGAGTCTGTACTACAACATTGCTAAGCATATAATCAGGTCCAACACAGGCTTCAGACTATAAGCTTTTATTTTATTCAAGAATATTCCTGAAAATGCAAACAGTTTTGCCACTACCAATTCAAATAAAGGTGTAAGAAGAACACTGGATCATGACAACTATGTCTTCTGCTTTCACTGAAGTATGTAGAAATGTTACACTATCCAGAAAAAAAATTAGTATAAAAATGTTGCACATCTATATCAAATATTTAAGAGGACTATGGGCCTCTTCCTTTCATCATATATTTTGTTAAATATATAATGCTACATCACTGCAAAACTAGAAACCAGCTCCCCCACAACCCTTTTCTTCTAGTTTAAGGCCCAAAATACAGATTAGCAATGCTAAACTTTGTGGTATGGATTATCATCCATTCTATTGCTTTGACAAAGGCACCACAGAAATATATGTTACAATATTTTATTTTGTGTAAGCAATGAAACAGTAAATCGAATGAAGTTCTGTACGGGAAGCTTTTTTTTTTTTTTTTTCCCATCACATGTAATGCTATGTCTCTGTTTTGGCTATTTTCCCATGAAATCAGAGTCAAGGAGAACAGCAGCACTTTGTTTTTGTGGAACTAGTCACATACTTGAATACGTATCTTAGTTTTGAATTCCATTTTTCCAAAGTTAATACTCCTGCACAACAACAAATATATTCCTATAAAGATCCTCACTTTCCCTGTCTTTTAATACCTCTTAAAATGTTTTTCCTATTTGCATTTCCCCCCAAAATTTATCATTACTACAGATCCTTGCCCAGATAAGATAATAAGAAGTATTTTAAATTCAATCTCATTCCTGTGCCATGCCATGTTTTCCGTAGTCTGTCCTCACACAAATTTTGGTAACTCCTCTCACATACTATTAGATCTTCTGTCAAAACTGATCAACAACAGGGACAGAAGACTGATGGAAACAATTTCCGTTTGGAGAAACATTATTTTAGATATAAAGCAGAAACTAGTTCAAGCATCCAAAATTCTGCACAACCAAAGAAATTGAGACAGCACAAAGAAACTTATTTATCTACATAAATCTACACCTAGGTGCAAAATAAATATTTGAATGTTGAGAACAGAGAAAGTTAATGAACGCTTCAGGCTGAAAATCCAGGGAAGCTCCTAACTTGGCACATAAGACCCGAAAGGTCCCCGCAGCTACTCACCCATGGGCCAGTTGTCGTACACGTGTTTGGCAATATCTGCAGCAGAGTCATTGGGGGAAAACAAGAACTCTTTCGTCTTCCCGCTTACCAAGATGAGGCGCAAATTTATCTGTTAAAAAAGGCAGTATTAGCAAAATATACACAGAAGATTTAAGCCATAAGATTCAGCCAAAAAAAATAGTAGTGTGTCTAAGGAGAATGAAAAGGAGAAAAAAGCAAAAATAAACAACAACAAGCCTGAAAATTTACCTTAACACGCACAGCAAAAAAAACATGGAAAACTGTATCTACAGATTCTGAACATCACTAGGAGCCCTACGACCCTCTCTCCAGTCTGGTATTTATCGCCCTGATTTCATGCCCAGTATCTCCTCCAAAAACCCATGGGGCCAAATGGCAACCTACCTAATCTATCTGCCTAACCCAAAACTTGGCTGCAACCTGGCCTGTCGCTACAAGGAAAACAGCTATCTTCCCTACAATTCAATAATATATTCACTGTTTTTTTTCATCATTCATTTCCTTTATCTGATCAGCAGCAGCTTTAGCTATATTCCCTTCTAACTAGTGAAGACCCCTTACTGATTGCAATCCTTTTCCTATATAGCATTAAAATATTCTATATAGGAGTTCATTATGACATTACAATGCATAAAAAAATTAATTCTGGCTCCTCCTTTGGCTCAAGCAATGGCTAGTGGGGTTATAAGTTATGTGAGTAACTAGCACTTAACAGTGAAAAGTCAGAGTGTTGCCAATTCAGTGTTTTGGTCTGCAAATCTAAATCCCATCAACTTTTTGCAACTTTCATGTATTAACTGCTTGGGTCTTTTTCAAATGAGAAAATGAAAATTGCACCTCTCATCTTAAGTTGCCAGGAAGTTCATTCTTGCTGGAAGTCGGGATTTTTTTTTTTCCTCTAGATCAAATATAAAAGGAAAAAAATTGACACTCATGCTCAGCTTTAAGATTTCTGCAAGGATGAAGATGTCAACACTTGATGTCCCTGCCTTGCTTCATTTATCCATCCCCTGTTTATGCCTGCAGCTTGCCAGATAGATCATCTGTTCCCTTCTAAACACTTTGGCTCGGATTCATACCGTCCATCTTTAAGCACCTAATGGAGACATCTGAATTAGGATCTCCATCATCCTGCATATTCTATCAATGTCAGTGGAGAGAACGGTCCCCCCAAACGCATTCGGTCTTTATTTCGAGGTATAGCAAGGGCAAAAAGGAGTTATCATAAGAAGGTAGCTTCCCCTCCCTGCCTCCCGTTGAACTCCTGTCAGAAAATAAAGTCTCCACCATTAACACAGGCAGGAACCCAAGCAGAAGCTGTTTCTGAGGAAAAGCCCCTGGCCAGTTTCACACTCTCACTGCCTTCATGTAAAAAGGAAAAACAAAATTCACAAATATCTTAAAGGGCAGAAACTACGGGAGGGCTGTTTAATCAAAGGAGCTTTTTCAGCTGATTCAAAACAAATCTGGTTAAAAGCATGAAGGCTGCTTTCCTTTGCTATTTCTAGAATGATTAAGAACTACTTTCAAATCTTACCAAGATTAAGGAGGGAAAAAAGACTAAATTCCACTATTTCTGTTTATTCCAAAAACCAGCCTGCTCTGATGAATGAGAACTTTCAAGCCTAAATTTAGCAGTGACCAGCCTATGCCCACTTGTTGTTTTGCTTATATTGTCTTTCAGTGTAAATAGTTTTTCCCCCATAGCTGCCTCCCTGGAGTATTTATAGAGCGCGCTCCCAGAGGCGGTTTCTTTAGCAGGCCTTCCCAAGATGAGCTCCTCAAGCTTTCACCCTCCAGAAGCATTTCCTCACTCACCGTAGTAGTTTGTTCTTGCATGTTTCAATTCCAAATACTTTTTCCCCCCCTCAAAACAGATGACTTTAAAGTATACTAGCTGATGTCTCAGCAGATGTTTGTATAACACCACGAGTAATTTCCTTTCTCTCCTGGAAATATCCCCTTTGATTGCCTGCCAGGACTACACAGACTCCACAACTGAACTGCCCAGTTAGCTTGGTGCTAGAGGGAACTTTGCAAATTCCAAGACTTCTTGTTTTCAGGCCCCAAGCTTAAATGACATTTTGGCTTCAACGCCCTAAGGCGAAAGGCTCTGTATTTCATCATACTTAGATTGCTCCACTCCTTCAAGTGAAAGGAAGAAGCTTAGGTAGAATGAGATCTGCCAAACCCCACTCTGCCCCTCAGAAATGCTTGTTTGAGATCTTCCAAGTTGACCCGACTCCTGTGAAATCACCCACAAACATTTCTGGATAACATTCCCTTCTCTTAGTGAACAGCATTTTTCCAGCTTCATGCGATCAACAAATTTTAGCAGCACAATCAGGTACCTTGATGACTCAGATGAAAAAGAGATTGATACTGGAATTGTTTATGGACAATTCCAATAATTCTCTCTCTCTGATCCACCTTCCCTCTTTCTCTATCTGCCAATAACCCCTGTTAGGTCCTTATCTCCTCACAATTCCTCTAATTTTTCTTATTTAATCATCAGTTCACAATATGGCAACAGATTAAATGCTATGCTCATTTTCAGATGAAACCATAAAAATTTCTACTTAGAAAAATCCTTTTTTTTTTTTTAAATCAAAGCCTGTTTGCCATAATCTGGCTTTCATAAATGGTACATGTTATCTTCTATTCCATTTTCTCTATATCTCATTACCTTTAACTATCCTTTAAGGCTAAGGGCAACTCACTGCAACAGACCTACTGCCAAAAAAAAATTAGGAGGTTTAGGCTGCATCACAAACTGTAGTATTGTGCTTGGGAATAGGATATCTGTTTAAAAATAAACATGCTAACCCCAAATATTCATCGGTAATGCCCGCTGGATGCTTTAGTGGATAAAATGAGGAGCCTTCTTCACCACTTGCCTTCCTGTCTCTCCTTCCCTGCCATCTGCTCACTCCGTCCTCCACCAACTCCTGATCCTTCATAGCTTGATCCCACTATCCAAGCAGACACAAACTCTGATTTTATGAAGATTATCCCAAGATTTATTTTCAATTATTGGTGCATAGTTTATTTGTGGTGGGGATTACATATTTTGAGGAATAAAACACTTCCCTAGGCAATAAACTTTTATGTCACTAAAGTGCCAGCTATCTAGAACAGTCTGACTTGGGTCCCAGAATTCATGATTAAAAAGAAAATAATAAAGAAGAAAATCATGGAGAAACAACTGAAACTAACTTGGCTTCCTGCATATTCGATTAAGTCATACTTCTGCAATTAATATACAATTAAAAAGCAAAATCAATATAAGTAACAGGAAAAAAGAAAGTGGGGGGGAATTAGTTCCTTCTCCTCAAAACAGATAAAGCTTCAGCACTGATGAGTTATCCAGTTATTGTTGCAGAGTATTTCTCATTCTTGCTACCAAACATACAAGATGATACTTCAAGAAAAAAAAAATCACTAATTTGACAAGTTGTACAAAACGTATGTGTAAAATGTGAGTTATTTCATTTAAAAAAAATACCAAATATTAACAGAAGCCCAAAATAAATCCTTAAATCAGTCAAGCAGATGTTACATCAAATGCAAGGAAACAGCTGCTCTAATAAGAGGTTAACATTTTTTCTTATTTATAGTAGTGCATACCACTGACACATTTACTTTGCATGTTTGTCTATTTTTTATATATGTATATACACACACAAATATTTCAGTTTGGGCTTGAAGGAATCTTACCCTTCAGCTGCACATCACGCTGTCTCTAGGGGTTTGAGGCCAAGAATTCCAAAACTTGCCTGAAATTTAAAGTCTAATCCTGAAGTTCCCCTCAAGAGTATTAGTGATGCTACTGGCTTATGGCCACTACACTTCTTACTCTGTAAAGAGTTGAGGGTTAAGAAGGCATTTTTGAGGAGATGGTAGGAGATCTGGAAAACTGTTTTGACAAAACACCACTGATGGAATTTGACATATAAAATGAAATGAGTAAAAGTAAGAGGACGTGCATGTGCTTACTGGAGGAAAGAGGAGAAAAAAAACTTTCTTATGATTCTCAGTCTTAGCCTTATATATTACCGGTTATATCATATTTTGTATCTTAAGAAGTTGCAATAAAATTGCATCTTTACCCTTTATAGACCATATGCTTAAAGCTCTTCCATCTATTCTTGCAGAAGGAGCCTTGGTTCTGCTACACTTTTTGTGATTCACATGACTGTGACAAGTTTGCTCTTCCACAGGGTACAGAACAATCACTGTCCTGGTTTCTTTTTTGTTTTGGGGTTGTTTTTTTCCCTTGAGACTGCCAAAGGGAATTCCAGGCTTTTGCTACAGCAAGCAGAGTAAGGATCACACACTTGCCTTTCTGCATTGCAGCATGAGCTGGGATGTTACCGATGAAAGCACCAAAAGGAGAATCAAATGTGATTTGTGGACTCTGCTCATTGTGTGCAGTTATATAATGGCATATTCTGTTTGTGATGCCAAGGAGGCACAACTCACACCTGTGCCCCTCCACTCCTCCTTCATACTTACAGCTCCTGCAAGCATCACAGGAGTCACACCACATACGTCATACACAACCATAAGGTTAGGTACACTATGAACCTCACCTCCATGTACCTACACATAAAAGACACTAGGAACACTTGCTGAGGGACTACAATTAAAAAGAGAGTCATGTACAGGCAATTGTGAAAAAAGTTTCATTTTCTTTGTCATAGACATACGCAGGGTTTTGTTTGCTCTATAAAATCTTAGTATCACAGGGCTTCTGATTTCAGAGCTGACTAGATGAGAGGTTACCTAAATATCACGAAACAAGAGTGTTACAACCTACAGAATATTTCTGAAAATGTTGTACAACCAAGTTCAAACTATTTCCTCCTCTTCAGCTATTTTGAAGATTTAAAGTTACATATACAAGACTATTTTTTCCTCAAGACTATTTTCTTCTCTTAATAAATACGAAATTTCATTAAAAGCTATAATAACGGACCCAGAGACATAAAATTGTGAGAACAGCATTCACAACTGCAGACTGAAGTCTCACTTTTTAAAATCCAGTATCAGCTTCCTAGTTCACGTTCAAGAAATATGTTCTTCCAAGACGTATCAACGTTTTGGAATGACTCTAGCCCAAATAGAAGCCTATTCAACTCATACCTTGCAGCACCATGCAAAACACTAACTTAAGGCCATCAGATTTACTTAAGTTGAACAAACTCTCTGTGACAATCTAAATGGAAAGGCAACACTGCTACAGGTCAAGTACGCAGGAGAGGTTCTAGAGTTCACTCTTAAGGTAGCTGCCATCTCATCTCATGTAGTCCCTTCTATAAAGATATGCAGCTGAAGTTAAAGAACAGCTTCAGTTTTCTACTCGCTGTAAGGCTGCTCCAGCACCTGACTGCTCTGTTGACTGGAATTGCTTTCTAACTCCCAGCATGAATTTACACATGGACGGGTTATACCTATTGATGTTGATCCTACCTTGTGCTTAGCTGCAGTAGCAATTTTTCCCCTGCTGAGTGTCAATGCCTTTCTCCTACATCTGCACTACTGGCAGACATGAAAGCTCTCCACAAAAGTAAATAAAAAATTCTCTTATTAATAGATTGGCCCTTTGGTGAACATTGTGTTCAAAGAGCTGAACTCCAGGAACAGAGGTTGAAGGAACTGGGCTTGGTTCACTTGCAGGATGGGTGCCCTCCCGCAGCTAGGGGGAGGCTGTGGGGAAGACAGGCCTGAGTGCATGGCAGGACACTGAGGTGCAATGCTCACAACTGGAAGCAAAAGGTTTTGAAGCAGGAGGGGAAAAATGGCCCTGCCCTGAGAATTGTCTCTCCCTGAAGGTTTTTCAAGCCCAATTTGACAAAGCCCTGAGAAAGCTGGTCTGAATTCAAAGCTGGCCCTGCTTCAAAAAGCTTCTGAAATCTGAAAAAGTGTCTGAAGTTGAAGAGAAGTGTCTCATATTTGCTACTCAGTAATTTTGCAATTCTTTTCTCTAGCCAATCAGCCTATAAGTCTTCAGACTTGCCTGACAAAATGCTTCATCTAGTCACCCTGTTACGTGTACTTTGATACTAATAAAATTAATTTTGTTCCTACTAATCCAATCCTTGAGATCACCCATACATCATCATGATCCTCTTCTGTACAGCTGATGCCTCCAAATTTTTCACTGTCAACACATTTATCAACATATTGACTTTGTTTGTGCCAGTGATATAAATGAAAATATCAAAGACAGCTGATGCCAAAATTAATCTGCAAGCAATTCCGCTGAACAGGACCACCAGCCTGACACTTCCACATTCACCATTACATCTTATCTTCTCCAACTGAGTGATGCACTCTACAAATATCCCCCTTCCCAAGCTCATCCTTTCCTATGTGACAACACATCTGCTACTCCCTGAAGCCCAGGCAGATCTGTAACGTTTACTCATTCCAAGAATATTTACATAGCTTACCTAAAATACTCAGAATTATCTGGATATGTAAATTATCTAAGAAATTTATGTTCTATAAATTAACTAAAGTAAATATAAAGAAATAAAGGCACTATTTGTATCACATATCACACATCCTTGCCACTCTTTTCTGGCAACTCTAGAATGCTCCAAGTTACCGGGCTCCTTCTCTCTGCCTTGACGAAAACAAGTACAATAGCTGCCATCCTTCATATCATGGTCTCATCCCCTTCATGATTTAAGTTCTTTCGATGTCTTTCTAGTGCATAAATCATTCAAACTGTACACATGTCTCCTTCCCAATACCCTTGGTGTAATGGTTATTTGTCTCTTAACTTCAAAGCCTCTTCCTGCGTCCTTTCCCTCATTTAGCATTATGCTCTTTATACCAACCCAACACATTGAGCTTATTTGGCACTTGCCTCCTTGAAATCCAGGGCCTCTATAGCCACCTCTTTGTTTATTCTTCCATATATCATGGGATCTATGATTACAGGTCACTTATGACCATTAGATCTGTCATTGTCCCCAAGGAGCTTTCCTATGATTTCCAGAACTTTCTGGCAATTTACTGAGGATCTCTAGCACAGTAACACTCCTTCCTGCCTAAGGAACTAGCTGTTGAAGGGCCTGAGATACAGATCCATAAGGCGAGGAGAAAGCAGATGCGCAAGCAGTGTAAAATTTGTAGCCCAGCGACACAAGCAGTCTCAAGAGAGTGAGAAAGGGCCTTGACTCCGGACTCTGCTTCAAGGATCACTGAATATTAACTTAGCAGTTATATTCCTAGACACCTATTTTGCGCTGCCTTCGCAATCACCTAGTACCCATCACAAGTCATCATCTTATCAGAGAAGAGACTGCTGCAGAACACATCAACAGACAGTTACATGTCAAAACAAAGCTCCACTTTAACTGCCAACTATCTCCAGTTTAATTGCATAACTCACACAGAGCTGCACTACTTGTGGCAGGAGGGTAAGTCAAAGACGAAGCCTTAAAAATTTTATAGTATGTCCCATCACCTCATTCACAATTCATGGGAACTTGCAGTCATTTCCACAAAATACTCACCTTTAGATCATTATAAAGAGAAACAAATTAACTTTTATGGACAACTGGTTCCTTCAAACAAAGGAACAGCTAAGACAACTTGGCACAGTTAATAGAAAAGGGAAGCATGAAAGAAAAATCAAAAATGATGCATTATCAAATCTTATTTAGAGGAGGAAGAAGCAAAATCCTATGATCGTGTAACTCAGGAGTGAGGACAGAGGCACCTGTTGCCAGGGGAACCAGGGCATTCTCGAACTCCAAATCACAGTGTGCGGTCACACTTCATCCACCCCCTTCCTTCAGTTCAAGGAACACAGGACCAACAGCACTGGATCTATTCAATATCCGAGTCCGGGGTTGTCTTTTAAGTAGAAATATCTAGGAAAGATAGCTCCTCAAAATAAATGTTTACTATTATAAGCAACCAACAACAGAATACAAAGCCATTCCAACAAATAATAAAGCTCATCTACCACTTTAAGCATTCTCAGCACAGATGGGGTTTTGGGTTTATTTCTTTTGGTTGGAGGGTGTTTTGTGTGTGTGTGTGTGTGTGTGTGTGTGGGCGGTGGGGGGGGTGCAGGGAGGATTGGCAGAGGGAGAAATTACAAAAAAAAGTCTCAAACCAGATTAAGGACTTTAACTTAAAAATCAATTCTAATAAGAAGGTCCAAATGGATGAACAAGTTTTCACTGAAAAACACTGGTTCCATCAGTGAAAAATTTTTCAATAATTTGATCAGACTGGAGACGCAACAAATGCTGACCCAAGAATAATTCATTTCCCAGCATTTGGAGATAACAGAAGTGTTTCATTACCTGAAATAATGGAAGTGTCCAAGTATCTCATTTTCTCAATTTAAATGGCAATATCTACTGCACTCCAGGTTCACACCTTAATTGTGGAATAGAGACTTAACCTGTCTCCTCTTGGATGGTAGACGAAAATGAAACCAGTCTTATAGGAGAGCTTCAGCAGAACACCTCCTCTCACCACACATGAGCCAAATTCAGGGCAGTTCCACCTGGTACACACAAGATTTAAGTGCACCAGCATTTCTGAAATTTGCTTTCTCATGCCTTCATAACCACCTAGAAATTTTCAGGAAAGCAAAGTACAAAACAACTCACAAATATTAGCACCAGCCAGGTGCAAGTCCTTTTTCCACAACTTTGTATGCATATTGTTTCAAGCTTCTTCTGAATATTGCTTTGCAAAAACAGATTTCATTTTCAAACTTTTATATAGAATAATGGTAAAGGCCAACTAGGTGATATGCAAGTCTCCTGATGTTAAAAGCCTTTCAGAATAATTATACCAGAATAAAAACTTTTCATTTTACAGATACAGGGTTATGACAGAATTGTCCAAGTCCCATCATAATCTTGATGCATAAATTAAAAGATATAGAAAAATATCATTTGGAATTGGATTATAATACATATGAGTATAAAACAGGCATGCAGAATTAACCACATGACATTCAAGTTTCCTATTTTCCAAGTTCATCCTGTCAGCCGCGTGTTGCAGTAAGTATATTTTTGCCTTTAGATAATGAACTAAAACACAAACCAGAAAAACTGATACATACAGAGTAACACACAACTTCGATAGAGATCACTTGAGCTATCAGCATACTGATAGCTCAGTATGAGCTGAATGACTGAAATGCCATTTTAGAACATAAAAGCAGAAATAAAAGTAAAATTGCATCAAAAAGCAATGCATATGTGAAGAGCTTGCCTGCAGGAGCTAAACAGGCTAGCTCCAAGCAGTAGAGTGTCTCAAACTCCAGTGTCCTGAGACTTCTGCTACCAGAAGCAGAAGCTACTCCCCCTGGCATAGGAACTGGAATGGCCCCACTCCGACAGGACACACTGTGGAGCTCCCCACCTTCTGCACATGGAATTGGAGGACCCTCCTTGGCACACACACAAAACAGCAGCAGCAAAGAGCACTTGGGGGTTTATTTCCAAAGTCAGAAGAAAAGGAGAAAGGAGGGAGCGCCTGTTTCTATGTTGTCAATCTTTGTCTCCCTAAAAATACCTTCTAGTGCCACCATTCTAGCCTCCCACCACTTGACTACAGACTTTAAAAGTGAAACAAGCAGCATGTGGCACCGTCTGTGGCACAATCCTGGCACCTCCTCTCGATGGCTGCGCCCATCCCTTTCACCCCCATGTCAGCTGGTATTAGAAGCTTAGAAGTTCACTACACAAAGGTGATTAGTGACACTGCTAGACACTTACTTAAATTTGGATTTAACTCTGATACAATCCAACATTCGATCTGACTTATTCTAATTATAGGGCATTTACATACTATTTTTAAATTATTACTTAAGATTGTTCAACCTCTTGTTTAATAGGAAAAACACAAGAGCATCAGGTTTGTGACCGCATATTTTGTCACATGCTAAACATAGCTGAAAATGAACTGCTACTGCTGACAAAAAAATACAATTGCAAGGAACTGGCTCTTCAGGGAGCTACTCATCCCAGCCCACGCGAGCAGGCTGAGAGCTTTCACATGCTTGAGGCTTATTCCTCAGTCCATTATTTTCCCCTATCTTTAACTTTGTGAATGACAACTTATTTAATCGGCATTTCTGAAATTTTCAGATACAGCTGTTCCATGATTACAAAGAATAAAGAAAAACTATTGTCAAGCCGGGGAGAATATGTTCTGGGTGCATTACAAGAAAACAAGAGGCAAACATCTGAGCTTCCTGATGCAAGAAGAAAATCTGAAGAAACATGCACAGCAGAACTTGGACATATCAGAATTTTATAACCAGAACAACTCAGTGAGCCGATAGACACAGCTGAAAAGAAACCTTCAGTTTCAGGCTAAATGAAAACAAATGTCGGCTTCAATTCGAACACAGATGAAGCTCAGTAGGAAAAAAATCCCCAGTTTTTTTTTTAAATGAGAGAGAAATTTGACATACCAAGAGTTACTATTAATTGGAAGCAATCAAAACAATGGCAAATGTAAGGAAATAGATTTTACTGGAAATGAAGCGTCCACTC
>NW_010584018.1:54972-67173 GCF_000705375.1 Tinamus guttatus | reverse complement strand
AAACAAAATAAAATAAAACAAAACAAATAAATCTTTATCTGATTTATTATTACTGAGGACAGCAACTAAATCAAAATAATGTAATATAAATATTGGGTGAAATATTGTATTGAGTGAATAATTTTATAAACATAATAGGAAGAAAAAATCTTTATACTGACATTCTTTTAAGATTTTAAGTAACACTAATAAGGTCTAAAACTTGCTCAAGTTTCATTTGTTACATGTAAGGAACTGAGGGTCTCATTGCCTCAGAGGTGGGAAGCTCAGAATGCAGAGGAGCTCAACACCAGAGCAATCCTGTTTCCCAGCAGAGCCCATCCTTTCTTATATGAGGCTGTTATTACAAATATGGGCAGTAGATGTACTTAATTTGTCATCCTTTTCTGTTTGGATCTAATATTTATTCTTATTTTCACATCTGCAGTTACTTAAACAAGCCTGATGTTGTTCTGTGGTTATTTCTGAAAGTGCAGGCGGAAAAGCACATTCCATCTGTTATGTCTCAACTTCAGTTGTCTTTCTTCCTCATCTTTCTTTGAGATGAAAAGCTATAGCTTGTAAAGCACTCTACACAAAGGCTCACAAAATCTATTAACATTACCATGTACCCTGTAGCATTCTCCACACGTATTTGTTGTTCACCAGTAACACTCTTTGTATTAAGCGAAATTTTTACTTTAATAACACACTACGTGTCTAACCCCATAGAGTTTTGACCCTATGGCTTTGGCTCCTGGGTACCTATAAAGATCAATAGCTCAATGTCAAGCCCTATTTTAAAGCATCATAAAGTAGAAATTATTTGCATGGATCTCCATCTTAATCCATATGCGTTAGGCACAAATAAGCTCTATAAGGTACAATTAGCTGTGCTGAAGCACTTGGCAAGATGAAGCAGGTTGTAAGCAGAGCATGACTGCAGTCCTGCTCAACCACAATACCCAAGCACTGAAAAAGCTGCAAGAAAATATAATAACAAATCCTGCTCATACAGTCTATGTTGCAAAGACAGACCAGCTGCATGTCTGACACCATCTCCCAAAGCTCCATGCACTCGGGGAGCATATAGGAGCTCTTCTAGGGTTTGCCAGGAGACAGTGCACCAGATCTTAGCCTGCTACAGAGACCATTTAGCAAGGTTAGCCTCTGCTGGGCTGCTCTCTGCAGATCAGAGTATTGCTTGTTGCCACAAGAAAGTAACTAAAATGCATTAACATAATTTCACATTAATTACTGTGAAATTGCAATCAAAAGAAATGCTAACAACTTAGCAATAATGAGCAGTCGCAGTCTTAATTAAACTTGATCTCTGGCAAGAGCAGTGGAATCACTATATCAAAGGAAAACTTAAAAAATCTTTAGCCTCTCACTACCACCTCCTACGCAGGGGAAATGCCCAGGGATCAGGCACATGGTATTTGCAGAACATTAGGTAAGGATGGCAGGAGCTGATAGCTGACTATCCAGCAGTTTAAAGCTTGGCTGCTAAGCAAGTTGCTATAATTCAGTAAGATGACAAACTTTGAAGGGAGGTTTTAGGACTATTTTATCATCCTTTCTTTAAAATATTGGAGAGAGGGAAAAAAAAAAAAAGCTCAATTTGCTGATGCTTATACTGTCAAGTACACATATAAAGTCAGACTTTGTCAAGTTGATTATATTTGTGGTTTTGCCATTGAAATTAATCATTATAGTCATGTACTTCTGACACTTTTAAAAAATCTCAACATTTATAAGTAAAGGCTGGCCCAACGCCAAATCTGACAGGAATTTACAGGGTGAACTAATTGCCTAAAATCATTGCTGCTCCTTGGACTGACCTGAGCTAGCATTTTACTCCACTCAGGAAACATGAGCTACCTTATTCCATTATATTTTTAAATATTCAGCAAATAAAGTGTGCAATGACATTCAGGATATACTAGATTTTATTCTTCTTAAAACTACAGCATCATCACTGTTTGATTAGCTCAGATACCAGGTTCTGTCCTGCTACTTGCTGCTACAGACCTGTTCCTGCATCACTATTTAAGTAATGAGAGTTAGAAGACACACCTCAAAGTTTTAATATGATCTATGCACCTATGCAGTAAACCTATGCACTCTAACCAGTATTTTGAAAGACAGCTTTCCCAGAAGACTCCTCCATATACACTCCAATCAGTATTTTAAAAGACAACTTTCCCAGAAGACTCCTCCATAAATACTTTGTGGAAAATGTGAGCATCTATCTGTAACTTTAAAACAAAGAATAAAGATTGAGGTTCTCAAACCAAGAGGCCAACTATGACATTAACATAATTCTTCAAATAGCTTTTCATCACTCTCTATCATACCTTGCAGCCAAGCTCAGGATAGAGTCCCCAGTGATTTTCTTCACAGAATTCACATTTTGGTCCCTGAGTGTGAGGGGGACAAATGCATTGACCAGAATCTGCATTACAGTTATTTTGAGTATGAGCACAGTCACAAGCTGTAAGAGAAATGGCACCAAAGATTAACATTGACTTCGCTTTGCTATAGAGAACAAATTCCAAGATTGACAATAGCCTTCCTTCTCTTAATTACAAAATACGGTTTATCCATTCCACTAGAAACATATTGCTGAGAAACCATTGATGACCACAATTACATTTCATTTTTTATTTAAAGTCCCGCTTGACATAGACTGCTTTGTGTTTTAAAAGGCAGTGCTTCATTTTCATGGGAGAATCAAAGTCAGGCAAAATCATTGAGGAGAATAGTAAATTAGTAGAAAAAAACCCAACTATTACAGGGGATATAAATCTCATCAAGGGTAATAATTTTCAGAAACAGATGATAAAAAGGTACCTAACGGCCTTTGCTTGGACTCATCTCAGTTTTAATCCCTAAAATAAGTTCTGAAATACAATCCTGTCACATGATCTTACTGCATATTTCACATTACTAGTTGAGACTTAAAAATGTTTCTGTTTGGCATTCCTCTAGCTGTAACTTGTTGAAAAGGGCTCCTTATTAATATTAATTAAGTTTTTTTGGTGGTGTGTGGTCACTTCATATTAACATTTTCTTTTATACTATGACAAAAAAATGTACATACTGAGATGATGACGGGAAAATACAGTCAATGACATATTTTAGCAAAGCATAAAATACATTTGTAAGAGTAGAAAAAAATAAGGTAGAAAATCTGTATTACTTTCCAGATTTTTTAATTGGAGGAAAGAAGTTTATTTTCTCAGAAGGAGTGAAGGGTTTTAATAATTAAAAAAAAAAAAAAGGGAGAGACTAAGGAGCTATTTAGAAAGTAATACTTCTCTCAAGAAGTTCTTATGACTTGCTGTTTTACAGTCACAGCCTTTCATGAGGAAGCAAACAATAAGCAATCAAAACATGCTTTGTTCCTGAGCTTTATCAAAGCATTAGGAGACCATTCTTCACATTTTTCAGAATATTTCCTAAAGCACGTGACCTTTGCTGGAGTGTAACATAACACAGACTGTTGAGAGGGATTGCAGGCAGACCCTGACAGGATCACGGAGCAGCTTACGTGTACAGCCCCCGTCCTGGAAGGCATGGAAGCCATGAGCGCAGCGGTCACACTTTTCTCCGGCCACTCCTGGTACACAGTGACACTGGCCTCCATCGTTGCAGTCCTTGGAGACTGAGCCAAATTGGCTGCAGTTGCAGGGAATGCAGCCAAGTCCAGTAAGCAGGCCGTAATAACCACTCTGTTGGTCAGGAAGCAGGCATTTGAGCTGTATTTCATAATTATTTTTAAAAATATGAAGTATGCTCTCATTTTCTGTTGATTACTTTCCCTGGCATCTGACTTCCATAAATACTGATGGGCTTTACATGATTGTTGGAGTAACCTCACCTCTTCACCATTCTCAGCTATATATAGGTACGGATATGTGTGGAAAATTGAACATTGACATGCTCATGGGGTCCTCTGAATTTCCCTAAACGGATCCCCTCTCCCCTGAGCTGCCTTCCACCACATCTGCTCTAGGCTGAGTCCCTAAACAAGGAGACCAGAATTGTACATAGAAATCCAGGTAAGACCTTACTGGTGCATTAGTACTACCTGTCTGTATTGGAAAGAGCTCATCTGACACATCCTAAATTCCTCCTGTCTCCTCTGCATCTGCACCACATCGGTAAGGGAGAGGCTTCCTCAGAGCCCACAGCACCCTCAGGTCTTCTTCCTTCTCTTCATGCCTCAAATCAGTGGAGATTCAAATTCATCACCTTGCACTTTGTACTGATGAAAATCATTCCCTTTCCTTTCCAAAAGCCCTCAAGCACCTCTGAAATAACTGTATGACACAAATCTCATTCTTTGGACTGAAACCACAAGTGAAAATATGAAACAGACTCATCAAAAGCCTTTGGCTTTGTATGGAGTGATCAGGAGTTCAAATTTCCAGAGAAATTTGGGGAGCGGGAAAAAAACATATACACAGTATTCAAGTAGAGGCTTTCCTTTGTGCCTCTTCACTCTCATGTCAACATTTGCAGACAAACAGGCAGACCAAGATACAAAAAAGTGCAGATGTCAAGAACAGCTAGATATGGCTTACCAAGCACTTATCGCATTGTTGTCCGATCACGTTCGACTTGCACTGACAGAAGCCGGTCTCATGGTGACAAATGCTGGAAAGGGAACCATTCACCTGGCACTCACAGGCTTATGTTTAGGAAAAATAAAAAAGAAACAAAGCAGAGGAATTCTATTATTATGCATATTTGTATCATTCTATCCATACGCATGCAGGACTGCAAAATATGCTATACTATGTATGTTTCACCTGTTTATATCCCACAGGCATGAACATACCACGTTAATGACAGCAGTATGCATTTGGGCCAGAAGAAAGAAAAACAGCTTTGAAGAGATGCACTTGAGTAGTTCTGGCTCTATATGTAGCATTCTGAAGTAGGAAACATCTGCAGCAGCCAAATGCAACTGAGCAAGTCAGCAAGTGTGAGGAATATGAGGAGTTACATCCCATATAATACATTCCTTTCTCCCACTAGCCCAGCCCTGCAGTTTTCGATCTGTATTTGTCATCTTACAACTTGAACTAGAAGGTTAGTGATTTTCAAAAAGAGACATATCTCCCTATCCATGCACATGCACACCATAATTTTGTGTCCTTTAAAACACGAGGGTTAATAAAAGTAGCTTACCACGGCAGTTTTTCTCAACTAGTGCATCCCCATAGTACCCATCAGCACATCTCTCGCAGTGGTCACCCCCAGTGTTCCCCACACACTTCAAGCACTGTCCCGTGACACTGTCACAGTGGCCATCCTCCTGAGGGTTGACATTGCCATTGCATTCGCAGGGAACACACGACTGCCCGGGCTCCAGAGGATTCCCATAGTAACCGTTAGCACATCTGCACAAGAGATTGAAAACGTTTTAGCTTGCATGAAGACATATCTGATGCTCTCCACACCCAAGACAGTATTTTCTAATCTTTTTTTTATTCCTAAAAAGGCTCTGTATTAGAAGCAATGGCAAAATGGAAGGGAAAAATATATCCAAAATGTTCTGTACATATGGCAGAAGAAATTCACGACAAGTAGGATGGTATATAGTGAGTCATAACAATGACATTAATATTTTACACAATGTACCTACCTTTCACACTGAGAGCCAGTATAGCCTGGAAGACATTTGTCACAGACAATTTCACCTCCTTCACTCAGCAGGCAAGTAGGACTGAAACTATTAACAATTTTGGCAGTCAATATCAATACACACAATTACAAACTTCTAAAGACATTCAATAGCTGCCCTTCAAGTCTGTGCATCTACATTTATAACCATATAATTACATTTTTTTTCTAGATCAATATCAATGCTTTAAACACTACAGGTCAAAACAGAATTATCATTTTTATAAACTGTTCTCAAGGTTTTGTCTTTTAAAAGAAAGGAAGATTTGAAAATTTCCTATAAATAGAGCTCTCTCTAGTAAACCTGTCAAAACGCCATATCAGCTCCTCTTTCTCAAATACCACACATCTGTTCCTTTGTTATTTCCTGAAATAATATGAAAGAGAACTGTTATTTTGCTGTCAAGTTCAAGGATAAGTCTAAGTATTACTTTCACCTTTGTGTAAAAATTGCTCCAGTTCACTCAGCCTCTCTTAGCTTAATCTATATTTTTTTCTACCTGGCAAAACAATGTTTCTACGAAACAGTCTCAGATGAAAAGGGAGAGAGAAAAGGGAGGAGAAAAGTCCTTCACTTCATCCTTCAGATTTTGTAGCCCTTTTCTTTCTCCCACATTCTGATTTTGCTGAAGGTGCAAAAGCAGCACGGCACTTACTTGTTTGCAGCATTGCTCAGAGGACAGGCACAGGGCTGGCAGTCCTCGGCAGTTCCTTGGGATGCACGGCCATAGAAACCAGGCAAGCACTCATCACAGAAAGGACCGGTCGTGTTGTGCTGACAAGCCTGTGAGACACAGAAAAAAAAGCCTTTTATTATTTACTCTGTGTTTTTTTGTCAGTCCCTGTAGGTGTTTGTATGCAGTACAGCATGAGGATTCAAGGACAGGGCATGAAGTACAGAGAAGGACTTTGAAGATAATGGAGTTTATCTGAGCTACAACAACAATTTCTAATTATATCTCTCTTAAATTTTGGAAAGTATTTATATCAGGAAACAACCACATTACTTACACACAAAGCTGAGATTTTTATTAGCTAGTATATACTGACCCTTTTATTTTAGTTCTGATTACTCCTCACTTTAAATGGTAATCTAAAACAAATTATTTAACAGAAAGTACTTTAAAGGAGTTCACTAAAATACATAAAGAATGAAAAGCAAGAAAAAAAATTCTTGCTTGAGCTTTCTAGCTTGAAATCTGCACATATTGTCTCCCACTGCCAATAGGCTCTCCTAATTCCTAAAGAGGTGCTTAAGACACGAACACTTTGAAGGATGACTTACAAAGCAAACACCATGAATATCACATTCAGTTGCATGCCCATTGCATTTGCAGGGTTGACAAATACCTCCAAAGAGTATTCCATCCACACGGTAGTACCCAGGGAGACAGGACTGAAAGGAAACAGGGGAAAAAAACAGAAACATTGCTAGAGTACGTTAAAAGAACATGTCAAATCATATTCACAGAGTCCCCTTCTGACCACCCACGAAGTGGCTCATTCACATTCTGGTATTTGAAAGCTCTTTCAAATCCCTCAATGTCACTGCCACTCTTTTCTAGTGGTGCCTTTTTTCTTGCACTGAGTAAAGAGGATGAGAGTTAACTCTGTGAAACTTTGGTTCAACCTTTCATCCTCACAAGATAAGTTTTGTGCAGTTCAACATGTGAATTTCTTTATTACGAGGCAATAAAAAGCAGATGTTCTAGCTCCTCTGCAGAATCACTAACAGCACAACTATGGCACAAAGCTCACACTGAAATCATTCGCTAAAATAATTCCTGCTATTCTGCAGATGGTGCTCTAACTCCATCATCTTCTGTTCACAGATACGTGAGACACCACCTTGAATAACAAGATCACCTCGCGGGATCTTCCAAGAGTAGCATTCCTCCCTGCTAAAGTCCCTTATTGCTTCCAGAAGCCCAATGATACAAAACAGAAATAACCTGTGCACGATTCAGATCCAGGAAGAATGCTATTAATAGGCAAGGTAAGCTTAGAAGAGCCTAGCAGAGCTTTTATAGCTGCTCCCTCTGCAGCACTGATGTTCTGAAGTGCATCGTCACCTTTTAGTGAAACCAAACACTTTTCAAGAAGTAAGTTTAAAATCTCATTAAGTGTACTTAGAAGAAATATCTAAAGCACTGTGTGCAACAAAATACACAGCATTTCACCAGAGGAAATATATTTTATGGCGATGCAATTAAAGGCAGCTTGGCTTTGATAGATATTCAGGAGATACTAAGGAGATCATTTTGCATACACATGGCACAAGGAGACGTTACCTCACAGGAGATTCCTGTGTAGCCTTGGGGGCATTCACAGAATTCCACATCTGGGGCTGAAGAGAGGTCTATGACATTGGCGCTTGCGGTATCCAGGGTCACAGAGTCCAGCCTAGGATCAAGCAGAAGAACATCACACCGTGTGTTTCCCCCAGGTTGATTTTAAGCAGGCTAATTAGCTTCTAGGAGAGTAACACTGCTCTCTGGTGGCAACAACTGAGGAACAGGAGCAAATCTCAGCTGTAGACGACTATGGTCATAGTGTTATCACTGGGCTTCTGAGCTGGAAGTAGATTTGTCCTCACCCTGTTATCATCATGATTACTCCCACTGACCCTGTGACTTCCCCTGTGAAGAGGTTTAATGAAGAACATCTTTCTCTGTCATGATCTCAGAGGTGTAGCAAAGAAGCAATCAGTGCGGAGATAAAATAGTTTTACTGGACCATGTCTAAAACAGACACATACTACAGGTGGGTGCATAGAAGCAACACCAGGTCTTGCTGGTAGGTGCACACAAGAAGATCAATAAAGCCTTATTCCTATGGACTTTAAGAATAAGACAGAGATCTGTATGGATTGGTACAGATATTGCTAATTTTGCCCTGAGACTGAGCTGTGACCACTTAAATCATTCCAGCCTTGGAGGACAGCCTCCAGTAATACCGCCAAAGTGACATTAAAAGAAAATACAGTCAATGCCTTTACTAGCAGGTTTTCAATAGCCACTGATGGATTAACTTGCCACCCACTAAAACAAGCATACTATTGAGAGTTTGGGAGATATTTCCCTCTAACAAAGCTGTCATTGTAATGAGACTTTGAAGCAGTATTCCTTTAAAGTGGAAAACAATGACCCCGCTATCAGATATCTTTAAAGCAATGAAATGCATTTTTCTACACATTCCATTTGGAATTTTGGGTACAAGACCAGTCTTGAGAAAATCCAACCCAGTATGTTGTTTTTCTTTTTCTTTTTTTTTCCTGAAAATTATTAACTTGAAACTTTTGGATTATTGTCACTATGAGTGGCATTTCCTATCGCAAAAATAATACAAATATTTGCATTAATTTGAACATTTTCTATCTCTTACCTGTACACAGCTTTTTTGGCAATATTGTAGTTGGCCCTGATCAGAAGATGGGTTACATTTACTAAAACAGTCATCAACCTTTCCCGATCCACAGCCTTGTTTGTATTGAAGTCTATGAAATTCTCCGATACAAATCTCACAGTATTGGAATACTCCTCATACGGCTGCAAGGACAAGCCTGCTGCTCTTGTGCTCAAAATCTGCCCATTGCCCTGAAATTGAAAGATAGAGAAAACATTTTCTGTATTTGTATGCAGATTTTATTTAGTATATTATACTAAATATATTATATTATATATAGTATATTATTTATTATATTTACTCTCATTGATCTCATATAAATAATTATCCTATATGCACACTGTATTTTATTAACATTTCTGCTTTTAAATTTCATATTAAGTATGAGGTGACTATGACCTACAACACGTTTGATCTAACACCTTGCCTTGACCTGAGACTTGGAGAAATGATACACATCCAGACTACACAGAAAGAGGCAATCAAATTGGATTTCTCACACTAGGAAAAGAACAAATAAAAAGGCTGCACTTTCCATGGATTCAAGAAGACAAAAATCCCATTCCCTCTTAGTTTTGAGACTTCAGAAAAACTTGAATTTCTTCTGAATAAAAAATTAAACTGCAACATAAGTTGTACTACAAAAATAAGAAAACTACAAGAATATTCATAACCCATTCTATTGCAGTTTCTTTTATAAATAGAGCTTTGTTCATTTAGTAATTACCATCTCAGATGTTTCACAAAGGTTAATTTGCAGATATTTATTATATAAAGTTAGCATTGCATACCTGTAATTTCAGAGAAATGGATCAGAAAACCATAATATGGTTATGAATAATATGAAAATCCTGGCAGTGACTTTTAGGGATTTAAACCCGATAAAGATATTAATATAGAAAAAATCTTTTTCTTTTCCATTTTAGGCTATTAGATTCCCAATAATGTCAGAGTAGTAGCCGAGTGCAAAAAAAAAAAAACAAAAACCCCACCTGAATGATGACATCCACGCTAGATACTATATCACTGTCCACACTCTCCATTGGAATATCATAAGATACTGTATATTTCAAATCTCCACCAAAAGCTGTCAGCTGAAATTACAAAGACCAAAGACTTAACAGCTAAGCAACCCATAATCAATGCAAAGAAGATACACAGGATAGTATAATGAATTTGCAGCAAATTCAAGGAGTGCATAGCCTTCCAAATACCACCTTTCACAGAAAGGGGTAGTAACATTGGGACAAGTGCTGGCTTGCTGCTAAGCAGATGTGGAAAGCAAGCCGAAGGCTCTGCAGATGATTCAGACAAGTGCCCTCCTTCAGCACAACACAGGACTTTGTCCATCCATCATACTGGGCAGGGGGAGAAGGGTGTAAGCTTGGGCATGGGAGACAAAAATATGAGGAATGCAAACATCAAAGATAATTACAGCCAAGAGAAAGTAAGAGAGACTATTATGGAAGATGGGCAGAGCAGGAAATAAGGAATGAGCTCAAAGATATAGCAAAGGGAAAAGGAGGACTGGGCCAGGAACACTTTGATTTGAAGAGTGGAGAAAGATCGATAAGCCTGTTAATACTGTGTTTTATCTTTAAATTTATAATTATGAAAGTATGATATATTCCAACCATACTCAAATTTGAATTATTTTCCACAAGTTAACCAAAGAACTGTATGGCTGTATGGAATGACAAATAGCAGCAACTCCAAGGGTTTATATGCAAAGTAAACATTAAACTGAAAGACAACGATTAATGTCATACGGGAAAGATGGAAGAACAAAGTTTTAAGTGCACAGAGAAGAATTTATTATATACTATTTTCTCAGTAACAAAACATTTTGGAAAGCAGAGATGTCTACCACTTATGTACATGGATATTTCTAGAGAAATAGAGCAGTATGACTAAAATAAGGAGACTATATAATAGTTTTGACTCTTCCTAACTGAGAACTTACTTTATTTCCCAGATATGGCTCGGGGGCTGACCAGTAATAAGTCTGTTTCAGTACTTTGACCGCCTCTGTGTTGTTGATACTGATTTGACGGGGTCCATCAAACTGGCTTCGCTGAGGCTGCACGCTCTTTGTGTTGTACAGATCAGTAACCAGCCACCCAGTCATATCTGATGCCTGCAAAAAAGTAAGGTTACATTAATGTAAGCAAGGCTTAGAGCTGCTGAGAAAGCAGTCACTAAACTTAGCCCCCTTCCCTAGATACCCATTCAAATTAATGAGTCGACAGCATCTTCTTTAACCCAGTCTGATATCCAATACATGCAAATAGAAACCACTTCATTATAATCAGACTAGGATTCCTATGAAACAGGAATAAATGTGATTTTTATCCTCCCAATAAAATTAGCTCTATAAATCCCTGAGATAGATAGAATTACGGGACATGAACGGCTTTATTATCCTCCCAATAAAATTAGCTCTATACCCATATAAATCCCTGAGATAGATAGACAGAATTACGGGACATGAACGACTTTGAGGCCTACCATCTCCATGCAGAGACAAAGCCAAGTCAGAAGAACGTTTAATTCACAGTCACAGAGAAGGAGCAGGATGAAAGAATTTCATTCTTCTCACCAAAACGATTTTATAAAAGCACCTTAGAATTTCAGTCTATCCAACGTGTTTTCTTCTCCCTTTCTTGGAGCACAAAACAGGGAGTAACGTAGGACTAATTGCAAAAGGGATTTTAAGGAATTTGAAAAAAAGGGTGTCCCGAAAGCTCCCTACTCAACTTATGTCTGTTCAGAAGATAGTGATATTTATAATCCTTCTGTTGTCCAAGCAAGATCATTGGAAGTATTGTTAGAGGCCACATTACCCCTGTCTAATAGGTAAGAGAATGGGAATGGGTTTGGTTCCTTTCTTCAACGTGTAAAGAAACAGCACGAGGCCAGACAAAATGCACTTTTCCTGGGCATTACCACAGACCCCCCAGCCTATGTTTCTGGCAGCACTGCAACACTGGCACTGCAATGGGGACAAGGTTTGCACTAGGGGACAAGCTGCTTGTCCCAGAGCTGTCCATTGACACTGACAATCCATTCCTCTGTAAGGAGACATATGCAAGGAACTGGAGTTACCTTGAGTGCATGTCA
>NW_010584018.1:34961-54935 GCF_000705375.1 Tinamus guttatus | reverse complement strand
AGATAATGGACATAACATATAAATCAATACCTGACTGATGGGCCACGTAAGGCTGTCGCAGACATCGGAAACCCCAAAGCAGAAACACTCTGTGCAGCCCTGAGGATTTCTTTCTTGCAAATTGTAGAATCCCGGTTTGCAGTGGTCACAGTTTTCACCTTCTACATTTTCCTGCAAATTGGCACATATCATTTGTTTCGCATCAGCATTATCATGGTAACAAACACAGTGGATTAAATGGGATTTAGGCCTAACAGCGCTCAGAAGGATAAAAAAGAAAACAGATCTCAGCACAGCAGGCTTATTGAGTAAGACTGTGAGCTTAAAATTAAAACTGATTGAAAAAAAAACATCAGAATTTGCTTGTTCATCATAATCTAAACATGCTATGTAAGGGCTCAGATGCAATGAAATTCTGTAACACAGGCAGGTTTTCCAAAACTTCTGCTACTTTGCCAGTCTGATTCTCTAGTAGCTTGACTTTCTAGGTTGCTTTTCAGAAAAGTTCCCACGTCTACAGAATCCAGATAACTTACCTTGACAGCTAGGCTAGCTACGAAAAAAGAAAAAAATGTGGAAAATTGAAAAAAAAATCCCAAACCAGTGCACCCAACTTCCTGTAACTAAAATCCTGCAAACTTTCTACTGACATTGTGTATACATTTAGAAACATTTAGACAAAAGCTGCTGAGAAGCAAACAAGTAAAGAAAATATTCTGAAAATGCCCACGAAGCTGTGAAAGTAGTAGATTACAGTGGATATCTCTATGCGATTCAGATTCTTGTCCCACACCAGGGACAAGATTCTGGCCATGTTCCCATTTCATATAAAGGCAAGACCTAGATACCCATCTCACCCTCCAGTTTCCACTCTGAGGAAACCCTACCACAACATCAAAGAGGTGGCTACTGTTCAGCCTACAAAGCTCCCTGCTCCAGTCTGTCAGGGGACTAGTGGTGGGGTTCACCATGAAGCAAACCTGTCTGGGCATTCTGGGGAGTAAAACACGAGAACCATAGTTTAACTTAAATGCAAAGCCTGGAGATGAAATTCTGCATTCAGCTAACACCAGGGTGTAATTCCCTTCCACTCTGGCCAGCAGAATTGCTCCTCATTACAACCTTGAATTTAATTTGGATCTATATAGCAGATTTCCAGATCCCTAGAGAGAAATCTGAACCCTCTGAGGGTAAAACTACCAACCGTCTCCCCTTGTGCACCAGCATTTGGTGTGTGAACTTTACAGAACACCTCTCTACCAGGTAGGTAATCTATTTTCACTTGTGTAAGCAAAATAAAAAATGGTTTTGCAAACCACAAGAAAAACATAGATGATCCCCACATGTTTGATTCAAAGGCTCAGGATGTCTTCTTTCAATCCCAGGTAAGGGCCCACCTGACATAATGAGATTTTAAAATCTTGGGAGTTTTACAGCATGTTCTTTTCAGATTTTTTTTTAAATTATTTTTTATTTCTCAGCCTTTAAGATGTATGTGGATCACACATTTCACTGTGGCTGTCAAAATGTATGTCACTTGTCAGAGCTAGCACGGCTGAGTAGAAATTATTATTTATTTCATAATGAAAACTGAAATACCTAATAGCTAATAATGAGAAGGGGTTTACAGAAAAAGCTAGTATGAAATTTCAACTACAAAAGGAAGTGGTTTTGCATTATTATGTTCATGCAGGCTGCACTAGCTTAGAAATCCTGCCTCCTTCATTTGACTTGAGGCACACAACTTCCTTCTTCCATAAACGTGGGCTGCTGGCTAGTGACACTCTCCATGTTCTCATCTAAAAATTCTGTATGCCAGGCTCACAATCATGACAGCACTAAGAGGGGACAGTTTCTCGCCTAGTTTATCCCAAAATTTTCACCAGTTTAGCTGTATAGGCTAAAAATACGTTACTCTAGCACAAAAATAGGCAAAGCAGCTATATTTCTCTTTTCTTATTTAACTTGGACACTGGCACTATTTCTTCCTTCCAGAAGTATGACTCTAGTTATTTATGTATTTGATATTTTGGATCAGACAAATTATGCAAAAGGACTAAGCAGTTTTAGAAAAACTGTCAAATAATTTTTGGCTGCTGTTCACCATCATACGTGTCAACAAATCAAAAAAAAAAAAACTACTATCTAACATTTGGTTCAGAAAATTAAATGCAACTGCTTTAAATATTGACACACAACTTCCTAATAGAGTTCAGCAAAATCTATAGCTGCAAGATATTTCAAAGGGATTGTATATTTAAAAAAAAAAATGGCTGCAAATCTGCTCTTTTATTTGTTTGCATTTTTGACAGTTCATGTTTTGTAAACAAATAATTAAATCAGGTTTTATACAAAGGTCTAACTTAACTATTCCAACAGTTCTTTCCAAATGCATACCATTACCTCATAGAAAGCAGATGCTATAAATATCCTTTCTTTACATGAGATCAGTGGCTTTAAATAAAAAGATCAGCCCATCCTTAAAATCAAACCCTGGAAGGCATAAGGCATACTGTCATTCCCTCCAAGACCCTCTCTCACACTTAGGGACATGTGCAGATATTATGTAATTTTATTGCCATATTGTGGCAATTATTATATGTTTATAATATTATATGGTATTGTATTATGTGATTTTATTTATTGTATTTTTATAAGTGCTGTTTTTGCAACATAATAGAACTATTCAACATAGATAATTATCTTATTTTCAATACAGAGATTAGTCATTTTAAATTCCTTTTTGTTGTGTTTATACGTATACCGAGTTACTTCTTATAGAAGAAATGATATGTCCTGCTAATATTTACCTTATTAACAATGCATTATAAACCCAACCACATATGTCCTTTTAAATGAAAACAGGAGGCACTTACTTTGCAAAGACAAGGTTCTGTGCACGGATCTTCATTAATGCTACCAACCAGGCTGCAGTTACATCGCAGGCAGTCAGGGTAGCCCCGATACCCAAATGCACAACGATCGCATTTTTCTCCTGTGTAACCTTCTCTGCATTCACACTGACCTGGCCAAGTCCCTTGAAAACCACAAGCAGATAAACAAACAAGTAAATAAGTGCTGGCAGGAAGCTGGATTCAAGATGTCTCAGCGTTTACAAGTCATTTAATGCTCCTTTTCTATGACATTCCATGTCACATTCCATGCACATATTTGGCATATTACCAGCCCCGCCATCTATTTTTCACGTTTAGAGTACCAGATGCACAGAAACTCCAGCAGAGTGGACTATTTGACAGTTGCTCTATCATTCATAAAGACCAGATCACAGAATCATGATGACTGGAAAACACCTTCAAGATCGAGTCCAACCATAAGCCCTTCAACACCAGGCCTTATCTAACGCACCCCAAGTGCCTCATCTACACGTTTCTTGAACACTGCCAGGGACAGTGACTCCACCACTTCCCTGGGCAGTCTAGGAACTTGGCCAAAGGATCACAACCCTTCAAACGGTTTTACACAGACAAGGCCCTCCATCCCTAGACAAGTTAATGAAGGGTGCTGATATATCTTAAAACGCCTGTAAGTATGTCATGCCTCACCTCTTCCTTCCCAAGCATTTACAGGTATCTGGAAGCAGTACCCATGCAGTAGACACTCAAACAAGACGTCGCTCCCCCAGGTCTCGATGCCCAGAGACATTAGCCAGAGAAAAGTGGCTACTGGCCACTAGCTTAAGAGAAAATGCTCCCTTACCACGCTGTGCGTCAGAATGGTGCTCGTCCTTCACACAGTGGGGACTCAGAGACCCCACGGGGTCACAGCCGCAGGGGTAGCACGGGTGATCCTCATAGGGAGAAATCTGTAAAGCAAGCACTCGCTGTCAAATTCTCTCTAGCTGGGCAAAGGCTACTCACATCTGCTCTTGTCTGGGAGCACTGGTACTGATAGGAGTGAAGACTAAAAAAGTTAGCAGGCAGTAATAGAGCAAGGGACTCAACCTGTGTAATTTTAGCAAAGAGAAGATCAGGAGGCACAGTTCAAAAGCAAAAAAAAAAAAAGTTTTCAGAATAGACATAGTAGCAACTAATGGGCTGGAAGTTGAAAACTGACACGTTCAACATAAATATATATTTTTAAATGTGACAGCAACTAAATACTATGGTGGTTTGCCAAAGAATATGGAAAGCTTTAAGTCAAGAATGGGTATTTTTTGAAAAGATGCCCTCTAGTTTAAAGAGGAAGGAAATGAAGGAAAACCTTGGCTCTCTCTCCAGTGGGAGGACAGTTTACCCAACCACTCTAACTTCCATAATCTATATATCTTGAACTATAGGCAAGGCAATTCACATGGCAATGATTTTCTTTTCTTTCAGGGAAGCCTAAAATTTTCCTTTGAGTTCCTCACATTTAAATCAAATCAGTAACCATCTCCAGATACCTCCTTATTGGTTACAAGATGATTGACAACTTTCCTTAAATGTTCTTGCAGTAGGTGAATCAGAGAATCTAGGGCTCAAGCTTACTTTTCTATGGGGCTTTTACTTACTGTCTAACCACACTCAAACAGATTCACCCTTGCTCTCTGCACCTATTTATGATGGATTTCTAAATCATGGGCTTTCAAAAGTATAAATGGCTCTGCTGAAACAAGACCTTGCAGGGTAGGAATCTGGCTCAGTGTGTCTCATTATAGAAAGCTCTACACACAGTGGGAAGTTCATATATTTAATTCTTCTATTCATATCTTAACAAATATGTTTTATAGAGTTTAGGTCAACTTTCCAAAGAGTGAGACTTGTTGATAAACTGGAAAGTAGACAGGCTCACAAAGAACAAGTTATGCAAAAATCATGGCAATACAAGGAGCAGCATTTGCTGCAATATCTCATCAAATAATCTATTCTAGAACCCTACAAGGGTCCTTTTTAATACTGGCTGATATGAGCTTCTATAGGATGGCATGTAATATTGGTACTTCTGAAGACATTAGATGGGGAATACTGGGTCTTTTTAATACTCTATCCACAGGAGAAATGGCTTTCCTATCAGAACACCTACTCTTTCATATAAGGACTTCAAGTTTTGTATCCAACTCTTCTTTTGTTCTCCATCACATTCTTTTAAAGCAATAAGACCCGCCCTCCCATGCAATTCAAGAAACATTTTAAATTTTTCTCTGAAATTTTTGGTAGTGTGTCACCTACAAAATAGCCTTTACAGTTTTCAGTTAACTCTGTACTTGGTAATATACATGCATGCATATGTATATATATATATATATATAAATTATGCATTTGTATATTAATGTACAATGAACTGCACATTTCATCATATCATGTTGTAATATACTAGAATGAACAAAGCATTAGAATGATAATTCCTAAATCTTACTTTGTGTGGTCTAAAATATCCATCAGCACACATTTCACAGTTGATACCGGTTGTGTGTTGAGTACAGTTTAAACAGACGCCACCTCCTATATACTGGCCATGAATATTTATGCTTCTTTTCTGATCCGCAATACTCTGGTTGTAATAACAATCTTCTGCTTTGTTATGACAGTTGCACTCTAAGAAGGAACAGTAAAGAAATCCACATTTTTTTTCCATTTACATTGTATAACAGTTCCTATAACAATGAAATTTTACAAGCAGTAAACTTAAGAAAAGCATATTGAACCATCTGAAAAGAGTGTTTTTTCCTGCTTAACTATTCTATATGCTTCAGCAATCTCAATACACTCTATTCCCTAGCAAGTAAGCATATTTCAAAGCCACAGTCACCACTTTTAGTAGCGTCTATCTTAACACTACCCTGTGGATCAAACTAAGACAATCCTGTCAGTAGTGAGATGACAGTGTCAGATGTCAATAGTAATGTGTGTTATTACCAGTAGTTATTCTTATGTTTTCTGTCCTTCGTATTACAGAAGAAAATCTACCCAATTCTTCTGCTATGTGTATGATAGACAAAAGCCAGGGAGGCCACCGTGCAAGTACATAAGTATGAAAATGATATAGGTTAGAGGACAGTTGGATTCAGATCCTACACCTAATTTCTAAACAGTGACATTAAGAGCTGTACTAAGAACACCATTCTGCCACTTGCATCTGTAGATTTTATCTAATAGGCTCTTGGTTGTCTGCAGCTCATGCCAGGCATTAGCAATGAGAAGAGAGAAAATGCACGAAAAAGCCCTAGCCACATGCTGAGCTAAATCAAACCACTGGCACCACCGAAATCAATCTCTCAGACAACCTGAATGTAATTGGCCAGAAAGGAAAGTTTCTTTCAAAACATTTGTGCTGCCGGAACAATGTTTGTCTGGCAGAAAATTTATGATCAACATAAGAGATTTGAATTTCAGGTAGCTAACAAAATGACTGATGCTAGTTTTTACTGGAGTATAATATATCCCAAAACTCTTTTGTCTGTTCCACTCTTCAAGCACTGCCACATGACACCTCCACCATAGCCATGAAGGATAGAATATTTAAAAAGACTTAAATTATTATAAGGAGTCTTCCCCCCTGCCTTCACTTAACCCCATGAAAATGATTTAATTCTTCTGGAGAAAAGGTACAGAACTATACTAAACTCAACCTTAAACAATAATATAACAAGCCTTTATGAAACTACCTAAGCCACTGTACATACTTACTCTCACATTTGTTCCCAGCAGAAATGGTTCCTGGTCTCCATGGTTTCTGATGGTACCCAGGACAGCACTTATTACAACTCTCACCACATGTGTTGTGTTCACATTGACATTGCAATTTCTAAGAAAAAAAAAAAGGGGAAAAAAACTGTTTATTGAAATATTTTTGTGTGGGTCATTCAAATAATGTTCCCAAAAGTCTGCCTCAGTATCAAATCTATTTCAAAAAAAAAGCCACCTCACAAATACCCAACAATTGGCATGAGACTGGCCAACCATGCTATGCTGACACAGGGAAGTAACCTTTCTAGAGCAGAATGGACAAATCTCCTGTGTTGTAAACCAGATTGTTTCTTGTAGTGTCCCGCAGTTTTTAAAAATTTAACAGCAAAGATACCCCACTTGTAAGAAAGTAACACTACAAGAGACTGAGATATGCCTATATAGAAAAAGGAGGGAATTTTTTTTTTTTTTACATCATGGAGTAAGATCTCTTTCATACTCTCTCATTCTCCTTAGGCAAATAGCTGTTTCTTTATATATATACACATTGGAAAAGTTGCTCTAAGAAAAGAAGTAAAGAATTTAAAGAAAGAAGAAAAAAAAATAAAGAATACCTTTGTGATTTCATCCAGTGGGCAGCTTCGAGCATGGCCGTAACAAATGCACATGCCACCAACAGAGATGTCCTTTATTGAATAGTAGTACTGCAAAAAAACAAGGTGGAAGAAGGGATGAAGAAAAGACATTTTAATGTATTTATATATTTCCCACATGCACGCATAGTATCAGCACTTCACTATTTTGTGACTTAAAAATTCAAGCAACTATTTCAAGCTTTAAATTTCTGCAACCTGAGGAAATCTCTTTTTGTAGACTTTTCCATTTTTCTCCACACTGGTACAAAACACAGACTGATTTTTAACTTTACATAAGTATGCACCGCTCCTAAACTTGAGGGAAGGCTACCATGCATGACCCAAGTCAAAATTTGCTTGCAAAAAAATCCCTTGTTACTCTATGAGAAGTCAAGAAGCATAACACATTATTATATTTGAGCTTTAGTTTGGGGTGTAAGAGTACGCTTTCTTAAAATGGGAACTCTGCTGTCCCTTAAAACCAGTTTGTCCACATCCTTCCAGGCAAGTCCTTTGCTCATACTGTAGTCTATTCTATCCACATTTTTAGCTTAAGAACTGGTAATACAGCAAAGCAGAGTAAGTTAATATTGCCAGGTGGTGAGCAGAAGCAACATACATAAGGAAGGGATTTAACTTTCAAGGCAAGGAAGAGGCAGGAAATGACCCATCTGGGTTTAGTTACAGCTGCAGTATCAACAGGGTTGGCCTGGTTGAATCCTGGGAAGTATGTGCTACAGGGCGAATGAAAAAGAAATACTTTTTGAGGACACTTCTAAGAAAAGAGTTCAAGACTCTCAGACCTATCAACCCTAGATGTCTGATTCAGGAAGAGCAGGCAGCCCTGGGTGGTCATGCCTGCTGACTCATGCGCTGTTACTGCTTTAAAGGAGTGTAGAGCTGCAGCAAACTAGAATCTCTGATTTCCTATTTAACTTTTAGACTTTTTAGTGGGTTTTGTTTTTTTTTTTATAGTTTGTTTTTAATTTTATGAGTTTGGACTGCAAAAATACTCGAAGACTTAACATTAAGACCTTAACTATAAAGAAGGTCCAGACTGAGAAAAGTAAAAGTACAGCTGTAGTCGTTAGTATTAGGAAAGCTCACTGCCTTCCCTGCTTTATGTCCTTTATCCTTCCTCTTCAATTCACTGTGTGCTCTTCAAATGAAGCCTTGTGCAGCTTGAAGCCAAACAAGAGACTAATGCCAATCAAATGCCACAGAAATGAAATAGCTCTGTTGTCAAACACTTGGAAAAGTTCTACATCAATCCTTTCAGAAGATTACTCAAAGAAACCAATACCATCAATACCAACAACTGGAGTAAAAGTCTTTAAGAACATTAACTATAGAATCCAGAAAGTTGGCAAAGATTGACTTGGTTGTAGTTAGTTGCACAATAGATAAAACAAAATGAGACATGAGAATTTGGGAACCCTGACCAATAAAACCCACTTTTCATGAAAATGGAAGATGTGTAGCAACTCATGCAAAATTGCACTAAGTAGCGTTAAGTGTCACTAAGCCTTAGACCACACAACTGCGTAGCTTAGGAAAGCAATGGGAAGCCATGGGTGCCCTCTCCATCATTTTGTTTCTTATATAACCTGTCATTTGTATGCTTGCCCAGTGAGTCTGCCCTTTTGGGAGTATTTCTTTGTATAATATTAACCATAGACATTTACCAGTCTGCTCTACGGGGATCATCTCAGAAGCTCACTGTTTGGATTACCAGTTTCTTTAAGGCTTGCATGGCACAGTTGGAACAACTGTCCAGTCTTCTGTGCTTGCAGTCCCCTGGCTAGAGATACCCCTACGGAGCAGAAGTAACAGGCAGAACATCCAGGTCTTGCACTTCAGCGATGCTCCAGCTGAAGGAGCATCTCAGAGATCAAAGTGAGAGTGTGGCTGCCTTGAAACTGCTTGTGATGCTCTCACCTATCAAAACTGGGCCAGACCAGGTCCAGGAGAGAACCCTCCTCTGCCCAACAGCCTAGCGATACCTCATGGCACCATACATTAGTGCTCTCCTGCTCAACACACTGGCAAATTGCTCCATGCAGAAGAGTTTGGCAAGAAGCAGCATAACTGCAAAAGGACTCTGGATACAAGAGAAGACAGAAATGCAAGAGCCCTGTTGTGCAAGGGGGAGGACACAGGTGCTTGCTTAGCTAGTTGCTTGTGGATGCTCTTAAACGCAAGTAGCTCACAAGGGAGGAGACGGAAAAACGACTTTCATACACTTGCATCTTCTTCGAGAGGCCCAAACTCTATAGAAATTTGAAGATGCAAAAGCCACTTTTATTGCCGATGTAACTGCCGATACCCTAAACTATAGATCTCAGGTAAATTAAGGAAAGGGTCAAAAGGGCAAAATAAAAAGCCCCAAACACAAAATTTATCCTAGCAGGCAGTGTTGCTAGAGGCTCTGACATGAACACTGAATTTCTCTGAGTGTTTGAAGTCAGCCTAAATGCTCGGTGACTCGATTTATCCAGCTTCAATATCAGATGTGTACAATTAATACTCTAAAAATTCTGTTTCAGCATTTTACATCATTATGGGCTTAAACACAACTTGACTGAGTCAGCCTTAAAATAAGAAAATGAAAACTCATCAGACATCCAAATTCACAATGGCACAGTTTTCAAATATTTCTTTTTATGAATGACAGTGCTAGGAATGAAAATCTTAAAATAACAGAAAAGGTACTGCACAGTTGCATCAAGAGGATCTTCAAGTGACGTTTTTATTAGCAAAAACATGTTTTTTTCCTTTGCTGATGAAGCCGTTTCTAACTTAAGTCATTTGAATATATAAAAAACAAAACAAAATAAAATTCTCTAAGTTCTTCAAAGTTTTCTGTGGTAAGGTGCATTGTTAATAACATCAGAAGGAAAATCAGAGTTACGTTAACCTTTAAAAATAACTGTTTATGAATGGCAAGGCTCAAGTACTTCCTCAAATAGATCAAAATATGCTTCTCCATCCAGTGACAGGAACATTTCTGAGCAATCAGCTTACCCTTCTGGTGACAATGGGATCTAGTTCTTTAGGATCATGATGGCTCAGAGTCATAAGGTCAGCGTTAAGGGTTCTAATACGCTGCAGGCGTAGGCGGATGTACCGTGCAGAAGTAAACTCCAGAAGCTTTTGTGAAGGATCGTCAGCACTTGGCCTGCCATTGATCAACGACGTGTGAATCTAGAGAGAGAGTCTAGTTTAATCATAAACATAATTGTGATACATTTACAACAACAGACACATCAGTATAAGAATTAAAAACATAGAACTTCAAGATTGCTTTCCCCTATTTCAGGACAGTGAGATGTTAACTGGATTTTTCTTCTCCGTGTGCGCACAATACCCGTTTCGCCACTCATACAGCTCTAAAATCACCACTCTAGGCTTAGAGAGTCTAATTTCTTCCTTTGTAGAGATAGCATAAAGAGAAGAAAGGTACAACAAACTAGTCCTCAGTTCCTCCCATCTTCACTGTTGGGATGGAAAGTGTAACTCTAACCATAAACACAGTTTTGCCCCTACAGATTGTCTCCTACACAAGCTGCAAAGATCTTATTGCAAAACGTAGTATCGCACACAAGCTCAGTCTCAGAGAATTAACGGGATGCCCCTAGGCTCTGCTGGGACCATTCCCAAACAATAAGGAACACTGGGTGTTAAGACAGCACAGTGGGAAGCCACAACAGAGACAGCAACAGAAAGCAGGAGGCTGCCACCACAACACAACCCATCTGGCCTCCATCTCAGCCCTCCTAAATTGGCCCCAGTAGGAGGGCTTCTGTTATCAAGCTGCACAACTTACTCCAGCAACAGCCCCTCATAGGGGCTTCTTCCCAGTGCAACTCAGGAACACTCAGGTCATCACAGGGACTTCAAGCTCATGGCCATGTTTTAGACTGCATTTATGTATCTATGCAGAGTAACTTTTGTCACATATAACTCTCCTTTGCATTTAAAGCCTAAGCTTTCTCTGGTACTGCCAGAATCTTTCCACTGCAAATATTTCTAAAAATTCAAAATACATATATTTTTTATTTAAAAAAAAACTTCTGTTATACTTTACAGAAGATAGGGACTTTCCAAACAGTGATTGTGCTTTTTCAAAGATACACAAGCAGACCCTGGAAACGGATTTCACACTTCCTATACTGTAACTCTGGCATTAATGGGCTATCCCAGTTCATTTCAATTATTCATCAGGAGCCCTGATTTCATTACAAAGATTTCTAAAGCAGATTTTCAAGCAATGTACATGAGATTAACAGCAGCACTTTCAGTTGTAAAGTGCTCTTTGAATAGTAAGCATAACACTTCTTTAAACTGACTAAAAATCTAGTGCCTAAACTGGCAAAATGTCAGGTAGTTTTCTGATTTGGCACAAAATATCGTTAGGAAATTTACATCCCCATTCAGAAGTGTGTCCCTTTCACCCTACCGGTTCTTCTGCACCAGGGCAGGCCCAAGCTGGTTGCAGAACATGGGGATGCAAACGAATGCTGGGTACACATATGGAGATATATTTTCAAAAAAGGCAAGACTGTACTGGGAATATTTTAGGCTGCCATTACAGCTATGAAGAAGAGGCCAGACTTTTAAGAATAATGACTCTTGTGAGGTGCAGAGCAATTTAATCATGTTTTATTACACTCAGATGAAACAATGTTCCAGGTAGTGCTGCTTGAATCACTCATTTCAGTGCACATCAGGAAAAATAAATGAGCACAAAATATCACTAATCCAGATCTCTGGCATTCCGGGTGAACTGCCTGTCAGGCATTCGTTACAGGAGGCACTGTTTGCATACAGTTAACTTAAGGGCTTTCTGGTTAATCATGGTGAGAGCCAGGTTAAGTTTCTTTATCTGTTCCATCTGATCTGTAGGGCATATGCTTAGCATCACTGCAACAAATATGTGATTAAAATAAATAGGACTTGATGTCATCTGAATTTCATTCATTTTCTCTTGCTGAAACATAACTTGGAGTTCATGTGAAAAAAAAAAGTTTGTCACGCTTCAGCTGTTATCTACATATGCTCCAATCTTCTTTTTAAATCAATAAGCAAAAACATATTGGCTTCTATTAAATTAAGAGTTGCTAGCATTCTATATGGGATAACACCACATTTTATTACCACATAAGAAGAGCATTCGCAGTAGAATAATCACTGGTTTTAATGTATTTTTCATTATGTGGCTGCCTCTACGAAATAAATTAGACAAGTGAATGAATAGAGTTTGTTAGAAGAAGGAACAATCAGCAGTGAGGCTCCACAACCCATAGCTCTTTTAATTATGCTGCATCCCTGACACAATGCCAAGGCTTGTTTAGGAGCTCCAGCTGTGCAGAGCACTTCAACAGTGTTTGCTGCTCTATCTCACACAACCAGGTGTCCCCAACACAGGGGTTTACTTTATTACATGAAAACCTGGCAGAACATAGAGTCTCTATTGCAATCTTTCAGGGTAGAGTTAACTAATAATTCACAGTTAATAGCCACCATCAAACTATGGGTAGAGAGAGAGAACAAAGAGTTTAGTAACAGGAATATGTAGAGTCAAAGAAATGTTTTACCCCGCCATTTAGAAATTTGTTATCCTAGTATATGATATAAAGGTACTATCATTAAATGCTGAAGGTGATGAACAGGATAACTGCAATCCAAATGTGTGTTAAAGTTGCAATGAGTCCATGCTCATACCCACAGACTGCCAGCCTTAAAGTAAACGTACCTCTCCATGCTCCAGGGGAACTAGTCTGGAATAGTAAGAGGTGCAGATCACCTCGTCATCTCTCTTGTACGTAGGAGGCCCAATTCTTGGGGTAATGTTATAGCGAGTTAAACATTCTGTGTCACTAATTGCATAGTATTGCCAAGGTCTGAACTCTGTGCCATCGATGGAGCGTTCCAAAATCCAGTTTCCAGGTCGTGGAGCATTAGCAGCTTTGATGATGACATATGCAACTTGAAAGACCTGAAGAAAAAAAAAAAAAGAAAATTTTATGCAGCAGAATGAAAGGTTAAAAGACCATCGGAGGTCAATCTGGTACTAAAAATAACATAGTTTTTAAAAGGGTAAAATCTGGCAAGATGACTTGCACAGACCTTTGGCAAAAACTCAGTCTAATCTTTTACGATACTAACAAAGATATGTATCCTTTTTGTCAAGATTACTAACATTACAACAAAACTTGTTTATGTGACTAAAGAAAAATCAAATATATTCAGCTCATTTTTCTGTGATAACTTAATAGCTGAAATATGCATAGACTGTAGATTTCAGGATGAGTCAGATATGGCTTTCTTTTCATGGAAAAAGTGCTATTTAGTTTTTTTTTTTTTTGGACCACAGAGGTCTTCAAAGACGTGATTTTCTTTTGCCAGAACAGCTGCAGTCCAAATAACCCTTTGTTTCACATTTTAGCTGGGAGTTTAATCCTCTCAGTAATAGCTTTTCTGATAAGCTTTTTACACCCTATATTAAGAATTTCTTTCCGTGCATTCCATTTTCATTGTTACATTTCAAGTTACTGAAGCAGAGGGCTATATACAGTGTTTGCTGAAAAAGCACAGAGACAAATAAGATGTACGTAACAAATATAAGTGTGATAACCTTATTTAGAAACAGTGATTGTTTTACGATTTGGAATTTCTCAGCTATATTGATAGAGTGAAAATTTTCTTACAGTTGTGGGGCCAAAGTCCACCCCCACAACAGCACACTCAGTGCTTCTGTGAGTAAGCAGGAAAGTAATTAGTTTCATACCACCTTTGCAGTGAGCCTCTCATGGCAGCTAGGTAACCTGCACTGGCCACTAACTAGGCACCACATCAGGCACCAACACTTAAGTGCCCTTATTCCAAAGCGGTCTTCTTCCTTAACTAATAACTATTTAAAATTGGCCATTTTTGCAAATTTAAGACTCCTTATTTGAGTTTGTTTTATATGCATGCAATATCAAGCCATATTTAGACAAAAGAAAAATGCCATATTATCCAGCCATCTCCAGTGTCTGCATTCTCACTTGAATACACTGCCTGCTTGGCAGAAATTATAATAATTTCTGCCTGCATGTGCAGGATTAACATGGGTTTCAGCTCCAGTTTTGGCCATAATCATTTCTTTCAACTGTTTATAAATACACATTTATTTCTTTTTTTACAATGCAGATGGAAGCCAGAACCAGAACAGTATTTGCAGTCTAAAAGCCAAAGGAGGAAGAAAAACATAAAGAGTGATTGCAATTGTGTGTGCAGTTCAGGAAGCTACGCTGAAAAAAAATCTTTATGTGAACAGAGTTTTGCATAGGAGACTTGCAAACATGAGAAGGAAAAAGTTTTGGTGATATCTTTCTCAGGAATACTTATGGTGATACCTATGGCTCAGTTTTGATTAAAATTCAGCTATAACTGACAGCTTTATATACATCTGGGCTGATTTTGTTTCAGGCACTCCAACTGTATCCATTGAGCAGATATACTTCCAGTGGTTTCAATAAATATGAAAATTTACCAAAACCAAGGATTTTATCTACTGATTTCAGCAACACAAAGCAGACATAAAGGGAAGCCAGCTTACTGTTTAGTCACAGCATTACAGTCTTAGAAATATAATTTTTATGGGCTTGCAGCACAGACTCAGAATTTGATCAAAGTTAAGTGAAAACCAAGAATTATAATCCAATTTTCACACAGGGAAGAAAAACTTATGTGATACCAACAAGCTTCAATCAAGGAAACATTAAAATATATGTTTTTAAAGTGAACAGAATGGAATTCAGGTAGACTGAGTCAAACAACTGTAAATCCCTACACACCACCTGGATCTCATTAATTAACTGGGTTTTGCACGAAGAGAATTTGGGGTGTCATCTTTTAAATACCCGTAAGCTGAGGCAAGTAAAAGCCACTTATTTGTGTGTGTATTTTCTGCATCACATAAAAGAGAACTGAAGAAGGAATTGCCATGCACCTAGAAGTTCCTTTGAAGTTAGTCATCCTGTTCAAATGCACAAAGATGCAAGACTCAAACACCATTTTTTTTCCATTGCCATGGCAGAAAGTTTTCCTCAAAGCCTCTTTATACCTCTTCTCTTTATTTATTTTCCCTCTCTGTTTGCCATCATCAACTAAAATGCTTCCATGCTTATTACACAGTCGACTGAACAACAAATGTTCCACTTTTGATTACATGGAGATTTTTCAAGACCCATTATAGTCTGCAGCTGATGTAGCTTGTTTTAAATCCAGTTTCAACCAGTAACAATGAGTTACCCTTCGTCACAAGCTATAACTGTAGCCACTGCTGCAGAAATAAAAGTAAGTAATACTCACAGGATTACAAAGGTTAAATATAGTTGGAATAAAAATGTTTTGGAATTAAGGGGAATGAGCCAACTAAAGAGAAATATTCTGTCAGAAAGTGTGCATGCATCCTACTCCATTTTATCACCACATCATAAAGTCAATTTTTTCCAGAAGTACAGCAGTCACGTTTGATACTCATCTAAGGACAGATTTTTCCCACATATCTACAGTTCACTAAGAGCTGAAATTTAGATATTTCAAGTCAAGAATCCAAAACAGGCATCCATGAAGCATCCAGTGTTCTGCAAACACTGAAGTGTGTGCAGCCAGCCTGCACAGAAAACTGTTTTCTTCTTTTGCTCCTGGATCCTCTGGAGAGGACTATGCACAGTCCCTAAGTACCTAAACTTACTTCATAAGTAAATTCACAGGATAGTGAATACAGGCAACATCAGGAAAATTTGTCAGCCCCTGAAATGATGCAGGTTAAATATACGATTTATACAAAGGATTTTGTATAAATGCTACTAAGAAGTCACAGGACAACCAGGCAGTAGGAGGTATTTTCTCCTGGCTTGCTTTCCCAAGCAAGGGGATGAAGAGGGAGGCAGGGAATGTAGGTGTCCCCAGCACCTGAAGATCTAGACATTTGAAGAAAAATCATCAGGTAGAGGTTTGGGAGACCTCACATCACAGAGCCTCTGCAAGGGATCTGAAGCAGCAATTGTATATAATGTAAACTGATTTTCCAACACCCTTGGAGTGCTTCCTTAAGATTTCTTTTATGAGTTCTCCAGGACTGAACAGTGCTGAAGGAAGTTTCCTGCTGCTTCCCATCACTGTTCACTGCCTACCAGCTGGCCACCTGATAAACCCGAGCTGTGTGGCATTGAGCTAATGATTTCTACATTGTAATCTGACTGGGTAGCTTTCCCAGAACTAATTTCCTTATTGAGCTGCAAGGGTAAAAAGGGCAAGCCAAAGCAAGTTAGCAATTCCCAAGCAGCCGTAGATTAGAAAGTGTCATTTTACAGGCATTTCAGTCCTGACTGTAAAGAGCAGCCAAATAAACTTGTACCAAAGAACATCTCCCTTTGCAGAAATACCAAGGTAACATCATTTATTCTGCTTTATTTTAGCCTTTCTCCTAACAACCTTGCTTCCCTGAATGCAGATTCAACAGCACCACAGGCATTATCCTAAAATAAATTTATAAGCAAACCCTTCTCCCCACTCCTCAGGCAATTTTGCATACTATGTTGCTCAAGGCTAAATTTAGCCAGCAGTGGCCACAAAGCAGATGTTAGCCCAACATCCCTATTTCCAGGGGCTGTCAATGCTCTAAAACCCACGCCAGTACATGCCCTGGCAAGCACAATCTTCCTTGGAGTCCTTTTGGATAAAAACTCTCAGCTCTATTTTTCAATATACATCAATGGAGACAACTGTAAAAAAGATTCTGTCTTTTCATAACTAGAGCTATGTGGGCCCCTCATCTCCAAAAGAGAAAAATTAAAGGAAAAGATGAGTCCCAACAGATTAACTTTCCCAAATTTCCAAAAAGCCTAACTAATTGCTAACTAACTGCTAGATTAAATCTGTATCCTAATTCAAATCTAACTCTACCAGATCTTGGAAAAAAAATAAATGAGGATATAATTTCAGGATCTTATTCACTGTCCTATTGCATACCTTGCAGAAACAGCATTAACATAATGTAAAGCACATAATGCAGAAAGCTGCTAAATGAACAATCCTGGAAGAATGCAAGGCTCTTGGCAGACTGGTTTCTCCAAGTTTTATACATTCAGCTAAATCTTTTCCTTCAGGGTTAGTGTAGAGAGACAATCTATAAAACAGAAAACTTTTTCAAAATGACTTGACAAGGCTTGTGGTGCAAAATCGGGTTCTGCTCAGTAGTTTCAGCACATCTACATCTGCTTACCAGAAAAGATTCTTTTTCTCAAGATTTCATTTTACTGTCAGAAAAGGCTAAAATGAATCTATGCAACCTTTCAAAAAGTAGGAGCCTACATGAAGGGATATGCTGAGTATCAGCCTATACTATTCATAGAAATATCTTTTTAAGGAATTAAGTTTTCTTTGGGCTTTTATTACAGACTGTGAGGCCTTGCAATTGTTTGCTATGTTTCCCTCTGAGGAGTCTGTGATGTTAGAGCACACACTGGTCTATATCCAGCAGGGTCTGTAATCTCCAGAATTATCTTTTCTTTATGAACTCGACTCATTATATGCAACATTATCTTTGGAATAGAGGACAACTTAATTTTACTCAAGAGGCATAGAAATGTACATTTTACATAGAAATGTAAAGATGAGCACCTTGAATCTTGTGCCATCTGTTTTAAAGCAACAGAAAACTTTAAAGAAACTTGTCAAGCAACATAAACTGGCATTGGGCCAGTGAAGCCAACTGAGTGGTGTCTTTTTACATCAGTTAAGGATTTGTCCTTACAGAATCTCTTCTTGCCAAGTGATTTCAAGATGAAAGCTCCAAACAAAGTGTAAATATTATTACCATTATATCTGATTTTCTGATAGCAGAAACTACAAATTAATCTTACATCAGCCTTTGAGTAGTAATACAGTATTCATGAAACATTAATGAACTCTGAATTAATCAGATAGTGGACTGGTTTTCAGGTTTTCATGACTTTGTATTTTGGGCCTTCTAAGAACAAATGATCTTGTTTTCAGTTGAAAAACTGTGATGTGCAAACTTCTGTCATGCTACACTCAGCTCAAAGTACCTTTGAAAAGTCTCAAACCCAGTAAAACCGAGGAAAGCATTCTCCATTTAGCAGTGCACCAAATAAAGGATTTACAGGTGGACCAAGCAAGGTATGACATTTAAAATAATCAAGATTTTAATTCATTATCGTTTTGCAAAGTAACTGGATAGAGAACTCGTCCTCAGGGATAAATTCCATTATGCATTTTGCCTCCACAGAACTGCCGGTGTAGGAAACCAAAGATCACAAATCTTAAGTAGCAAGTATCTTAATGCTTGCATACTTGTATTTACATACCTCATTGCTAAACAACTCTTTATCCAGCTCTGGATCTTTGTCACACAATTAATATAAAAGGAAAAAAAAAAAAGCAAAAGTTTTAGGGAAAGAACAGAATTAATGTATTCATAAAATATATGTGTACTTATTTTTCATGATCCACGTGAGCTGCATAATTGGGATGTGCATTTGTTATAAACAGCACATAGATTCCAAAGGAGAAAGATCTATTAGCAATTTAGGTCCTCATTTTATTAGCTGCTCTCCTAGCTAGACTCCATCAAGCTACTCTTCCGTGCAGCTGTTTTTAGGCTAAATAAATTAAGTGCAAGGTAGAATATTAGCTGAAAGAATACTCTGTTCCCTTTGAGCCAAGAGGTGAATACAGCCAACTGACACAGATCGCTGCCAGAAATTCACCTAGAGTAAACTGAAGTGAAGAGTTTTCATCCGCTTCCCTGCGTTTGCCTCGACTACCTGCCAGCACTGGCCAGCCCTGACCGCTGGGCTACATCTCTGTGCTGCACATGCCATACAGTGGCAATAATCTCAAAATTAATTTATTCTGGTATTGTTATAACTTTCAGCAATTACTCAAGTATCATATATAATGACCAGATGCTCATTCTTCACATCACAGAGGGGGGTGAATGCGTCCTGTTGAGAAAAAGAAAGGCTGTATTCACTTTACCACACAGTTTTAATGCACGAATCTTGGAATGGTAAAAAAAATGCTAAATATATACAGCAATGCTAGACATACAGATTTTCAGGAATACTTCCAAAGCTACAGTAAAATGAGAAGTGCAGAATATTCTGCAAGAAGGAAATATTTTCGGTAAACAGTTACTAAAATTAGAAAGGTCCTTTATATATATACACCTGTATCCTTTGTTACTTTTTACTTGTGCCAACTCACTAATAATTAGTGCACTCAGTCAGCTCTAATAACTCATTGACTCCAAGCAATCTTTATTAACCAAATCCTGCCTCGCAGAGTAGTAATTTACATTCCCATTGCATAGTCCTAGATGCCTTCTGTCTCTCCAGCCCTCAAAGGAAAACACAGAAGAAAGGCCCCTAGGGGGAAACTTTTCAAGTCAAATTAGTGAAACTGAGCATGGGTCAGGAGAGGAAAGACATGTATTCGGGGAAACATCAACAGTGCTAAGTCTGGAGACCAGAAAATTTAGAGGGCAGTCGGCTGGTGTGTTTCCAACGTAAAAATGTTGTAGGAGGATAAAAAGAAGGCATGCCCCCCTCCCGCATTCTTCCTTTCTGTTTGTCCAAACTAAACATGAAGTCAACTACTCAAACAACAAGAAAGTCTTATCTTAACCTTTTCCTGCT
>NW_010584018.1:17618-34943 GCF_000705375.1 Tinamus guttatus | reverse complement strand
CTTTCACCAACAGTACCTCTCAAGTATGCATTTTCTGGTGAGAAACATAGCTTCTCCATGATTTTAGGAGCGTGTGGATATTAATAATCTGTTAAACTGGGACTCTGAAACAACCCACACAGGCCAATACATGAATCTCTTTAGAACAAATCAAGAAAAAGACAACAAAAATATAGGGATTGGAAATAATTTTGACTCTTTTTTCTTAGAATGAAAGAGGCTTTTACATCTTCCATGTCCAACTGACAAATTAACAAATGGCCTGCGCAGTCCAACAGACTCCTGCCTAAGAACATTGTAAGCTACAAGGATGGGAAAAAAATCCCTCCAAGTTTTGCTGTGAAGTTCCAAAGCAGGTGAATCACCTTCTCTCCACATAGTTCCCATCTCCACAGGCTCACAATCGTTGCTTAGAGAAACAAAATGTAAGCTCAACAGGACAACACAGCACCAAAGCCCACGGAAGAAATTCAGAGTTTTTCTCCCCAGTGCTTCTTCCAGCAACATAGTTATCAGGGCCAGTCAGAAGTTAGAAAAATGGCAAATTTCTCTCAGAGCAACTCTGCCCCATTTTAAGTGTGTTTTGTTTTCTAGTCCTTGTGATATCCTTGAGCTGACAGGAGAATCTGACTGTTTCAAGAGTGCTGGAGATCTTGCAAATGAACGTTCTGACCTTTTATGCTTTACTCTGACCAATGCATTGCATTAATAGGTTTAGCTATTTAATGCAAATCTACAATAATACTGAGAAAAATATATACAATTTAAACGGAAGAGATTAATTAGAGATCTTCTGTAAGATAATTGATGTAAAGCAGTAATCCCTCATGTCACTTGTTTTTTCTCCCTTCTTTAACACTCAGCATCTGACGCACATATGGAGCAAGAGAGTTCATATTTGGTAATACACTATGTTCTACTTTCATGCAGTAAATGACAGTTTTACTACATCCCACTCCAAGCCATTTACTCTTCTCTTATTGAGAAATTGCACAGTCAGTGTGATAGTTAGAGTTAATAAACAGAAAAAGATGTATCTTGACAAACACTATCTGCACCTGTGACAGCTATACCCTGAAAACAGTTTCCTGCCTGAAAATAAGACTTGGATAATCTAGACCTGAAATCCAATAAAGAACTGAGACACCCTCTTGTTTAAAATCACAGTTTCACAGCCAGTGTTAGATTTCCCACTCACAGGTGCTACTGGATGACTTACTGCTAAACACTGCACAGTCTGAACACCCACGGAGAAATGCAGATGATCACCTGGGCTTATAAGCCATGTCAAAAATAAGTGGTCCAGTGCTCAACACTACTCACCTGCCTGAGATCCAAGGTGATGGTGACCCAGTGGTACTGCCTCCCATTCTGTATGCTGGGACTTTGCCACCAGTTATTAGTACCATCAATTGCACTAGAAATCGGGTGTTGCTCTGTTTTAAAGCAAAAACATGAAAATCTCTTAAAAACACAACACAGTGTATTTCCTCTAGCCCCATACATCTAATCCTTGCTGAGCACCATTATTTTCTTTCATAAGAAGTAAAAGGTGAAATAGGTCTTCAGGTAATAGGCTGACATTAGACACTGAGGCGCTTCGGGGCCACCTTCTGCTGGCCCTTTGCTCAAAGGCAATGTCACACAAGCAGAGGGACTAACAGCACTAATTGTGTGACTCCAAATATCCCGTATTCACAGGAGGGGTCAAAAAGAACCACACAAACCAATGGAAAAGGATCTTACCTTTGGGATTGGCGCTGTTGTGGTCGCAGACGCGGCACTGGGCGTTGCGCAGAGGCCGTCCTGGGACGTGCTCCACCAGCTTGCAGAACATCTCCGGCCCTTGCTCCCCGCAGGTGGCATTGGTGGAGATGTGGGCATTGCTGGCCAAGTTGAGGATAGCGGGGAAGAGACCTTCAAATAAGGAAATCGATACTATTAGTTTTATAAAATAATCATGATTTTGAGCAAAAAATAGCCATGATGCTGCGACAGATCCCTGAATATACAGTGTTTCTATGAGATACAAGGAAATATAATGAAAAAAAACATTATTTTATGGGAAAAGAGTATCTCTCACGTACGCCAGGATAGCACAGCAGTGGTCAGGTATCTCCAGCCCTGCCAGGGAATGCACGCCTGGCTCCCACAACCCAGCTCCAGTCCCAGTCCAGCCCAGCCTCAGGATCCTAACCCAAATGCTCAGGGCAAGGGAACAGGCCCTGTCCCACCTGCAGCCCCCAGCACCAGCCCTGGCAGCCACACTGACAGCAGTAACTCCACGCCACACTTGGGTGCTTCAATGCCGAGGAACACACAGGTTACTAATTTTTTTTTATACCATATACATTTTTCACACCATGAGTTTATCAAATTCAGGAGGGAAATTGTCTCTCTCAGAAGAGATATAGGGTACGCAGCAAGCACTTTATTGGTGTGGAAAATGGCATTTAACTGGCAGTCTCGGAAGCAAAAACACCAGCGACTCAAACCACACACTCTGAACTTTAAAAGTTTGACAAAGATTACATTTTAGACCTTTGCTCTTGGCTTTTTCCAAGCCACTGCAAAGTCTAAGGGGGATTTTGTTTGCTTTATTAATCACTGTACAGCACTTCCAAGCAGCACTGTTCCTGTGCACTATAATAATGAAAAAACTCATGAAAGCTTTGAGGCTTACTGCTACCAGATCTGGAATTCTTTATATTTCTAAATATTTCTTAATATTTTTAAAATGAATGAAGTTTTACTTTAGCTTAAGGGTCCTACTGATAAGATTTAAAGACTACTCTATGTGACAAGATGTTAAGCATAGCTTCTCAGCAATTGCAGGTTATCTTTTTCCAGCTTTGTTTCCAGAACTTAAACCCTCTTATTTCTTGCACAATTACATTTGCATTCATGTCTATAGGAATTAAAAAGTACTCCTTTTCTATTCAGGAGTAACTTTGAAAAAGATATACAATTTTTGAAAAGAAACAATCCCATGTTTAGAGATTAAACACAATGGGCTGAAATCAAAGCTAGAGACCTGGTATAGCATACTAAGAAAGAGCAATGCAAGAATCACTACTGTTGCAATAGACATATATAGATTTTTTTTTTTACTTACAAGGAATTTTGATCACAAAAAAAATCTACTCATGTCTGTTAAAACTTTTATTTCACTAGTAAAACAACATGGACTCTTTTACTTCATTAATCTGCAGCACGTATCATAAGAGATTGCAATATGTAGTGTAGTGTTCAGAGCTGTACATCTCAGCAGGCGAAGTTCAACACTCCTTTAACTTAAACAGAAAGTCTTTGTCTATACAATAATCGCATTATCCTGGAAAACCTGGGGGAAAGTTTTAGTGCTCTTTAAACTTTTTCTTCAGCTTTGAAAATGTGGCTAAATCCTAATCTTTTCACCACAGTATGAATAGTATATAGGTTTTTTTTTTTTTTTAATGTGCGATACTCAAAACTTTAAGAGAGAAGCAGAGTTTTCTGCCATTTCCTTGAATTCTTAATTGATTTAAATTAAATCTCAACTAGACTATATTCCTTGTTTGTATTATTTCCCCAGCCTGAGGCAGATGAGAACACTGAAGATATACTATTGACTATTTCAGCGAGCATATGCTTCCAGTAGCAGGTATTCTACAGAGCCTTCTTTCATTTCTTGACGTATTAATGCAGTCTCACTCCAGATGTAGAGCTGAATACATGCAGGCAAAGCAGAAATGCAGCCCTCTATTTCCTCACTAGACAAGAAAACTCCTTGATGGAAGAGGGCACTCTCTTTTACATTACTCACTAATGATTTAAATTCATCTTCATTCAGTATTCATCACCATTCCTGTAGATGTCTATCAGCCCGTCTTCAAGAGTTACCCATAGTTCTCAGGTCATTCATTGCATTCACTCACCCTACACAAGAGCCCAACCACTGGTTTCCATGGTCATTTGTTACAGCCACATAATTTGCCTTCAACAATCTTCAGTCAAAAGATTTGTGCCATAGGAAAAATGAAGTTCTAAAGAAATGGTGCTAATGGCAATCACTTTGCAGGGCAAGTTTCAATTCAAAATCTCAGGCACAAATCAGGTTCAAAGCTGAATGTCCTTCGGGCCATTCTCTCTGACCTCAGCCCTTTTGTCTGCTTGCCATCAAGCAATTTACTGACTTTGTAACAAATTCACTGCATGATATTGAAATGAATAATTATATGGTGACATTAAGGTCTCATGACAAGTTTTCCAGATCCCAGAGACATAGGAGGAAAGGGCATTTCACTCCAACTGGAGTTTTATCCCAGGGTCCAAAAAAACCCCAAGAGATTCTCTGTTTCATCCTGCAAGGCACTACATTTCCCCTAATCACAAAGAAAAAGAAAAAAGGATGTTTAGAAGAAAAGCGTTGCATCTTTACAGGACTTCGTTCCTCTTCAGTTATTTTACATGTTCTTAAAAGTCAACTACTCTGAATGAGGCATTCAAAAACTCTTTACACACTGCTTTTTTTCTTAAAAAAAAAAAGAAAAATTAAAAAATGGTACAATATATTTCCATTAACCTTTTCAGGTAAGGAAGAGATGGTAAGGAGAGACAAACACATAATTAGCCACCTAAATGAGCCATCTATGAATAACAAGGTGACACTGTCACCCTACCCTGGCACAAAATTCAAGTGACCGTATCAGACACAAAAGTCTGGCAGAAGATATCATGTATCTTTAAACTGAATATCTAGAAAATTTTATTTAGATTCTGAATGACACAGGAATTTTTACAGTTTATCATCTCAAGATGACCACAAATGATCAATTCAGATTTATCATATTTATTCTCAATAAAAGGAAGTGCTAAATACAAAATCCTCACTGTTTCACAGCTGAGCTGTCAGGCTCGATTTTCACATTATAGGATCATAGCAAAAGGCTTGAAAGAGCCCTTGACAGATCTGCATATGAATGGCAACAATATGTAGAGAATTCAGTGGGAGAGTTATCAGCCTACCAGTTTAGTTTGGGTGACTATATTTCATTTGCTTAAATAACTTGCAACCAATTTTGTAAGCACTTAATATTTCATTTTTCTACCACTGACACCATCTTTGGGAACCACTCTCTAACATATTATGAAAGATTATTGTGGTCCTTAGAAAATGTAAAAGAATTGTTAAGTTAAACACGTTTGCTTACTTCTTCTGGCCAGCCTTTTTGTGATAAGATAATCTTCAGTTTAATTTCCTCCAGTTACTCAGCAGCTGCCTGCAAGGCCAAAATCGAAGAAATTCACACAACACCTAATACCAGAATATGACAAGAAAACAGGTTTTTAGGTAGAGGAGGATGTGAACCTCTTTAGTTAAGGTGTGTCAGAGTGCCATTCTACTCCGATCCTTCAGAATAAGTGGGGGTAGTTGGAGCATGAGGCTTCTTGGAGCCGATTCATAGGGCGGATTATTTATACAAACTAATGAATTGACATACACTGTTGCCTAAAACACTGTTTTCATTCAGGAGGGTTAACCCCATGTCATGAAGCAAAGGACAGTCTTACGGCCTAAGCTTCCTTGGTTACTATTCAACTTAAGATCACATTCTAAAGAGATCTTCACAATGTCCACATTACAGAGATGAGTTGCATCATCTTCCCTGGAGGCTCATGTTAATCCTTTGTAGTTTTATAAGTTTTCTTCAGTTAATTACCAACCCAAAATAAGGCTACCAAACAACCCTGAAATTTTCTTTAAGAATTTCAAGGATTTGCAGCATTTCTTCAGGATTCAAGGTTTCTGGCAACACCAATGCACATCTGTTGATACATTCTGGATACACTTTGCTTCACTATGCATGAGCAGATCAGTTCTAGTGTATTTGCACAGTAGATCTGACACAGCTGGAATTTCTGAGTGTATTGTCTACCTCAGGTAGCCTGAACATGCACAGGAACATTAGTGCACTCTCTAGACAAAAGACTTAATCTATACTTACATATCACAGCACGTACATACAAATCATAAATGGAAATATAGCAACCACGTGCGGGTGTGATCCTTCTCTGACATTTAGCAAATGACTCATATAATGAGAATATAAGCCTAAGGACAGAGATAAAATAGAGCTAAAAGACATGACACAGCACACTGACAAGAACTTTAGGGCTGCAATAGCAGGTCTGCCAAGCTAACTCATAATATAGTAAACACTTTTATTCTCCAGACCCATCAAGGAACTCCGAAGTCATCTGAATAACTCAGAGCTATCCACAGATGGCTTTGTTCCAGTAAAAAGAGATCTTTATGTTAAATGTTCAACCTGGTGAAGGACATATTAATATAAAGAACATTCATATGATGAGAAGGCCTCTTCTTTGAGAAGGCTGAGAAGCTCTTTCCTCTTACTGAAATACCTTGACACACTTCAGGACGCTGGATGTATCTTGTACAGCGAGATCTCTGAATGAAACTCCAACTCCATTCTTGATTAATGACTTCAAAAAAAAAAAAGAAAGAAAAAAGAAAAATCTAAAACAGATCACTCAGTAAAATAGTAGTTATTCGTCACTGCACTGTTCCCAGTGCAGGGAGAGTAGTTTCATGCATTCTGGCAAAAATCCATGGGTTGTATGTCTGACAGTTTTCGTTCTGGATTCATCTCTATACAGATGGCACATGAAGAAATTAAGATCTGTTCTTTTGAGAAATCTCTTCCTAGCATCGATACAGTTGATGACATTAAATCAATTTCTTCTGCAAAAACTGTTGTACAAACAAAAGTGTGCATACAGCACCAAATACATTCAAGAAGCATAAACTTAAGAATAAGATAAGCTAATAAATTTATAAGGATAAACTTAAGAATAAGCTAAGCTAAACTTAAGAATAAGCTAATAAACTAATACACTTCCTGACATTCTAACTTGGAAAAAAATTCTTACTTGCAGGTCATACACGAATCTGTCTAATAATCTCAGAAAAAAAAGACTAAATTAGGGCTTAAAAAAAAAAAAAGAAAAAGAAAAACAGAAGAACTTACGGGAAATGAAGGGAAAAGATTATCTGAAGCCAGCCAAGAGCTGGATCCAGATGACAGAATGTTTTCTGGATTTTTCATTACTGCATACAATGAAATCTCCCAACTAGACTTCAGTGAGAAATTCTACTGATGCATTCAGAAAAACAACAGCTTTGTTTTCCAAAACTGCCTTGGCTTTTTGCACTGAGAGTAACAGAGCAGCAACTTGTCAGTGAAGAAAGTAAATGCAACTTGAAAAAAAAACACAAAGAGTTGATGTGTGTGGTAACAATGAGCTTTTCATTGTGTCATTTCTCAAACACAGAAATACTTGAAGGGTTCTAATCTCATTCACAAATTATTTTGCAAAAAAAAAAGTCAAATAATTTGCAGTTCATAACAATCAGGCAATGTTGAAGTTTGCTCACAAGCAATAGATCTTCAGTTTATTGAAAACATTTACAGAGGACTCAGTGATAGTTGTTCAGAATAGTTTGAAGCACTCTGGGTTGACACAAATGGCTAAGGACCAAAATGTAATGAAATGCAGCAAAGCATTCATACATTAAAATGTATAAAACATGTAATGGTACTCTACTGCGGAAGTTGAGGTCACATTCTTCATAACATTCTCAAAGACATCTTTCAGTACACAGCTTTTAGTTTTAGTTTCTCTGTTTTATTTAATTTTTAGACCAAAAGAGATTAAGGAAAAGTACAAAATTCTCAGACTTGGGTTCATTTTTTTTTTCTTGATCAATACATGATCATCTTAGGAAGCAAGAAATTAAGCAGTTCGATGACTGATACTCCAAATACTGTTCGATGACTGTTCGATGACTGATACTCCAAATCACACATTTTTCTGCAGCCCTAGGGAGAACTTCCACTAGGAGAATTTCCACTAGCATAACACAAAGTTTGAGGTTTAATAGGAAGGTATGGCTTTATAAGCAGCCCCTTCTACAAACTTTAATTGTTAAAGTTAAATTAGGCTATTTCAGATTAAGAATAAAACCTCAATACTAAGAAAGATTATTAAAAAAACATTCTCATGTAATTTCTTCATTAGAAGACTACTTTGTTCTACTGGAGGGCAAAGCTTGCTAAAAATTTCAATCATGGAAATACTAGATTGGGAAGTGAGCGTGTGTGTGTTAAGCACATGAGCATACTAAGTATGCCCACTGTTCTCAAAAGCTTTCAATGAGTGGTACTCCTCAATGTCTCCCGAGAGTCTACCCTGGCAAAAGGTATCACTTTATCACTTGAAAAGATACAAACTCTTTCTTAGTCTTTGCAGCAAAGATGACTCACTTCTGTTTGTCTTTTGCGATCCTCTTGATAAAAGCTGTCCATTTCCCCAAAGGCTGTTATCACATCCCCCTTTTTTCTTTTCCAGACTAAAGAAACCATCCTTTCAACCTTTTCTTAGTCAGTCTGCTAAACCTCTTGTCCTTCTGAACTCCTGGCAGTTTGCATCTCTCCATGCTGCAATTCTTCAGACCTCACCAGCACCAACTGGAGTAGAATAATGTCTTCATTACTTACGACACTGTTGTTAATACCTCCAGTATAGGATTTGCACTACAGTTCAGTTTGCATTCCAGGGGCAAGGTCCTTCTCCCCACTATACTGCTGTCTGCCCAGTCACAGAGGGACAAGTACGCTCCCCGGCCAGGGCCATGGGCTCGGGTTAGGTGTAAAACAGACTATTTTGCAGCTTTTCACTGAGCACTCTTAACCCTTTGCTTTTAGAGCAAACTGCTGATTATTTTACAGTTCTAATTTCATAACTCTTGTGAAGCAATTCCAACATACATGCCCCTGAAGAAGGAACAACATCTCACAGTAAATGTAACCAAAAATACTTTCCATGAACCCTGTAAGCTGCTAGAGCACAAACAACTACAGACCACCAGATCCTGTCCCTTCCTCTGCCCAAATGACAAAGGGTTTTGCTGCCGAACATTCTCTCTGTTGCTTGTGTGCACTCAGCAGAATTAATGAGGGCCCTAATGTATATGCAGCACTAGCAACAACAGGCATTTAACTGCTGTGGTCTGTCTGGGACTAGCTAATGTGCTAATTAATGGCCAGTGCTCAGAAATCAATTTGAAAGAAGTATAACACTGCAAATAAAGATGCATTCTCACAAATTCAGACTGGAAACAGAAAGACCAGAAGTTTGTTTACTCAAGAATGAATATCAGCTGTACTATTTTCCTCTACCAGTTTCCTTCATGTTGTTTGTGATGATTAAAAAACAGTCTAACACAGTTTGCATGTCTTCCTTCATATTCTCAAATTCTCAGCAATCAGGCCATTGGACAAAACGAAGCATTTGAACAGGGAAAAATGTTTTCCCAGAAAGAACTCAGAAAATCCTGAACCCTAATAAAATGTTGTATTCCAAAAAGTGCAAGTAGCGTGGTCAATTTAAAACAAAATATGAAAATAAAGGTAAGAGAGGGAAGAAAGCCACACATCCCACTCATGTTTTAACTGGAAGATCCTAAGTATTCCTTTATGCAGTATCAGGGGATGGGGAGTTAAGACTGAGAACAACATTCACTAAAAAAAGAAAAAAAATCCATGACAAGAAAAACCCCAGTCTTCTAGATTGAATGCTTAAGGAAAAATAAAGAATAAAGAGGGACCAAGCAAAGCTAACACATCTACACAAGAGACTGAAGTTTGTCACCTATTTGCTCCACAATTTACTACATGAAGTATACAAGGTTTTCAATACCAAACGTGGGCTATCTCATAGTTTAGCCTAAACACTAAGACAAGATTCATGCTCTTCAGATTATGAAGCCAGATGCTAACAAATTAGAAAATGTAAAGTTTACCGTGGTCTACCTTCACTTTGGAGAACATCTTTTCCTAAACACTAAGACAAGATTCATGCTCTTTAGATTATGAACCCAAGTGCTAACAAGTTAGAAAATGTAAAGTTTACCATGGTCCACCTTCACTTTGGAGCACATTTTGAGCCCAAAAACCTCAAAAATGGGAAAAGAATGGGATGATGCAAAGACTCTTTCATAATGTATACAAACAAAAGGGCAGTAGACAACATAAGGATGGGGAAACATGGGTAAATTTGGCATTTAACTCTGGTTTGTTAATTACTCTAATTAGAGGAGGATAATTTTTGCACATTTAAGAGAAAGTGACATTAAATTCTATTTACCAGCCTCCACCATATCAATGTTTCATTGCATAGTATTGAGAAATTTTGAGCAACTACCTTTCAGTATCACCAAACTATCTCTGTAAAGAGTTATCTTGTTTCTTAAAGTAGTGCTTGGCATATTTGACAGTCTTCTGTGAAAACCCTCAGCAATTTGAGGGAATAAAAAAATTCCTTGGAAATACAGTAAGTTTATTAACTTTCATTGCAACCCAGTACATTATTTCAACCATCATGATTTGATCCTTAAAAATTTCCAAAGATTTGAGTTAAAAAAAATGATGTTTGAGTTCTTAGGGGTAAAAGAAGAATCAAAACTTATCACAGAAATTACTTAGTAATGTAATAACTCAGTAATTAGCATTAACTACCTTTTTTCCTTCAAACAGAAAAGAGGCATTTGTGGACATGTTCAAGGAGAGATAATTGAAGGTATAATTTCAGTTTACACAAGAATTGTTAAGTACAGAGAAGTGCAACTGAAGGATAAGTAAGGATAAGTCAACAGTCAAAAGAAATAACATTAATGCTCCTCAAAACAATAATTTCATATATACAAATCTACTGTATCTAGGTTAATGTTAGAAAATAAATCATGCTTATAAAATAAACTGCAAAAGTGTAATATATTCCAAGAGAAGTAGGTTCAGCTTTAAGAAAACTGCCAAAAAGGTTGCCAATATCAGCTGTAACGCTGGTGGATGCCGTACACAACCTAGAAACTGATACTGCTTTCCCTGGGGGCAGTGGGAAGCTTGATATTTCACCATCAGGTGAAATATTTTCATTTCTTCCTCGCTGGTGCAGCTGCCTCAGCCTAGGAGGAACTGCAGTATAACCAGCATGTGCAGGGTCTTTCCTCTGCTCATCTATGCAGGCACTCAACTTCTCCGCTTTTTTTTTGTAGACAAATAAACAGTACATCATAGGGTAGGTGAGTGGCTGTACAAAGAGGCAGGATATAGACATGCCACTACCTGGTACAACCCTGTAGCATCCAAATTGGGAGCAGTCTTCACCAGTTATTTGTTTCCAGATATAGACAAGTTAGTTCTACAATGTGTGAAAGCAGAACTGGAGACACACTGTAACGTGGTCAGGAGGTATAAGAAGACCTAAAAGAAGTGGTCTGTGAGTAGCATTAATAGCTTGCCTAAAAGGAAGTCTGAAATGCCACCTGTATCTTTTGGGAACGTACAATAATTCAGGAACAAACTACAGGGAAGCACAGAAGAAGAAGAAAACAGATGGCTAACTTCCATTTTTTTTTTTTTTAAAAAAAAAAAGCGTAAGTGGATAAAAAAGTTACTTGCAAGTAACTTGTAAGTATGTGAGTAACTTGTGAGTATGTTTTATGCCCTGAGTTTTTAAAGTAAAATGAATATTCTTTTCCTCTAGTCATGTCTTGTAAGTATTGATTTTTGTATCATGTTGGCCTGTTGAAGAATCTGCCCCGAAATCCTGTCACAGCATTTACAAACTAGAAGAGCCAAAGGTTGACAGATGGGCAGCCTGCCAAGGAACAACAAACCTGCTAGACCGTGAAATTAGTTCTTTGTTTTTCACGAATAGCTTTTTTCTAACACATTGGAGAGCCTATATCTTTTGGTTGTTGGGTTTGGGTTTTGTTTGAGCGATATATTAGTTTTTTTTCCCTGAAGGAATCTTAATCTTGGGGACAACTTTCATTCAAACTTGACTTTAATATAACCCACAGCTATTAAATATTTTAGTGTCCTGTCATTTTTCCCCTCATGTTCAGTCTAAGTCAGAATGTGAGCTTAGACCAATATAAGAGGCAGTGTGATTAGCATGTCAAAAATACGGGACCTCAGTCTCTGACTACCTCAATAGATAAAGTTCACCTTGCATTTCTTTCTTAACATCAACTTTCAACTTGAGCAACAGTCTTTGTTGTAAATGAACATCCCATCTAATTACGTTTATGTTCATAACCATGCATCAGCAGGCCCTACAGTGTATCATTTATTATAGATAGGAATAGAAAGTGACAACTGAAATAACTATTTGCTCTCTTGTGATGCTAAATTTAGATTTATTTCTGACAAAGTCTAGGAGACCTTGAAATTAATTTTAGAAGTTTAGTGGTTCAGGTCATTTCTGTACTGTGACCCCGTATCACAACGGCAAAAAAGTTGCCACTTCTTTCTCCATGAAAAAAAAAGAGAAAGACCCTTTGAGGTATTTGTGGTTATAAGCAAAAGCCTTACAGCAACTAGTAGCATCGCAAAGGAACTCTGAAATATATTTTTACTGATTTCATACAAGTGCATTATTACCATCATGCAAAAAAATTTTCATACAAGGTATTTTTCATGTTCCTAATATAAGTGTACCAGCTTAATATTTCAAATTGCAGCTCCCTTAGAGTAAATGCTATTCAAAGTCAAAGTCATTTTTTCCATTAATTAAGAAAAACTTCCTTAAGTTTAAGAGTTCATTTGGCACATCAGAACAAGAAGCTCTTCCCCTTTGGAAATCCATGTGCTTTTCAGACACACAAGACAAGTTTTCATTCCAGCAGGCACGAAGCCATGATCGGGGCACGCACAGCTCTGTATCGCTGCCAGACCTTCCGGGGTGGAAGGAAGGGTACTTCCTCCAGCTTCAGTGGAGCCAAGAGGATTTGCAACTGTGCAAAAGTTAAGACATGCATAACTTAATCATTCCCTTACATCTACTGTCCAGATTTCACAGCTCAGATTAAAATGGTTAATTGAGTAATCCTCTGTGGGGTTTTTTTGTTTGTTTGTTTTGTTTGTTTTTGTTTTTTTTTCCCTTGCAGTTATAACCGCATATTTTCAGTGTGCTGTCCAGGTGGCATTCTGCTCTTGATAGAAACTAAATCCTGTTACTTCTTTTTTTTCCTTAGGCATTTTACTCTAGGCAACCAAGGAAAATTGCAGATCTCTATACTGTTCATTTAAGTCTGCTGGCCACAGACAAGCAAGTTAAATAATGTACAGAGCGCATCTTGCTACTAATGTTTTAAGTATAGAGACGGAAGGTCACTTGTTGCGCACGCTGTGTTTCAGACTCTCACCAGTTTCGAACCTGTATTTTATTATGTTGCAGTAACTCTCTTCATGAAAAAAAGGGGCATTTGTCTTCATGTGGAATAAATTCCTGAAAAGTAATTTTCAGGATACAGAATTAAAGAGAGGAAAAGCAACTAGTATTTCAAAGTAAAGAGGATTCTCTTCCACGCTACCATCAACACTCAGTAATTCATTCAGCCAGCCATATGGAATTTGGTGAGTGTCCTGAAAGTATTTTGCCTTTGGCCTAAAAAGAATTATGTATTTCAGCCCAAATGATAAGTTAGGAAAATTCTAGTGGTCTGAAGACCTGGAGTCGCAGCTTAAGTCCTTTAACTTAACATTCAGCAAAGCTAGTTTGACCGCAATAAAAATCACGGAGTTCATCTTGGACCCTACCTTGAAACAGCCCAAACTCTTCTGCTGACTTAATGTGGCAAATGAAATGCTTACACAAAAGTTGAGCTAAAGAGGGGGCATCAGATATTTTTCACATTGTCCTCAAGAACATAAAAGATCAGGGGGCTACCTCAGGGTTTATAGAGAGAGATTGTATCATCCTGTAGTTCATAGTGTGTGGTGCCCAGATAGGGTTTTGATTCTTTTGGGTAATTAACTTTTTTTATGTCTCTACACTACAAAGCCTTCTTACTCTCTTTGCGTTTCACTATAACAGGGCTTTTGGCCTAGCAAAGACATTCGAACATTGATTTTCCAGTTACTACTTTTAGCTATTAGGAGGCATTAGCACCTCCTTACTTCAAGTACCTGCAATAAAAAGGCTTAGAGGGACCTGGCAGTCTCTGGAGGCAAGCAGCACTGCGGGAACTTTTGCTCCACAGCAAGATACAATACAGCAACATATTTATCCACCAATAGTCATGATTCGCACATGCTGCCGTATTACTGCCTTCCCATCATATGCTATTGCCCAACACCCTGGAAAGGTCTGTCCTCCTTTAACCATCACACAGTTCAGGCAGGTGTTCCCTGCCCATCCATATGCATGGATTGCTTGCAGAGAACAGCCTCTCCCACATCACAGAAAGTCTGCACTGTCCTCTGCAAATTCATTTCTCCCAGGAGATATTTTCCCATTAGAATATTATGAAATACACCGGAAACTAAGCTGTCCCTTTTGAAAGCACTCTGAAGCAGAGTGGTCATTCATCTGACCCTAGTGTTTGTACTTGCTGCACGCCTTTAGCAATGATGGACTTGTTCTGCGGCATGTTGGCAGACTGTAAACCTACTTCAAGGAAGATAAAGAAGATAAATTGCAAACAGGCTTGAAAGGATATGAGTCTTGTAAGTTTTGACTTAAAACTCCTGTTTACTGCTAATTGTCTGTTTCAATAACATGCTCACATTTTTGCATTAGCAAAAGATTTTCTAAAGGTTTCTAAAATGCTGACTGACCTAGTGAAAAGGCTACTTATTGTTAACATTCAAAAACAAGCTTTTAAGAATACCTAGTTTTATGCACAAACCACATAGCTCCAGATTTATAACAGACAGATTTCTTTTCTATTTGAATGTTTTTACCATGTAAACAAATATATTTATGTAAGGACAAGTAGTCTAATTTGCAGCTATGAGATAATTTAAATTCACATGTGACTCTACTGAAGCCAGTGGGGTTAACCTGATCCCTCCAACTACCACCATTTTTTTTAAACTCTTTATCATATTGAAAAGAGTATTTCTGGTTAAAAAGAAAAAAAAAAGTATGCATTTTTTGAGACTCTACAGGCTAATGCTCATGAATGGAATCTTTGAAATTTCAACAGCATATATTTCACAATCCTAATTTAAACCAGGGTTTCCACAGATGCCTAGGATTCAAAGAGCCTTCTCTTCACCCTCCTGTTATCTAGCCTTTCTCAGCCAATAAAGTAGAAACAACCTAATCATGCGAGACATTAGCACTCAGCCACAGCCCTTTACTGCATTCCCCTCCTGCACCAGTGCTGGATAGGAATAAAAAGGAGCACTATAAAGGCAAATATGTTGCATGAACGTCTGTCCCATGGAGGATAAAACACATACTAGTTATTCAGATATTTAAATTGGAAGAGTTTATAAAGGAAAACTAGGCAAAGAGATGGTAGGTTTTTTTTCCACAGTTTTACTAATAAGGAAGTGCTCGCAGCAAATGGTTTTCTCACACCAGCAAAACAACAGCCAGAAAATGAGCAGATGTAATTTGGCCTATGGCTGGTGCTGGACTCTCCCCAAACCACTCCCGTACTTTTCGTCTAGATACTCCCTTTTGGGTGAAAGAGAAATAGCTCCAAGGAGTTGGCCAGGGCTGTGCCTGCCACCTGGGGCAGAAGGGCTGGCTGTGGTGGGCACCGAAGCAGCTCCCCGGGGACAGGGACACATGGAGCACCCACATTTGGTCTGTGCACCGCTGTTCAGACCCCACGCTGTCCTCTGCGTGGAAGTGCCGAGGCAGAAGCAGCAGCAGCTGCTCTTTCCTTCCTCCCACGCAAACGTCTCCTCACACGCGGCTTCCTTGATCAGTGGAGTTATCTTCAGTGACAGACGGCAAAGCTGTCAGCAAACGCTTTCAGAAAAATGCATGAACCATCAACATGAACTAACTGAGCATCGAGGGCCACACTACTAACTCCTGCTTGCACTTACGCTCGGTAGTTGAAATCCAAGATCTGATAAAGGCAGTCCAACTTCTGCCACCAGTTTTCAAAAACGTTGTGTTTTGCTGTTAAACATAGAAGTTGTTTTGAATTATTCTATACAAGCTCTCCACTTGTATCGCCAGATTGCTGGTAAGAAAAATAATCATTGGTAAAAAAATATTTTTCTGTAAGAAAATCTTTGCAGCTTATCTTAAACGTACAACTTACATGTACAATATTAGGAGAATATTCCAAAGCTCTTTTTACTGCCCTTCCTGTCTGGTCCTTTAAAACACAAACTCCTTTCCTAAGTTGCCTCCCACATTGGTCACTTGCCCTGCCTTTGTCTCGAGTTTTGCATAAGGTATTTGAAGCAGTAGGTTATTTGACCACTTCCTTTTAAAACACAGGGCTGAACCTCTATACAAGTAGAACTTCTAATTTCCTTATTAAAAGCCACATCTTGCCACATTAGTGATGCGGTATTCTCAAGCATGCTAGATTACTGTTCACCCAGTACTTACTAGGGGGCAAGACACCTTTTTATTTTTTTTTTTTAATATGATACCATCTTGAAACATGCAAAATAATCACACATCACAGCAGCAGATAGGAAAGGACAACTTCTTGGAACTCACTCCAGAAAAAAAATTACTGTTAAATGCCTTTGTTAGAGAAAAAAAAACTGCCATATCCAGTATTAAACACTGAGTTGCTCTTCCTCGGTAGCAAAAGAGGAACTGGAAATTTTAGGTATATATATAAATCTGTGCATGGATATACTTGTATGCATATATATATATATCTATGAGAACATAGATTTCTTCACACTTATCAGTGTTTGAAGCATCATCTCTCCAGCTATTCACCATCTCTTGCAAGGGAATGAGTTTTCTGAATAACAGTTTTGATTATTAGCAAGTGTTCTGCAAAATAAATCTTTTCAGTTTTATGCAGCAAACACACTTGTTAGTGATCACACTCCCATCCAAGAGTTTTTGTTTGAAGAGCTACAAGTCTCTAACAACGTATTTTTAAACGTGGATCTAATTTATACAGGATATCTCCCAGATTGTTTCAAAACCCACTAGTTTCCAGCTTGTTGCAAAGAGCAAATATATGGCTAATGCAAAAATTCAGTGTGAAGACTGATTTGTCTGTTACAGTAAGTCGAATGAAGCCCCTGGATTTTCAAGAAGCTTGCCACAAAAAAGAATCAAGACTATATAAATATTAACCTACTTCTTGGCAAAAGTGCTTATGCTGTTAGTCACTTAGAAACTTTTAAACCCAAGACAATTCAAAACACTTTTTTAATTGAGCATGATTTCAATCAACTTAGCAGGAAAAAATCTTTCTACTTCAGGGATTTGGGCATATTAACTGTATAGACCTTTCCTACTGACTCCGTCCCA